>PVHT020000078.1:3008646-3117958 GCA_004024745.2 Catagonus wagneri | reverse complement strand
CAACAAAGGGTTAATAAAACCGGCCAAGACATAACAAGCTACTATTTAGAAACCACCCCCACAGGTCTGCAACTTTCAAAAGTCCCGCGCGCGCCAGTCACTAACCGCCACATCTGCTTCTGTAAACCTGCTTGTTTGCTGAATACGGATCACGCGATCCCAGGCCAATCATATAGCAGATGGTGTCCCAATTCAAATATCAGCCAATCGGCGCCCCCGACTTGTTTGTGTGTGCCCATAAAAACCCTGTACTCACTGCAGTCGGGGCCTCTTCGCGTCACCGGTAACGAGTGCGCAGGGGTCCAGGTTCGAAACTGCAATAAAGGACCCTTGCCATTTTGGCTTTGACTTTTGACTCTGGTGTGCTCGTTTGGAGGGGGTCTCGAGACCGCGGGCATTACATGTTCTGTCAATTTTCTACTGTTAAGCCTTCATTGCTTCTTGATTGGGAAAAATTATATTTCTTTTTCTTTTAAATTCAAATTGATTTATAATTCAATGTAAGGGGTTGAGGCCAGGTAATAAACCATGATGAAACAGAAGAAGTAATAGTAGGTTCCAATCAAAGAACCAAAGAAAAATTACAGAAACTAGACCAAAGGGGTTTTATTTTAGCTCCGTGAGGAAAGGAAGATGATGGAGTCTACATGATAACTGACCAAATCTGCTTTAATTATGAATTTTGAATCACCTTCTATGCCAGTCCAGCCTCTGATTTATGAACTAAATGTGACTAAAATAATTTAGCCCATATCAAACATGGTTAATGAGATTTCTTGATATAAAAAGTTATTATTGGCATCACCCTTCCAAGAGTTTAAAGAATATCTTGAAGTCAAATGAGCAGTAGCAATTTCTATTCTTTGTTTGTTAAAAAATTGCTCTGGCTTCTTTTTTATATTGCTTTTTTATATTCCTTTATAATTTATTAAGTACCTACTACGTATCAACTATTCTTTAAAAAAGAACATCACTTTTTTCTTCAAATTATTGAAAAGCTGCATTCTGCATTCCACCTGAATTCATCATCCACAGACAAACAACTAAAAACAATCATGTCACTTCAAAGCTGATTGCTCTTGTGTCTCCACAGGTGACATAAATAGGCCTGCATCTTTCTTTTTTCATCCTAGCCTCTTTTCATGGTCTACTGTGTTTCCCTGTCTCCTTTGCTTCTTTTTGTTCCAGACCCTTCTTTCTTAAGAGAGAGTTCCTGAATCATTCCTATCAGCAGGGAGTAAAGCTCACACAAAATAGTCAGAGGCAGAGTATTGGCAACTTGTGCTTTCTAATTTAAAGGTTGACTAGGTTCCCCTTTAGCAGAGAGGTGTGGTTTTTGTTTATTTTGTTTTTCTTTTCATAGATTCACAATAGAAGGTGGACAAGGTGGTTCCCAGAAAGAAAAGGAGGAGGAAATTGCAGCAGTGTAAACCCTTGGCACAGATAACAACCACTGCCTGAAGAAGTGGACCCCACCTGAGCCTCAGGGGTTAGGTTTCCTTTTATTGGATGTCTGGCAAGCCTCTGTCTGCTGCCACAAAAGTCTTCAGAAGGGTCCCCAGCCCTCAGGATGTGTGTGGGATCCTGGGTCTCCACCCTTTCCATTTCAGGTCTACTGTCTTTTGGTAGGCAGTCTAGCTAGGCCTGAATTCTCCCTTAGCAGAGCCTTAATCAACCCTCCTTCTAAATTACCAAGAAAAATTTATTTCTTGTTCATAGGAAGTCAAGAACAAGTGTTTCTGATGGCAAGCAGTTGTTTTCCTAAGCTGATTCTAGGACAAAGATTCCTTCTATTCTGGGCTCTACCATGTTTAATGTGTGGCTTCCAAGCTACTGTACATCAATCCAGAGAAAGGGATAAGAAGCTATGGGGATCAGGGTAAACTGGTGCATGCCTAGGAGTGTCACATAGCTCTTTCGTCCACATTCCATTGGCTAGAACTCTATTAGGTGACATGCCTAAGGGCAAGAGAGTTTGGGTATTGTAGTCTAGCTGAGCACCTAGGAATAAAAATGTGTTGACTGAGCAGTCAGCCAATTTAACCCATTTAATTTTACCAAAGGGATACCCTGACTCTAAGCCAAAAGAATAGGTCTATAGGTGGAGTTGTCATATTCCTACAGTTAGACATCTCAGAGGTTGAATAAAATCTGGAAAACTTTTAGATTTTGAATGTTGCCATCTCTGTCTTTTGATCATCTTAAATTAATGGATTATGCCAAAATATTTTGGCTCCAACTTCTGGTCATCAAAACATTGACAAAATATTAGGTAGGATAGAAGAGTGAATTGCACCTGGGTGGCTCAGAACAGGCCATTTATCATTACCAAAAACAGGAGGCTTACGATCAAACAAAAAGTTCACATGCAGAAACCAGAGGCATTCTTCTTGGAACACTTCCCTATACAGATGAGGCATGCTCTTTAGAGAGCCCTTCCCTATAACCTATTCCCCAAGCAGATAAGGTGTCTAGGCTGAAACCAATCAGAAGATAAAAACGTGCCCCCATACAGAGATCAAGCAACACTCAGCCTTTATGCATGGCACAGAGGGGGCAAGACAAGAGAATTTTTGGGCCTGGGGCTGGAGAAATTGTGTCCCCAATGAAGTCCACAGCATGGGGATATAAGGGAAGGCCCAGTTGTGTGCCTACGCCAGAGCAGCTCACTATCTGAGGGCGTGAATAAAATTGCTATACACATTACTCCTGCGAACTTGATTTGAACTTGATTGTGATCTCCAAGGCAGCCTGCAGCAGCAGAGTTGATTGTTTGGGAGACAGACTGGGAACAGCCCACTTAAAAGCACCCTAACGAGAGCTGTAACTTTTGATCTAAGACACCATTGCTTTAAGGGGACACTGCTGTTCTGAATGGAATGCTCCTGCCTAGAGAGCCTGCCTGCTTCCATCCCTTACACTGCATGATTCTGATGTGGTGAGACCGCTTCCTCTACACCAGCACCACTGCAGCACTCCCTAGCTGGAACGGTCTCCTACCAGACGGCCCATAGCTCCAAATCCTTGCTGTGCATGGTCAAGAAATGAAAGAAATAATGCAGAGAGCTGTAACAGAATCAAAACCCGAAGCTTTTATACTAACAGAAACTTGACTGTGTTCTTTGCTAAGAGGGCCAAACACCATGTTTAATTATGAGCAGCAATGCTTTAAAAATATTTCTTCTAGGAGTTCCTGTCGTGGCTCAGCAGTTAGCAAAAACAACTAGCATCCATGAGGATGAGGGTTCGATCCCTGGCCTCGCTCAGTGGGTTAAGGATCTGGCATGAGCTGTGGTGTAGGTGCTAATGCAGATCAGATCCCAAGTTGCTGTGGCTCTGGTGTAGGCTGGCAGCTACGGTTCCAATTGGACCCATAGCTTGGTAACCTCCATATAGCCATGAGTGTGGCCCTAAAAGAAAAAAAAAAATCCTCTATATAGCAAGTCACTATCAATCTCTATAAGATTTTAACATATACCACGTCACTCTACCTCCAGTAACTCATATATATTACAAATACATTAATGAATGTAAATATCTTAGTGAAATTTTAAAGATATAATGATAAAGTTATAATGGCTGGAAAAGCTAATTCAGCATCAGATTAAAGATATGCCCTGTTGTGTTCCAGGAACTGTTTGAACAGAGATGTTTTTGTGTCATTCAGTAAATTTGTTTATGTCAAGGCAGAACTTATGAGTCAATTTCTAACTGACTGTTTTCCCTGGGTATAGAATTCTGGGTTGAAATCCATTTTAACATTTGAGAAATATTGGCACTTCATGGTCTGATGAGAAATCTTGTCATTCATTTGAAGGTTTTTTCTTTTTAATTTAAATTCCTATATATAAATTGACTCTTTCAAGATTTATACTTTGTCTTGTTTTCAGAAGCTTGCTTTTGATATGTCTTGGTATAGATTTCATTGGGCTTATCCCCTTTAAATTTTGTTTAGCTTCTTGAATCTAGGTTTATGTTCCTTTCCAAATTTAAAATGTCTTCAGCTATTATTTCTTCAAGTACATTTACAGCCTCACCCTCTTTCTTTGCTCCTTCCAGGACTTATTACATGAAAGTTAGATCTTTCATTATTGTCCCACAGGTCCCTGAGAGTCTATTTTTGTTTTCCAGTTTTTATTCTCTCTGGTGTTCAGATTGGCTAATTTCTATTGCTCTGTTTTCCAGTTCACTGATTCTTTCCTTTATCTCTTTTTTATGCTGTTGAGCTCATGTTTTGAACTTTTAATTTAGGTTGTAGTTTTCAGTTCTAAAATTTCCATTTGGTTTCTTACTATCTTCTATGTCTTTGCTAAGACTTGCTATTTTTTCATTTACTTGAAGTGTATTTATAATTCCTTGCTCAATCAGTTTTTTCCATAGCTATTTAAAATTTTTATCAGATAATTCTATCTTCTCTGTCATCTTGGTATTGACATTTACTGTCCTTTTTCATTCTGTTGAGAACTTCTTGGTTAAATGATTTTTAAAATGACACCTTTGCATTTTCATATTAAGTTATGAATCAATCTACTATAGTTTAATTACTCTGAAATTGGTTGGCAGGAGAGCTCATCACCAAATGGGGCTACAAATCTATGTATCCTACTCAGCCTGTGTTGACGCTAGAAATGGGACACTTCATTATCATTGGGCAAGGGTGGGAAGCCCAGCTTCCTGCATGGTTCTCACTGATGCTATGTTGGGGTTGGAGGCACAATACTGGGCAATGTTGAATGTCCTATCCTGATGCTCTGCTAGGTGTTCCTGGATAGCACTCCAGCAGGGAGGGGGAGGTGCACCTCATTTCTGCTGAACAGGAGTAGGAATCCAGGCTGCTATATGATCTCCACTGATACTATAAGGGGTAGGGAGTATTACCAGATAGTGGGAATGAGAGTCCTTGCTGCCTTCTGAGCTTCCTAACAAAGCCCTGGTGGAGTGTTGAGATGCATTGTTATAGCTTTATGAGAGTAGAGGGCTAGGCTCAATTAGTTCTTGCTGGGTAGGTAAGGTTCAGACCACAGTTTTTCTATGGTTGTTAGTCTCAAATTAAGCCATTATTATCTCGTTTCCTGTCTTTCTAGGCTGCACTTTTCCTGTTTCTTTGATTAGAGAGATCAAGATTTTGCTAGTGTGTGTGTGTGTGTGTGTGTGTCTGTGTGTGTCTGTACCTATTGGCATTTCTGGGTCACTAGTTTCTTCAGCACCAAATTGGGGATATATCTGGTAAAGAAAATTGAGGGAATTTACCACCATGTCATTTAACACGTCAAGTTCCTAACCAGTCTGCCTTTTTCTCTTCCCCTTTGGAGTCATCTTACATTTATTTTATATATAATATATAGGGAATTTTCATTATAGTTAGAGGTAGAATAGGGAAAAGTTTATTTACTCTATCTTCCCAGAAGTAGAAGTCCAATCTTTAGGCAGTTTTTAAACATGATCAGATTTATGCTAAGAAGGACCAGTCTGGGTCTGGAAGACAGTGAAAACCCAGTAGATATCTATAAAGACACAGTTGATATCTATCAAGACTGGGAAGAGAAAAAAGGACAGAAAAGATGGGAGTAAGGGAAAAATCAGAGGAAGACCAGGACTACACCCATCTGAGGCATGCTCTGAATAGGGGTCTGGAACATCAGTGTCTTCTCACTTTGACCCTCAAATCCTCTTCAACAGTGGGCAACTAGAGTGAAGGCAACCAAAACAGTCCTTATCATGATATAGTAACAACAAAATGAGCACTGGTCAATAAAAACTAAAGAGTTTTAAAAAAGCAAACTTGCAAACTAGACATTCCTTGAGTTGACTTTCAGTGAATTAATTTATAACTACCTGGAGCTACAATGAGGTATAGTTGGTACAGACTTTAGGAGAATCCAGTAAATGATTTCATGAGTCTTTCTTATGTCATGCCTAGATAAAAGCTGACAATTTACCTCTAAACTCTGAGTCAGTGAAAGCAATTTAAAAATCATACTCATAAGCATACACTAACATTCATCAATCACTTAATATGTTCTGTTATTGATACGTACTGCTCCCCATTATCAGATACAACCCATTGACAGCAGTGATTTAAGACTTTTTCTGGACCACTGAATCACTGATAATCTGATGGAATTTATAGAAACTATTTGGAGAAACATGTGAACAGCATTGATATTCAGATGGGCAGCACCATGACTGCATATTGGCTGGCAGCTGTTTGACTGGTCAGGCATACACTCCTATCAATGGTACCTGAGGCATACTGATTCTTAAATATCTGAAATGTCAGCCCTACATTATTAACACACAGTTTTATATAAAATTTCAGGAGCTTCCTGAGTGGTTCATATTCCTGAATGACTCAAACACCAGGGACCTCAAGGTAGGAGCCCTTGGTTTAGATAAGTGTGGACTGCTTATCTTTCAAAACATTTTTCATTAGTATCAGCCCTCTGACCAAGGTCTGTATTTCTTATTTCTATTACTTATCCCAGGCAAGGGTTATATGCAATTAGAAATGACTTTAGTACATTCCCAATCACTAAGTAATAAAATTTCGGTTCTATTTCAGCTTTAGGCATGATTCACTTACCCTGATTCTCAAGGCTCTTCTGAGAGCTGGGTCCTTGACATTCAGCAGCTTCTCCTGGTATCAAGCCTTGCGTGACGTCTCTTACGTCAATTGCTTTACGTCAGTTCCTTGCTTCTTAAATAGTATGGACCAGCAGCATTGGAATCACCTGGGATCTTGTTAGACCTGAAGAATTCATTCCTATCGAATCAGGATCTGCATTTTTAACAAGATTGCCAGATGATTTGCATACTCAAAGTTTGAGTGGCAGTTCTCTTACTCTGAGAAAAGAATGATTTCTTCAGCAAGATTGTGGTTGCCTCAAGTTACAGAGGAAAGTTAGTGACACACTTTGTTTAGGATGCCAAGTTATCCAACAATGCATTTAACTCTTTCCAAGTGAATCTACTGTGAAACTAACAAAGCTGTTCTGAGGATTTTGCTTCTTAAGTGAAAATTTGTTCTTGAGATTGGGTTTGAAAAAATGTATGTAGCTGTATTTCTTAACAATGATTCCCTTGAAACATTGCATAGATTATTGCAATTTTCCATTCATCAAGAATAGGACTAGTTAAAATGTTAAAACGATGTATAAAGACTCATCTCCTTTGTAAGTTTTAGAAGTTTTCATTGCTGATGATGAGGAGGGTTAGGGTTGCCAGATAAAATACAGAACACTCAGTTAAATTTGAAAATTGGATGAATAAGAAACACCTTTTAAACATGTGTGTCTTCAATATTGCATAAGTCATACTAATATTAAATGTTCATTGGACAAGATTGTAGTAAAAAAAATTTGTTGTTTATCTGAAGGTCAAATTTGGTCCATATTTTTATTTAAGTCTAGCAGCCACAGGGAGGGAAAAACTTAAAAGAGGCAAATTAATGGGGAATCAGAAGATAGTATTTGGATGTCAGTGTTTATATTTTGACACAAAGGCATCCTTTGAGCCTCCTGAGATTACTTTCTTGATATTGGGAGAGCCAAATTTATTCCTACCAAATTGGTGAAAAAAGCAAATGGAAGGGACTTTGATTTTGCATTAATCCAAGTCTTGCTTTTAAAGATGTGTATACCTTTGATGTAACACTTCAAGCATCACTCCAAATCTCAAATCAATCACTCTTATGTGAGAAAACCAGGTATGCTACCAGGCAATTAGCCATTGACAGCTGCTGAGTTCAGCAGAGATTTCTGCAGCTCTGTCCTTTGAGATGTTAAATTCTGGTAGCCTTGACTGCACAGCTGAGGAGAGTAGGATTACTCCAACTTATTACAGTCAATCTTTCTGCAGAAGATACACCTATGACTCTTTAGGTACAAAAAATAGGAAAATGCTTGTTATTTCTGCCCAAATCATCCTAAATTCAATTTTACAAGTATTCTAAAAACACATACTTTACCAGGTAACTAGTTTCTCCAGTAGCTTAGATGATATGAAGAAGTCATAAATTGGATGGTAATTAATTCTTTGGGTAACTTATTGCTATGAATTTAGACTCACTTAGGCTATGAAATGATCCTGGGTAATTGTAAAGTGAATTATGCCAGAGCAGTGTTTTTCATCAACAGTTTTTTTTTGTATATAAAATTAATGCTGCCAACAAACTATTAAAGACTGTATCATTTTTTGCATTATCTAAAAATGAGGAATTTTGTCTATGGTAGATGGTAGAGTTGAACACTCAATTGAGAAACCCATATTTCAGGATGGACTTCCCTAAATGAAAATTTTCTGTTGGTTATTTCACATTATTTCCACCGAAAAAAATTTTACTCCTGTTTTTAACAACTCTTTAGCATGAAACATATCAAACAATCACAAAAGCAGAGGATATTATAGTAATCTCCCAGGTACCCAGAGTCCATCAGCACAATGAAATGTCCTCTCTCCATGTGAGATTACTTGGAGGTAAATCCCAGACATACTCTCTCACTTGTATATATTTCAGAATCTATCTGAGAGGCAAGGAATTCCCTTTTAAAATATAGCCACTTTAATGTATAGCACAGGGAAATCTACTCAATACTCTATAGTTACTTTCACAGGAAAAGAATCTGAAAAGGAACAGGTATATGTATATGTTTAACTGATTGGCTTTGCTGTGCACCTGAAACTAACACAACATTGTAAGTTGAATACACTTCAATAAAATTTAATTTAAAAATCCATAAATAAAAATGATGGGAATAAAAAGATGTAAGCATGACAATAATTTACAGCAACAAACACAACTTAATATGCTAATATAAAAATATAACCACTTTATCATCATTACACATTTCCCCCAAATAAATAATTTTTTTATCAACTATCGGCTGGTCACAATTCCCCCATCATTCTATAAACATGAATTTTGTTTTTGTAGTTTCTTTGAATTGGTATGAAAACAAGGTCGTGTTTCCTCTACAAGTATCTTATCTTTCATTTTTTCCATGCTTAATTTTGTTTATTTATTTATTTCCTTTTTTTGCCTGCCCCATCACATATGGAGTTACAGACCCAGGGACTAGATTAGAATGCCAGTTGCAAATGAGCCACAGTTGCGACCTACATACACTGCAGCTGAGGAAACAAGATACCTTTAACCCACTGTGCCAGGCTGGGGATAGAATCTGAGTCCCAGTGCTCCCGAGATGCAACTGATTCTGTTGAACCACAATGGGAACTCTGTTTCCTTGTTTATTTTTTGTTGTTAATAAACTAGGTATTTATCTGTAAAAATTGCTGGTTGCCTTCCTTTACTGCGTCCTTTGCTCCCTTATTTCCTATAAGCTAGTATTTGGAGCTAGAGGTTTCATTGGTGTTAGGTTTAATTATTTTGGCAATATTACTTCATAGGTGGTGCTGTGTATTTCCATCAAGAGGTGAATAAAGGCTGATTATTTATGTTTCTGCCATAGTATCTGTAAAATAGTGCCATGAAAAATTCATTTAATAGCTTGAATAGTTATATAAGGAGATATTTCCCTTTGTTAGCTATTTGCTTATGCTGAAGTATAGTAATTACAGAAGAAGCAGGAAAATGTGGATTCTTTTACTTTATTTTCCAATTTTCAAAATTATGTTTTGCTTTTTCAGTGAAAGGTGATCAATGAGATTTTTTTAAAGATTTATCATTATGTACACAGAGATCAAAACATATTTTGTATGTATATAAAACTTTTTACATCATTACTTACTTTGTAACAACAATAGATTAAAACACACAAAATATGTTTTAATATATTATCATTAGTATCTTTTTTGATGCTCAAATTGCTCTAGTAGGAGCCTATTCAAATTGACTCCTAAGTCTTTTTGACATGACCTACATAAATTATTTCAAAATATTCTGCATAGATTTGTCTCTTCTCCTTCATTTATTAACTTAACTCATTTGTATTAATATAAACTCAAAGATTTTTTTTATATTTTGGATTATAATCCAATATCATTTTAATTTTTTGCTCAAATTGTTCCTGGTTTGGCCACTAGGAGCTTTTTGAATTGGCTTCTGTGTTCCTTTGATGCACCCCCAATATTGTGGGCTATTTTGGGAAGAGTAGTTCCTTATTTTCTTTCATTATAAAATTCTCCAGTCTCATTTTATGTATTTTCTGTTCAAGGTCTAGAATCAGCCATTTCTTCAAGTATCCCTGATTCCTTTTATTAGAGAGTGATAAAAGAAAAAAAAAAACGAAAAAGAAAAAAATGCCCTGGGCACAGGTGGGCTTATTACTGCTGGGAGTGTCACTGCTTTTATGCCCTTTCAGCTGATAGAGAAAGGTAGTATATGTGCTAACCTGTGTATATGCACATTTTTATAAATGTTTCTCTGTGAAAACATTTGTATCTATTAGCTAAATGTGCTCATTACTGATGAGTTCACACTCAAGCTCTAATCCATCACCACATGGATCATTCTAGCCTCTTCCACTTGCTTCTCAATAACTTTCCACTCTAACCATGAAAAGCCTGGATCCCACCACCCACCATCCATCTATTTAATTGTTTAATTCCAGTACACGTATATAGTGTTATCAGAATTGTTCATCCATTACTCCTGAGAAATACAGCTTTATCAAATAGAGCACAGTGTTTTTTTTTTTAATTTTATAAAGATGAAACTCATTAACAAAGTTATTCAGTTCAATACCCACCTCTTTCAGTGAGGTTTTTTTTTTTTTCATAAATGTGTAACCTAGAGAAAACAGCATGTTGTCTCTACCTGTCATGTAGAGATCCTCCACACACACACACATACACACACACACATACACACACACACACACTCCCAGAAATCAGCTAGTAGAAGGAAGCCAAGTAGCAGCTGAAGAGACAACCACCTAAACTAAATTTGTACTGAAATCTTTCCTGCTTAACTCCAAATACCATTGACTATTTCTTATAAGTGAAGCACGAAATAGCTCTTATAAAAAATTAAATAGAGTGGGGAGACCAGCAGGGGGAGCTCTCATGCCCTGTGAAGATGGCAGAGCCCAGTGGGAACATAAAAGACTTCTCTTCTTTCCTGGCAGGGACTCAGCCAGTGGAAAACCATGAACCCTTTGTTATTCAGGCCTCCCATCTTCCTTTGCTCTCTATAAAAGTGTTCTCTTTATTTTTGCTGGGGACTTGCATATGACTTGCCAGGTTGCAAAGCTCAAATTGCAATTCTCTGCTGATCCCAGGTAAAATCAATTTTGCTAGAGAAATAATTGGCAGTCTATTTGTTTTAGGTCAGCACTCTGCATGTTTTATCTGATAAGGCTCACATATTTTGCTCAGCCGATTTCATTCATAATAGCTAGGATCAGTGGTTCTCAAGTAAGGGCACTTTTGTGCAATATCTGGAGACTTTTATATATCACAATCAGGTGTAGCGGGTACTCGTGGGTACAGTCTAGAGCTGCAACTCAACATCCTTCAGTACACAAGATGGCCCTCCACACATACACACGAACATTACGCAGGATCAAACATTAACAGTGCCAAAGTTTAGAAACTCTGGCTCATCTTTAGTGCCAGTCAAGAGTGAGGCTCTGAGGAGGTCGTGCTAGAGGATGAGCAGATAGAAAGGCAAGCTGCCAAATGGAAATTCCTGGGTAGGGGATTCTGGACCAGGGCAGGTAGAAAGAGGATACTGTGATTTGGGGAGAATTATCAGCAGTTGGAGTCTGAAACAAGTTTTGCTTATTTGTCAGTTCGGTCAAGGGAGTAGGAGGAGGTTATTCAGGAAATCACAGGACTGTAGAGCAGGGCTTGGATAAATATCTGCTCTTGTGTTATTTCTGGCAAAGACCTTCCCAATAGATATGAATGGTGACCTGGGGCAAGTTGAAGGGCACATTCAGCTTAGATTAGTTGAGCATTTGTAATCACATTGCAATGAAGCCAAAAGAGCAGAAAAAAAAAAATGACACAGAGCCAGAATCATTTAGAATATTTACAGTGAGATAGATACAAGGGGTGGGTTTAAAATATGTGCAAAATTCCTTGACATTGCTTTCAAAGGGGGAAACCTAATTCTCTTCCCTTTGAGTGTGGGTTGGGCTTGGTGATTTGGTTCTAATGATGGGCTAAAAAAGAAGTAATGATATGTAACTCCATGGTTAGGTTACAAGATCCATGGTCTCTGCCTTGCTCTCTCCCTTTGGGTCACTTTCTTTGGGGGAAGGCAGCTGCCTATCATGAGGACACTCAAGTAGTCTTTTGAAGGGATATGAGGTAAGGAGTTCATGCCAACAGCCATGTGAGCGAACCATCTTGAAGCAGGTCCTTGGTCCCAGTCCAATGCTTGATGACTGCTTGAGGGTACATGGGATATCCTGAGCCAGAACCCCCAGCTGAGCTTCGCTCAAATTCCTGATGCTCAGAAACTGTGTGATAATGCTTTCTTGTTATTTTAAGGTGGCAATTTTTGAGATTGTTCATTAAGCATTAACATGTAACACATAAATATTCAGGATAAGATTTTTTAAATTAAGAACAGTTATATTTAAGAGGTTTAGGTGTACATTTTAAGGGGAAGGGGTTGCATTATCTATATAAGAGATAGGATTTTGATTCAAAATTGTGTGGTTAGGAATATGAACTTGTGAATACACTGCTAATTATTTCAGTGCTGACTCTCACTTATTAGCTTTGTGATCCTGGGCAACAACCTCTCAGAATTCAGTTTCTTCATTTTTAAAACAAAATAATGGTTAATAGCAGTAAAGTGCTTATAAGAGCCTCTGAAACATAGTAAGCATGAAATAAACTTTAGCTATTACTGTTATTTCTCTAGTTATATCACCTTGCACTCAGATGGTTTATAAAAAACTCTGCATATGGTGTCAGAAAGCTTGGAGCCTGGGTTGGAACAGGGCCAATGAATGAATTCTCAAATTCAGCATTAAGGGCTATCTTTATGTGGGAACTTGTCACACAGTTCTGGGCTGGTCTTGAGGCTGCAGCACTTACAGCCAATTTTGGTAGGACCATGGTGATGTTTGCTCATTAAATATTTTCTTAAGAACCATCTTGATACATTTGTGAGAGGCAAACAAAATGTTTACATTTTCTGACAGCTTGGTTGTTGGTGTATATTCTTTCCCCTGAACTCTTAAAGAAAATGTATCTAATTTTAGTGCCAGGTTGGTTAACTTCTCAAATAAGGCGATTTGATCTCAAATGTCACGTGCCCTTGCGTCAATATATTTTTACCTCCTGGTTAATGTTGATGATGATGATGTTATATGGATTTCAGTTTTCTGGTACAAATCTAGAATTTGAGATATAAAATTGCAAAATAAGACAAATTCACCAACATTCTTCTCGAAACTACCTTTATCTTCCTGTTTCTAGCTATTTGCTGGTTTTGTTATTTGCACCCATGAGCCTTTGGAATAAACCCATTGTCATGCACTGGATGCTTGTGTCCCAAAATCATATGTTGAGAACCTACTCCCCCAACCCAATTAATGGTATAAGGAGGCAGGGCTTTTGGGAGGTAATGTGTATTAGCTGGGCTTGCTTCTGAGGACACAATGAGAAGTCAGCTGTCTGCAACCCACAAGAAGCTCCTCACCAGAACCTGACCCTTCTGTACACTGATCTCAGATTTACAGCTCTGGCACAGTAAGAAATGAATTTCTGTTGTCAATAAGCCATCTAGTTTGTGATATTTGTTATGCGGTCTTAGCTGACTAAGACAACAGGCAAATTTACTAGAGAGTATCACACTTTAGTCAATTATGTGTCTAACAAGGGGAGAGTATGGTAGATCACCCACTAACTTTGGATTTTTTTTCTTCTTTTTTTTTTATTTTTAGCTTGATCTTGAAATAGCACAATCAGTGGAGAGAAATTTTAGAAAATTTTGATGGAAGAATAAAATGTGAGAAAATACACCAAGACCATGCCTTTCCTGCTTAGAAAAGGAAATGAAAGATTTCCATCATGCTTATTAGAAAGTAGTAAGAATAAAATCAAAGCATTTTGAAACTGTATGTACTTTTTTTAAATGGCTGCCCCTGAGGCTTATGGAAGTTTCCAGGCCAGAGACTGAATCCAAGCCACAGTTGTGACCAATGCCACAGTTGCATATACTCCAGATCCTTTAACCCACTGCACAGGCCATATATGGAACCTGACCTCCATAGCGACCCCAGTCACTGCAGTCAGGTTCTTAAGCCACTGCACCACAGTGGGAACTCCTGAATTGTATGTACTTTTAAAATGGAGAAAAGAGCCATATTGCTCGAGAGACATGGTAAATCAGAAAAAGACAATCTGGCATCTCTTATCGTGTGGGGAGGGAACTTACCTTCATTAAAACAGATACTATTTAGAAAATTACAATATCACCTCTAATCACAGTGCATTTTATATAGGTCTAACCCATCTCAAAGATTTTACCGAGGTCAGTCTGTTTTGTCATTTTTACTAGGATAAATCGTTTAGCAACTGCATTTCAAATCCTTTCTTGAGGTAAACTGTAGAAGGATGGAAAGAAGAGAGGAAAGTATTTGGAAAAAAATTTCCCCTTTGTATAAAAAAATTTGAAACAAATTACTATATTTTGTTCATTTTTCTATAGATAGGCATAAAAATATTTTCAAAATTATAGGGCTGTTTTCAAGGTGAGTGATAATTATGAGTTAATATTAATGAGGAATTTAGAATAGTGCCTTGCTCACAATACATGTTATTTGCAAGTGTATAAATAAGAATTTTTTAGGATGCAATCATTTAGGGTAAAAATAAGTGTAAGTGATAGTGTGGTATGAAGTAGGTGACCAGAGGTGTAACAAGAATTTAACAGGCCGCTGAACATTCATTTGCGTGATTACTTCTTTTGGTTTTGTATCAAATGAAACTGACCCAAACCATACAGACAGGTCTGCAGAGGTCTTGTTTTCTGGAGTGTTGAAAATGCTTTTCTCTTCATTTCTTTGTTAGGGCTTCACCCCTACTTGCTTGGTTCTAGGAGAATCTTTCAGAATTTTTTAAGGCCCTGTTGTTAAATTGCTTTCATCAGAATGTTCCCTAGCCTTATTATGTTGCTCACTAAATTAGAACAGTACAATTTTAACATGGCATATCTCCCTGACACACATACTCAAACACACATGCACATACACTCTTGCACTCACAGGACTATCCCTTGGCATGAATGCTGGACAAGTTTCTTCTAAAGTTTGGATTTCTTGGTTGTCAGAATTCATTTATCCTCCAGCATGATTATTCAATTAAGTGAAGTGGTGGCTACTGCAATTCTCTCTGAAGAAGGCTTAAACTTTCTGTGATTATCGCAACAGCCTACGTTTGCTTTAGGCTTTACAGTTTAAAAAATGCTTTCTAGAAGTTATCTCATTGGTTTCACATGATAATTTTATAAAGCATTTATTTTATCCACTTTTGATCTGATGAGAAAACTGAATCTCAGAGATTAAATTACTTACCCCCAAATCAACACTATATGTAGAATTATTTCCAGGCATAAACTTTCTTCCTAACTTGCTTTCAGTCTATTACTCAAGGTTTTGGTTTTAAAAGCAGAATTAGGGCAAAAATTTGAGATGGTTAGCAGGTATTTTGTTGTTTGTTTTTTTTACTTTCATTTTATAGTCACACTCTCTCAATAGTTGCTTAAAAGAATAAGTTTGAATATCACTTAGTCACATATCAATGCCTTTAGCCTGAGTATTTTAGTTCTTGTGGGAGGCAGAATCCTAAAGGTATCCCCATGACTCTCATTCCCTTAGTTATTCAGTCAAATCATTGTCTAGATACTGGTGGATGGAAATTTGCTGTTGTAATTAAGGTTACTAATCAGTTGACTTTAAAATAGGAAGATTATCTTGGGTTTTCTGAGTGGGTCCATTGTAATGACATGAATCCTTTGAAATCCAAAGAGGAAATAGAAGAGAAAGCCAGAGAAATTCAAGGCATGGTGACTCCATATGTTTTTTCTGGCTTGAAGATGGAGGAGGGCATGTAGGAAGCCGGAGAGGAATTCTGCCAACAACCAGAGAGCTTGGAATAGGACACTGAGCCCCCAAAGGAGAATTTCAGCCCTGGCTGGCGCTTTGGTTTTAGCTAGTTGAGACACTGGACAGAGAATCCAGCCACACTGTGCTGGACTTTTGGCCTACAGAACTGTGAGATAATAAATGAGTGTTGTTTTAAAATGCTAAATACGTGACAACTAATTTGTTGTGGAGCATTAGAAAATGTTGACTTAAAAATGTGCACTGTGAGGGCTGTGAGTTAAATTTTATTTGGGGCAAAATGAGCACCATAGCCCAGGAGGCAGAATTTCAGATAGGTCTGAAAAACTTCTCCAAAGAGGTAGGGGGAAAGGTCAGTATATATGTGATTTTGGTGAAGGGGGAGGTGCATGCAATCAAGCACACATTTTGCAAAAGTTTACTACTAGTCTTGTGAAGGTTACTGCTGCTTATGAGGAGCAGACATCACCGTGAAGGATTTTAGTGCTTTCCTAGATTCAAAGAGATGCAAATTGGGCTCATAAAATCTTCTCCTGAAAGTATCTGTCTGAAGATCCGTTCTGCCAGTTTTCCCAGAGCACAGAGTGTCGCACTGCTGATCTCTACCCTGAGCTTTGTCAGGGGGTGTTGAGGGTCAGCAGCTGCAGTGGCCCATGATTCAGTCTTTGTAGAGGCAGATGGCAAGTGCCAAGCTCAGTTCACAAGAGTTAATATAGATCTGTATATGTAAAGTCTATATAGTTTGAAAGAGAATATGTGATATTTTTATTTACCACATTCTTGGCCCCACTTCTGTGACCCTTTCTTTTCCTGAACACTGAGATGATGTTGCCAAACACAAGTCCATGTACTGATGCACACACAGTAAGGCCAAACTGAAATGTTGGTGTTTGGAGGAGAGAAAGGTTTATTGCAGGGCCGTGTAAGGAGAACAAGTGGCTTGTGCTCAGAGTACTCTCTGATGTGTTTTGGGGAAAAGTTTTTATAAGCAAAATTTAGGGTGAATGTTGCAGTGGGGTGTGGCTTTCTTCTGACTGTTGGTGGGGAGGTAATAGGAATTTGGGGCTCAACCTCAAGTTACCATCCTCCATCTGGGTTGGGCCCTAGTTCCTGCAGAATAGCTCAAAGATATTGCTGTACATAGCCCTTGAGGAAGAACCAGGATCCCGCTTAAATCATTGCCCTATAGTTTCTTGATTTTTCCTCCTTTGCTTCGCATTCCCTTACTTCCCGGATTAACACCTGTTGAATCTTCTTTTTTGAACTCGGAGAGGTTTGGGAGGTTGAAGCTTTCATCCTTCAAATAAGGATGGACAAGGGAGGAAAGGAAAAGGCTTTAGTACCTGGGAGGGCCTCCGCATGTTCCTGCTCAGTTTCACTGAAAGGACGGTTACCATCTCCATTCATCACTGTCTAAAAAGCACATAGCTCCAGGGGATTCTAAATACTCTTTCACATTTCATCAGGAGAATTTTTCTACTCCCTAAGCAACAATAACACTGCTCTGTCTTGTAAATAAGAGCAGTCTGAACCAAAACTTCAAGAGGTCTACAATTGGACGATTCCAATAGTGATGACATGATCTGCCAAAATGCCTACATGCTATTTCATCTACCGACACTGGTAGATGTCACACACACATTTCTCACTCATAGGTACTCTGTGATCTTTTTTCTTTTCTTTCCTTTTTTGGGGGGTTGCACTTATGGTACATGGAAGTTCCTGGGCTAGGGTTTGAACCTGTGCCGCAGTTGTGGCCTGCACCAAAGCTGTGGCAATGCAAGACCCTTAACCTGTGCTGCTCAAGGGAACTTCCTTTTCTTTCCTTTTTTGTGAATCTAATGGACCCCTTGACACTGGACCATAAATCCCTGCCTCCTTTATAGGGTTAGAACAAAACACAGTTAGCACCTAAGTCCCATACTCTGAGCATTTTGTTTAGACCATGAGTTCTATTCCTGGGTATTGTGGGATAAATTGAGTCCCTCAAAAATTCATATGTTCAAGCACTAACGCCTGTTACCTCAGAATGTGGCCTTTTTGCAATAGGGTCGCTGCAGTGATAATTAATCGAGATGAGATCATACTGGAGTAGGTATGATCCCTTAGTCCAGTTTTACTTGTATCCTTATAAAAAGGGAAAATTTTGACACAGGTACACACACACATACATACACACACACACGGAGAATGCCATGTGGAAATAAAGGCAGAGACTGGAGGGTTGCAGCAGAAGCCAAGGAACACCAAACAGGCAGCAACCCACCCAAAACGAAGAGAGAGTCCTGAAACATATCCTTTTCTCACTGCCCTTAGCAGGAATCAGTACTGCGAACACCTTGACCTTGGACTCCTAGCCTCCAGAACTGTGAGACTATACCTTTCCGCTCTGTAAGCTACTCTGAGGTACCTTGTTAGGGCAACTCTAGCGATGCTGATGTGTACCGGATGACACAGGAACTATTCCCAGACCAGCCCTCATTAGCTAAAGAGTGGCAGGGTGACTTTCCCCACATGGTTGTGTCAATCCAGTTGTAATTTCACCTTGACGGTAAAATTTTCCTGACACTACCAAGGTGTTCAACAATCTGGTGTCATCTGTGCACAGTTTCCAGATCAAGTCTGCCTATCCAATTCTATATGCACCGGATGCCCTGAAGCCCCACGTGGAGGGACACCAAGTGACAGCATCGAGGATAAGCATATGACTCATTGATTTGACGTGGGCCAAATGCTGAGAAATAGTCGGTGGCTTGTCATGAAAAAGTGTTAAGTAAAACCACACAAAAAGTATTTTCAAAGAATTACCATAGTTTCATGAACAAGCAGGCAATGCTTTTTCTAAAGTTAACAAAATGTGGAGTTCCTGTCATGGCTCAGTGGTTTACGAATCCAACTAGGAACTACGAAGTTGTGGGTTCGATCCCTGGCCTCACTCAGTGGGTTAAGGATCCAGGATTGCTGTGAGCTGTGGTATAGGTCACAGACGCAGCCCAGATCCCACGTTGCTGTGGCTGTGGTGTAGACCAGCGGCTACAGCTCTGATTAGACTCCTAGCCTGGGAACCTCCATATGCCACGGGTGCGACCCTAGAAAAAGACAGAAAGACAAAAAAATAAATAAAGTTAACAAAATCAACTTATTGGTCCTTTACAACAATATAAAAGTTTATACTAGGGAAAAAACTTGGCACTAAGCTTTTATTGGCAGCATATGGAAGTTCCAAGGCTAGATGTCAAATTGGAACTGCAGCTGCCAGCCTACGCCACAGTCACAGCAACAGCAGATCTGAGCCACGTCTGCATCCTATATACCACAGCTCACTGCAGTTCCAGAGTGGGGGCAGGGATTGAACCTGAGTCCTCATGGATACTAGTTGAGTTCGTTCCTGCTGAGCTACAATGGTCTCTTATATCAAAGGCAAAAACTGCAGAGTATGTTTGACAAATGTTTTCCATAAAATAGAGCATAAATGTGGTGACAAAATTTTGTTTTTACTATCTAGGTATTTAGCAATCTTAAAAGTTAATGTTTGATGACAGAGAGAAAAAGGAAAAATCTAAGATCTGGGAAACATAGGTTCTACGTCCAGTTTCTGACATGATGCATGGTTTTGAGACATCAGTTACTCTCCTCTGCCTGGTTCTTCATCTGTGACACAGAAGCGGATAGGCTGCCACTCCACTCTTCCCTAGAATGTTGTGATGAGATAAATGTGGAAGTTCTTTTTAAAAATATATCTGATATTTATTTTCCCAAGGAAATAGGAAAATCATTTCTATACATGTATGTGAAAACTCGTCTGTCACTGTGGCTCCTAAGTCACCAACTTATTGGAATCATTTTCTATCAAGATTTGGTTGAGAAGAGAGGAAAGTGAGCAGAGCACGAACTAGAGGGAAATGGGAAGGAGACCAGGACGGGTAGCTTGATTATCACAAGGGTCTAAATTTAGTACTGCTTTTGATATTATCAGTGCCTATGACATTTTCCAAAAATGTTGAGGTTGGGATGATTTTATATTTGTATGTGTATACATGGATGTAATATTTGTATATGCATATGCATGTGTGTATGTATACACACACACACACACACACACACACACACACACACATACTTTGAAATCTCATAGAATGAGGCCACATAGAGTTCCTGCTGTGGGTCAGCTGATTAAGAACCCAACATAGTGTCTGTGAGGATGTGGGTTTGATCCTGCGTTGCCACAAGCTATGGCTTGTGTTGTGGATATGGCTTGGATCAGGTGTTGCTATGGCTGTGGTGTAAGTCTGAAGCTGCAGCTCAGATTTGACCCCAGCCTGAGAAGTTCCATGTGTTGCAGGTGTGGCTGTAAAAAGAAAAAAAAAAAAAATGAGCCCACATATGACAAGTACTTTACATAAAGGCTAAAGAAATATGGGAAAGAATTTCCAGTTCTGAAAGATTTATCTCACAATAGTCATCTTTACACAGATTACATTGCATTAATAGATTCAGAGTCATAAGAAACCCCTACAATACGAGGTTGGGTAACTGGGGCAGGCTGATCTAAAACAACTCATTATAAAATCCTACTCATTCTTTGAGGATCAGTTATTTTTTCTTTGAATTGTCTTGACCTCGCACTGCCCCACTCTGATGCTCCCTGCACAGAATTGATTCATTCCACTACCATAAACTTAACATATGGTATTAACTCAGAGATCACTTTCCCTTCTCCACACACAAACTTTCCATGCTGCAGTCACAGCAGTGAGTGCCACAGCAGACTCTGGCAAGGACTGGATCTCTACCCCTCCTCAACACCAAGTGGAATGTC
Source organism: Catagonus wagneri (assembly GCA_004024745.2). Classification (NCBI taxonomy): domain Eukaryota; kingdom Metazoa; phylum Chordata; class Mammalia; order Artiodactyla; family Tayassuidae; genus Catagonus; species Catagonus wagneri. Next base: position 3,097,096 of record PVHT020000078.1, on the reverse strand, counting down.
TGGCAGCTCAGAGGCACTTGATGAATATATCTGAGTTCATTCATACCTTGTGCTTATGTGGGACATTGACCTGTATCTGTCTTCAGATCAAGATCTGACTTCTGCCAGTAGTCACTTGCTGTGCATTCACTTTTGTTCCTCCCTATTTTTCTGGGTTAAACTGTTATCAAGAGCCCCACTCAAAACCTGGAAAACAGTGTCTAGAACTATCGGCTGAATGAATGAATGAACTACAGAATTTGATGCTGTGATCAGATTTGTGTCGAAACCCTATCCAAGCAAGTCCTTCAATTTCTGTAAGGCTCATCTGTAGTATGGAGGTCACAGTATTCACTTTATAGGGGTAGTTAAAGGTAAAATCTCATGTATAATTATTATCCTTACAATTTTTGTATCATCTTTGTTTTTTATGACCAATAATTCCAGAGGCCATCTTTATTCACATTTATATCTTCAGGATTTACTCCATATGCACTCTGATCTGGCAGTGGGTAACTTAGTGTTGGATATATGGTAGGATCATGGCAGGTCACTGGAATTTTTTCAAAGACTTTTTTTAGAACAGTTTTAGATTCACAGAAAAATTGAGAAAAAGGTACAGAGATTTTCTACATGCTCTCTACCCCAAAATGTGTAGCTTCCTCATTATCAACATCCTCCCCTAGAGTAGAATATTTGCTACCATTGATGAACCCATATTGACAATCACTATATGATTTTAAATAAAATTATAGTTGCGGATTGTCAAAGAGTCTGCCACTCAGGGAGGCAGCTTTTGGATTTGGATCCTAGAGAAAAAATGTTTGGGTCCACTGATTTATTCAAATAAGAAGCAAGGGTTGCACAGATCTGTTCTCAGGGGTGTTCCCTGCCAGAACATGAGCTCTCAAAATTGGGTGAAAATTTCATATCTTGCCTTAGGCCAGGCTGTGCTGACTGCTAGTTACCAATGAGACAATATGCCACCAGCCTCAGGTCCACATCTGTCTCACCTGAGATGAAAACATCTCTGACTTTCTTCTTTTCAGGGAAAAGAGCATCAGCAGTCTGTGAAATTGCTTCTTGAAAAATCAGACATAGGTTTTGCTTTTTGGGCCAGCTCAGTGCTCCTCCAAAGGTACAAGAAGAAATTTTCTTGATAGTCAATTTTATTTTGCTATGATATTGAAAATAGCTCATGAAATTCTCAAATGCAAAAATTTAACATTTTCATATAATTAATACACACTAGCATGAAAGTCAGAAAAGATATAAAAGAGGTGAGAAGATAAAATCATGTATAAATATGCTGAATTTCTAGATATATATATTTGTATCTGTGATTATATGTATATAATTTATTAAGTTATTCTAAGTATTGAAATGTATTCTGACATTTAATTCTCATGATACTTCAATGAGTTAAGTACAGTTACTCTTTCCATTTCACAGATGAGGAAATCAGGCTTAGAGAGATTAAATGACTTGCCTGAATTCATACAGAAAATTTTGGAACCTGAATTTTAACTCAGGCAGTGATTTGTGCTTTTAACTCAGGTACTGTGATTTCTATTCTTCAATTTCTACGGTGTGTGTGTGTGTGTGTGTGTGTGTGTGTGCATGTGCTCATATGTATGAATACATTTAAGGTCATATTGTATATACTTTATGGAAAACTGTTTTTCAAATGGTTATATATATTACTTGATGTCATTAGTATTTTTCTATGACATAATCATCTACTGTAAAGCATAATTTGTTTATTTAAAAACATATCATTAGACATTAAAGATAGTCTTTGATGAATATCAAGACTCCTAAGCATAATAGTTTCTATAGAATGCATTCTTAGAAGAAAAGTGCTTGGTCAAATGGTACGCATATTTTTAAGGATTTCAACATATATTTGAACAAGATGTTCTAAAAATTGTTGTAAATTTGCCCTCTAAAATAGAAGTCCATCTAACCAGATCTGGTCCACTGCCTATATTTGCAAATAAAGTTTTATTGGAACCCGTTCATGTCCACTTGTCTATGGTTGGTTTGTGCTACCACAGCAGGGTTGTCTAGTTGTGACAGAAATAAATGACCCACATTCCCACCTACATTGTACAAGTGTTCACCACATCTTCCCCAAAACTTGCCTTTTTTTTCTTTTATTTTCTTTTTTTCTTTCTTTTTTTTTGGCAGCATATGCAAAGGTACTAGGCCAGAGACTGAACCAGAGCCACAGAATTGACAAAGTCGGATCCTTAAATTGCTGGGCCACCAGAGAACTCCCAATTTTTTTCTTTTTTTTTTTTTGGTAACAGTCATCCTAATAGGTATGAGGTGATTTCTCACTGTGGTTTTAATATGCATTTCCCTGATGATTAGTAAAGCTGAGCATCTTTTTATCTGTCTCTCAGCCATTTATATATCTTCTTTGGAGAAATTTCTATTCAAATCATTTGCTCATTTTTAAATAACCATTCTAGAACAGTTTATGTAGCATGACAGTCATGTTAATTTTTAACAAACTTACTAATAAATTTCATGGATCAAGTGACTTTTATAAGGTTGCCAGTAATGTTTTAATTTTGTTTTTCTATGGCTACCAATTTCTTCTAATATCTTCAAAATATTTTGGATGAATTGAGGAAGTATGCTCAATCAGAATATGATGAAATGTCCTGGGTACACAGCTGGAAGAAGAGAAGACTTATATGCCTGCATAGCTGTAAATTTTTCTAAATCACTTGTTTTCAGGAACATCTTCTTGTTCTTGTTCTCAGAGTCTCTGGAATTTACCCTCCCTAGGGGGAAAAAAGCCTCTAGTCTTCTGCCAGGTGAGAAGCAGTTGGTGGGCTGCAACTGGGGCAGGTATTCTTCTGTTTTTAGCCTCATCTTCAGAGTTGGTATTACTAGGGACTGGCCCTGTGGGGGATTCTGTAGTGTAAACTACCTGGCTGTACTCACCACTGGCTTCAGATTCAGCTCTTTGGATCTGTTAAGTCAATTACCACTCATCCATCTGCTTCCGTTTCCCAAGTTCCGGTACTCCTGCTGATCCCTTTGTCCTTGAGATTTATACTGTTTAAAAATGACTTCTAGTGGGATTTGATGAGGGCAGTGAAGCTACCTGCATTATTTACTTCCATATTTTTGATCATCTTCTTTTTTTTAACTTTTTGTATTAAAAAATGTTAAACCTATGGAAAATTTCAAGAACATTATGCTTAGCATTATCAAATGTTAGCATGTTTTACTATGTTTATAACTCTATATAGCTTTGATGTATTACTATTTTTAATAAACAATTAAAGAGTAAATTGCAGATGATCCTTTATTCCTAAAAACTTCATCAGTTTCCTAAAAGCAAGATGTTTCCTTACATAGTCATAGCGCAACGACAATATTCAGGAAATTTGGCAGTGTTACAGCACTGAGGCCATGTTGTAGCTAAAAGACAGACTGCATTCAAATTTGGCCGATGTTCCTAGCAGTGTCCCTTACAGCAATTCAGGTTCTTACACTGCATCTAGTTGTCTTGCTGTTTTCATCTCCTTGTGGAACCGTTCCTTTCATTCCGAGAGCTTCCCCAGCCCTTCTTTGTCTTTCATGACATTGACACTTGTGAAGAGTACCAGTCAGATGTTTGGACAATGTTCCTCATTTTCATCTATCCAACTAAGTCCTCAGGGTTAACTCAGGTTAGTGTTTCTGGCAAGAATTCTACCTAAGTGATGCTATGTCCTTCCAGTGCATCCCATCCAGAGTCATGTGTTGTCCATTTGCCCCATTCTTGATGATGTTAAATTGACTACTGTTGCAGACAGAATTGCATCCATCCCCAATTCAGATGTTGGGTCTTCAACATCCAATGTGACTGTATTGGAAGACTGGACCTTTAAGGAGATAATTAAGGCTAAATGAAGACAGAAGAGTGGGGATCAGACTCTACATCGATGTTCTTACAAGAGGAAGGAAATCCAGGGGTATTTGTGGACAAGGAGTGAGACCTCTCTATAAACCAACTCTGCTGGAGCTTTGGTCTTGGACTTCTCGCCTTCAGAAATGTAAGTAAAGGAATGCCAGGATTGTTTTTGTTTGTTTGTTTTGTTTTTTGTTTTGGCTATGTCTGTGGCACATGGAAGCTCCCAGGCCAGGGATCGAACCTGTGCCATAGCAGCAACTCAAACCACTACAGTGAAAATGGGAACCTTAACTCACTGTGCCATGGGTTAAGCTCTGTGCCAAGCGAGCTCCAGAAATGCCTGCTTTTTAAGCTATGCAGGCTGTGGTATTCTGTTATAGGAACATGAGCAAGTTAATAAAACTACTTAGTAAGGTTCTGTCTGTAAGAATTCTCCATTTTAAAGGAAATTTTATGTCCCTTTGTAATCAACAAGTAGTATTTGAGGAGAAACTCTCAGGTTATGTAAATATCTTATTACTCAGCAAACTTTCCCTTAATGGCATTATGTTTCTTACTTGAAACAGTTATTGATATAGCAGTTGCAAGTGGTGATTGTATAATTCTATTATTCCTTCTACCTTTAGTAATTGGCAACTTTCTATTGTTCCTCTTATCTATTTATGCAGCATGGTCCCTTGGATACTTTATTTTAATCCAGTGTAATAACCATTGTTATTCTTTGGGATAATCAAAATGCCCCAGATCCAGACAGTGCCACCTCCTTCGGGCTGATTTCTTAGCTTCTGGCAGAAGGTGTTCTTACCTACTCCATGTTGTATCTTTCCTCCTTCACACTTGGTACTAGTCATTTCTCCAAGGAATCTATGTTCCTCATGATGGAATATAAGGCATTTACATTGCTGCTGAGGTGTCACTGTTTCTATTTCCTTTCAGAAGATGGATCCAGGAAAAATATTATGTAATGACTTCATACAAATACCTGAAATTCCAAACCAATACCATATAGTTTTTTCTCATCTTTCTTTATTACAATACATATTTTCATTTTCCTTTTGATTGCTTTTATTTACATGTAAACTAAAAAAATGATGTCAAGTTCAGCTGAGCTCAAGGAGGTGAAAAAAACAGTTGGAGTTCTGAGGAAAAAGGAGATGTGAAATGTAATCTTAGAGGGACTCAATCACAAGAATATAGGTATTCTATATAACTGCCTGAGGGCCCACGTAAGGTTTGGAGGAATAAATATAAAGTAGATCTAATCTACAGATTTGTATGCTTTTTGTAAGCCAAGGTCTGCGGCTCCAGAACTCCCTGCAGTAAAGGGACAATTGAATTGAATTGAGTTCAGATTTTGCCAACACACACAATGAGGAAATAGGTCCAGGAAACTGAGATTAAATGCAAACCTGGAATCTAAATAGATAAGCAGGTTAGCGGGGAGATGGACAATGGAAAAGTGTTAGGGTAAATGGACAGGATGGACTAGGAGGCTCAAAGGAAGTTGTCTGGAAAGATGAACGGTGGTGATCAGAGATGCAGATCCCTGAGATGGGCGGTCAGGAACTATTGCTGATGTTGTGAGTGTTGAATTTCAACCATGGGATGCATGGTAGAGTGAACTGTGTGACAGGACAATTGGAAGAGAAAAGGTAAAGAAATCAAGAGGCTGGGCTTTGGATGGGACCGTCCATATTGCTATTGAAATAATGAAGTATCACCATAGGAGTCATGGTGAGAAGGAAAGTCACAAACAAAGTGCTCACACCTGAAGGAGGGTTGACTGGAGAATCAAAAGATGACTCCCACAGGTGACGTGTTCTTCAGGGAAGCTGAGATTTATGAGGAAAGAGACAGGAAAATTGCCTGAAAGTGTCAACATGGAGCAAGATGGACCCATCTACCTTCAGGCCTTGGAGTATGTACAACATTGGAGGGTAAAAGGCCAGTCCTGGGGCTGGCTACTGGCATAGTCCTCAGGGTGGGGTCAGATTTCAGTTCCAGCAGAGAGTGAAGGAAATGCTCGATTATAAGTTTGAGGGTAAAAGATATTTTGCTGATAGAAAGTTGCAAGTTGCAGAAGTCCCAACTTAGAAGGTCTCAGAGGGGTTGGAGTCTGGCTAAGACTGAAGTTCTACAGAACTGTGTACGATGATTCCAGGTTATAAAGGATAAACTGGAAGTCTGGGACTGATGTCAACAGGGTGTAAATCATAATATTAATTTAGTGTTTTTTTGGGGGGAAAAACAAAATGAAGTTTACCTTGGCATCTGCAAGGCTTTAAATTTATAAAATCATGTGTTTAACTTACTAGATATAAAGAGAGACAGTGATAAATACAGTTGGATAACTTGAAAATGGAACTGAATTTTGACAACACAGGACAAATTTTGACCTTACTTATTTGTGAGCAAAAGTCATACCAGTACCATATCTTATATACTCTCTAACACTGAGCATTAAGCAGGTACAATAGAATTAATTTGAAATCATCTTTACAAAATCGGTATTCTCTGACATTAAGTGGAAATCTTTATTAGAGCTATTAATTATTATTTGAAAATGCTGCCTATTGAATTATTTCATTTGAAACAATTTGCTAAAGAAAAACAGGAAAACTAATATTTAGTCAAATCAGATTATCATAACAAAATGAAAAGAATAATAGAAAAAACAAAATCAAATCAGGAGGCAATAGGTTTAACATTTTATCTATGAGTTTAAAGAAGAATCAGAATTAACATTTCAAAGCAATTTGCACTTATTTACTTTGCCTTTTTTTTTCTGTTAGGAAAACACAGTTTTTCCCAGTCTCATGCTTTCTCTCTGATCCCAAAGTCTGATAATTTTTGTGTTTTGTAACAGACTGTCCCTCCAATCTTCAATGTGGGGTGAGGGCATGGGGTGGAGGCTGAGGCCAAATGAGAGGAAAGTCTCTTGGCAAAGATGCAGCCTCACCACCCAGCCCTTTACTGATAATCCTTTATGCTATAATTAGACTTACGGGAATCTGATTGTCACCTGTGCATGCCAAGTATGCTTCCACATCATGTTTCACGTTTCATCTGCAGAGACAGAGCACCCAGGAAACAAGCAGCTTAAAGAAGGTGCAAATTCACACTCCTGAACTGCTGAGAAATTCTTTAGCTCTAACTTAGTAACTGTCAGAAGGAGTTATATTTGCTCTCCCTGACTGACATGGAACAGGAGTTCAAGAAGTCACTTATTTTTCGTTCCATTATTACAAATGTGACTAAAAATAAAGCAGAAAGTATGCGTTTTGCTCCAAAGCTGAAAAAATCACTGTGAGCAACAACTGCCACACATAGCGTGACAATCAGCTTGTAGATTCCAGCTGCCTTTCCTGGACTGCTGAGGTCACCAGACAGACAGGAAGCGGGGATTCCTCTGAGCAGGAAGGCCAGTGAGGCAATGCCTTCCTTGAGTGAAGAGGACTCACCGCCAGTGTCTGTGTCCTGGATAATTTCATTAGGACAAGCCACTCTTCTGCAGAGTTTTAATGCAGTCACAGTCTCCAAAATATTTCTCCTGGCATTGATGTTTTCTGGGAGTAATTTATAAAGTGGAGGCATAATCAAGGAAATGAAATATTTCCATTTCTCTACTAACTTTAGAACTGTGGAGTGGACAAATTCCAAGGGTGAAACCTTGCAGGAAGGCTGACTGTTCCCAGAAGAGAGATGGTCGCCACTTGATGAGAACAAGAGAAAAAGACTGATGAGAATGGGTAAACTACAGATAGAGCTTGAAGTTGAGCCCAAGGTACTCTGTGAGCCTCAGCACATAATGTCTACCTGAGTTTAGATTCATTTCTTGGCTCACAGCATGGCAAGAAGTTAGTCCAGGGTGGATGTGTTTGGAAGTAGCTGGATCCAACAAGATTACTCCTTTTAATGTTATGACTCTGAGTATGTTGGCAGCTCACGTCAGACAAGCAGACTCCAGCCTAAGTAATGGTGGGGGACGTAGCTTGTGAAGTGATGTTGAAAAGGGCAAGAGGAAAGCAAGTGTTACTTCTGAAATAAATGAGGGCTTTTCGACACAGTTATATTGAATTCAAGCTGCTGGATTACATGTACAAATAGCACATAAAATATTGCCCTTCTTTCCTTTCTCTTCTTCCCTTCCTTTCCTCCCTTCCTTCCTCCCTTTGTCCCTCCCTCCTTCCTTCCCCCTTTCTTTCCTCTCTTTCTTTCTTTTCTTTCTTTTTTCTTTCTTTCTCTTCCTTCCCCTTCCTTCCTTCCTTCCTTCCTTTCTGCCTTCCTTCCTTCCCTCCTGCCTTCCTCTTTCTTCTTAGACAAGCCATGATTTGCATATCTTCAGGGCTATGCAGTGATGTGCATGAGTTAATCATTGGTATAGTATTAAATTAGGGTCAGGTTGGTTTCAGTTTGCTGATAAAGGGTGTGAGTAAGTGTCATTTCTAATTCTTTCTACCCTGTCCCCTTCCAAATGCAGAATGGTCTTTGATTTTCTTTACTTTTCACCTCCTTTACAATATTGTTCACTTTCCTATCCACAGAGATACTAATGTCTAAACCAGTCTCCCTAGAGCAGTATTTTGCAAACTGACATAGCCTGGATCTTAAAATTGATTTAGTGGGTTGCCACCAGCAACCAGCGTTTAAGAAGTGAAGTAGAATGGAATACATGATATTAAAATGCATTGTGCAGTGGAAGGGTCGTACTCTAATGAAGTAGGTTTAATTTTATGTGTATGGGTATACTAGAACAGTACATAAAACACATCCCTTTGTGTGGGACACAAGCAAGAAAAATTGAAAACTGCTGCTGAGGCAGATTCATTGTGGCTGCTGAGGGAGTCTTAGGGCAGTGGCCAAGGTGGCCTGAAGACATGACACTGGATTACTTGAGGTGGCCTCTTGTTCAGATATTGTTCTTCTGTTTCTTGAGCCTCAGGAGTTGCATTAGTTTCTGTTCCCCAAGGCTGGTCCTTAACAGTTTTACAAGTTCGCATGATCCTTCCAGCACATTAATTTGCTGCCTAAGTGAACCAGAGTTGAACTAGAGTAGCTTGAAAAGATCTCTGAATTATGCTTTAATGGAGAAGAGTTAAATGTTAATCCACCTGATGCTGATGTTGCAAGAGTTCTCAAATGAAGGACGTCAGTTGTAACCAGTGTCACAAATCTGAAATTAATGTGGTGTACTTTCTGTCCCTTTTTTTTTCTACCAGAAAATACAAAGAAAGCCAAGTTGAACTGACTAATTAGGATCAAACAGATCCTCCAATGAAGAAATATTCTGATTATTGGTGATACCATTTAGAATTTTAATGAAGTTTAATATGCCACATCACTCTTAATTAGTGTTCGCTGAGAACCTAGTGTTATATTTTGCAACTAGAGTTGGAAAGGATTGTAAAGGATAATCACCAGATGAAATAGTTTCAAATATGAAAATTTGTGTCTGTGCTAATAATTCAACAAAATATTAAACACTTAGAGGGTTTAGGCTCTAAGCAGAGTCCTCAGCTATAAAATATATTACCTATAATACTATATATTCTTTGTTCATGATGATTTAAGATGAGAAGTAATCTAAATATTCAACAATGGGGAGTTTTTTGACAATTAATTGGATAGTTATACGATGGACTATGATGCAATGAAAAAGGAAAGTTTTCCTTCTGTACTGACATGAAACAATTTCTGAAAGAAATTAATTGAAAAAAGCAAGGTATAGAATGATGCATAAAGTAAGCCCCACTTGGTTAAAAAAAAAAGAGAATATTACACATTTATTTGCTTAGGCCTAGAAATACCTATGGAAAGAGCCACAAAAATTGATGACCTTGGCAAAGGAACCTTTGGACAGAGGAGGCTATTCCCCTATTAACTTCTGGACATTCTGAATTTTTCATTTTTTGAAAAGTCAGTAAATTTAAAATGAAAACCATATTTTACATGCTGATTTTAACCCTGACTCTCTGTTTTGTTTGTTTGTTTTTGTTTGGGTTTATTTTTTTATAAGCTCCCTTTCCCTTTTCACCCTAGAATTGACATGATACAGATTTTAGACTCCTAGAACTCTCCATTTGGGAAAATGTGGAATGGAGATGAATAATTAGCTTTGATGAATCCTGATATGCCAGGGACCTGCAGCCTGTGACTTTCCAGGGTGAAATTTGGCCCCTGCTACTTGGACCAAGTGTGTTTTGGCATGTTGTGAGCAAGCAGGAGCATCTGTTTTACTATTTTGTATTGGGTATAATTACTTTTAAATGTTTCTACAAATGGCAGGTATTTTGAACATAACACCAAATATGCGCAAATAAAACATCCCCAGTAATAAGGACTCGACAGCTATCATAACTCATTGGTGCTTCTGAAATTGACCATTTTGTGACACCCAAGATATCATTTGATAAGACTACACCCTTGGTGTCCACTTCTTAACAAGGCATTGCTAGGAATGTATATGATCAACAAAACATTTTATATTTATGAAATAAATGGAGAAGTCTGATGCAACATACTGACATTTAAAAAGGTACTGTAACCTACAGCAATAAGAATAGCACTTGGACTGCACTTGGAGCTTCTATAGAACTCAAGAGAAAAGAAAATAATCAGATAACTTTTAACAGGATGCTTGTCTGTGAATTTGTTTAATAATGTAAATATCTATGCTTCATATACTCTCTTTTTCCATGTTCTCTGAATTTTTCTAGTGCCCAGAATAAAATAAATCCTGTTGTCTCTCTATTTTCTCTTTGAATCCTCATGCAGATGATATGAGCATAGCTGATCAATAAAAATACATGTTGTCACATTCATGGTATATTTAAAGAACTTGATCTAAAAATTCTTGACACATATTATCCAAGTGGGTGCATTAATAATATTCACTATTAAGTGAACTTCTATTTGTGGAGGTATAATCATAAGACAAAAAGAGTTTAAACTTTCAGGTTCAACTCCATAATACCTAATTCGTTGTACGCATTTTAAAAGGTGTCATATTTTCCACTGATAAAACTTGCATGCCATCTGTTTGGTGAGGGGATAGTTGAAATAGTGCCAGTTGGCAGCACATAGCTACTGTTGAAGCTTACATTTTGTACCTCTTTTTTACCCCTACCACTTATACATTCATCAACCAATAAATGTACCTAAGTGGACAGATTTAAACAATTCAACCATCCACAGGGTTTCTCTTTCTCTTAAACATAAAGTGATCATGGTAAAATCTGCAGTAAAGATGATTACCCCTACCCCTCCCAAAACTGCCTGTGAATTTTTGAATAGAAAATGTTTTATCTATTTCCCTCTCGAGAAATATATATATATATATATATATATCGAGAAATAGATAGATAGATATATTTCTCTCTGTTTATCTATATATAGATTAAGACAACTTACTATGAAGTGAGGCTCCAGAAGAAAGCAATAGGCGGTCTAAAGCAGCGGTATCAGGAATGATGAGAATTCTAGGCTGAAGGAAACTGATGACTCTGGAAAAGATGAGGAAGAAGGAGGACAGAGGTCATTTTCAGAGTAACAGATGTCTTAGAACAGAAATAGATCTTAGATTTGGCAGGAATTCATAAAAGCTTCAAAGATAACCTCTGCTACCAAAGTTAACATTTTCTTTTTTTGTCTAGCAATCGGTTAACTTCAGCAATAACAGCACTTTGGGCCAACAATTTGGCAAGGAAGCTGATTTAACTCAGAGTATAGATATTAAATTTTAAGCAAAAACACCCTCAGGTTTTATATTGTTATAAAGTTGTTTTAAATAATGCAAACAAATGAAAAATTCAAATTAGATATTGCAAATGTATTATAATTCCAGTCCCTTCTTGGTAATAAAACCTGCTTAGTGGTGCTTTTGCTACTTGGCCCCTGGTTTCTTGAAAAGTTGTGCTCTGTGGGACAGAGCAATATTCAGCCAGAAATGCATTTGGTCCTTTCCCATTGATACATCTACATTGTTTTTCCAATTTAGCTCCTAAAACGTAACCTCTCACGTGGATTCTATTGGGTAATTTCATTAGGAAATGTAGTAAGGACGTATTCTTGAACTGATTAGTTATAATGACCTTATTTTGGGCCTAGACTTAGAGAAACACTGTACAGACTTAGAAATTACATACATGAAACAGTGTTTTCTTCAGTGTTTTTGATAGTGACAAGTTCTTACTGCTCCATTGTGAATCTAGATAGAAATATACACTGGTGTCTAGAGAGTAGGGCTTTAGGATTAAAAGAGTGGGCTTTGGAATAAAGTCAAGTTTTTAGTTTAGATCTCAGCTCAGTAGTTACTGGCTATATGATTTTGGGCAAACTACTTAATCTGAGTGTCAGTTTTCATCTGTAAAATGGGGGACATAATTATATCCACATCAAAGAGAGAATTAAATGAATTAGGTGTGATTGGCACTTTTCTTCTGTGGTCAGTTAATATCCTTTGACAGTTATTTTTTATCTAGCAGCTTACTGTTTTACTTACTGATAATCACGTTTTTTATATAATGCCAATAACTAATTATTTTATGTGTTGTGTACAATTATTCCCAATTCATAGCTTTGCATTTTGTTTACATTTTAAATGTGCAGCTTTAGAATTTTGATATTGGTATGGACTTCCCATCGTGGTGCAGCGGAGGCGGATCTGACTAGGAACCATGGGTTTGCGGGTTCGATCCCTGGCCTCGCTCAATGGGTTGGGGATCTAGCATTGCTGTGAGCAGATGCGGCTCAAATACTGTGTTGCTGTGGCTGTGGTGTAGGCTAGCAGCCATAGCTCCAATTGGACCCCTAGCCAGGAAACTTCCATCTGCAGTGGGTGCAGCCCTGAAAAGACCAAAAAAAAAAAAAAAGAATTTTGATGTTGGCAAAATTGCCCTATCTGTTCCATATTATTTCCTCAATTGTGCTTTACTTCCTTCCTGACCTTGAGATCAGGTCCTCCCATATATATATATACAATTGACTCTTGAACAACACCAGGATAGGGAATGTTATCACAGTCAAAAATTCATTTATAATAATATGGATCTGTGGTTCTCATCCATGAATTCAACTGATCACAGACTCTGTAGCAGTACAGTACATATTTATTGAAAAAAATCCTTGTATAAGTGGACCTACGGTATTCTCTCTCTCTCTCTCTCTCTCTCTCTGTCACACACACACACACACACACACACACGCACACGCACACACACGCACACACGGTTATCCCTAGGTATCCACAGGGCATGTCAGGATCTGCCTGTGGCTACCAAAAGCCATGGATGCTTACATTCAATAGCTGACCTGCCTTATCTGCTGATTCTGCAACAACAGATAAAGAGGGCCGATTGTATATGTATTTCTTGACTTTTACGCTTTGGTTTTACATTTATTTCTTCAATTTATTTATAGCACATTTAGCACATGACATCAGATGATAGCTTAAATGAATGTTCCTCCAAATAATTAGTGAATTTACCCAAAGGCAAAAATCTTGCCATCTTTTAATATTTAAAAAAATAATACCTTAAGTTCTTATTTTGCTAGGATTGGCTTCTAAGCTATTTTTTTAATGTTACACTGATCTCTCTGTTAATTTTTCTGTCAGTTCTTCACTGTTCAAATTTTTCTATGTTTATAGCAGGCCTTACCATCTGGTAGGTCCAGTCTTCCTTCATTAGACATTATATGAATTTTGGGGATTTTCCCTCCTTTTTTCAGATATGCTTTAGACTTTGTGTAATGTTTTTACTAATTTTTTTATGCCTTGAAAACATAGTACAAGCAGACTCAAAGACCTTGAAAACAAACTTACAGTTACCAAAGGAGACAGGTGAGGCGGTCGGAGGGATGGACTGGGGGTTTGGGATTTGCACATACACTGGTATGTGGAATGACTGGACAACAGGGACCTGCTGCATGGTGAAGAGAACTCTACCCAGTATTCTGCAATGATCTGTGTGGGAAAAGAACCTGAAAGAGAATAGATGTGTGTACATGTATGGCTGGATCAGTTTGTTATACAGCAGAAATTATCACAACATCGTAAATCAACTGTATTTCAATAAAACTTTTAAAAATATAAGAGAGAAAATGTAGTAGCTGAACAAGCTATAGAGTAAAGAGTAAGTATTCCTAGCAAAGCTGATCCTGGGTTTTCTTCCCCAGAGGCAAATTACTCAGTGTTTACATTGGTTCTAGAGACAGATTTATCTGGGTTCTAACCATAGTTTACAGTTCCTGTATGTGTGAACTCAAGCAGATTACATAACTTCTCTGCCTCAATTTCCTCATTTGGAAAATGGAGATAATAATTGTATCTCACACATAGAAATTTTTTGATTATTAAATAATATAACTAAACCATTTAGAACAATGCCCAGTCTATTATAAATGCTCTGTAAAACTTGGCTATTGCTATCAGTGGCAAAAATTCTTAAGCATAAATCTTAGAGATAGTCTATGCTGATAAAATACATGTGTTTTATACAAACAGATGGAAGCAAAACGTGTACATTCTTCTGCACCTCTTTTGGTGTACCCAGTAGGAGAATAGTATGGAAGTTCCTTTAAAAACTGAAAAATAGAGATAACATATGAGCTGGCAATCCCACTCCTAGGCATATATCTAGAGAAAAATACAAGCAGAAAATATACATGTAACCCAATGTTCACTGCAGCATTATTTACAATAGCGAAGGCATGGAAACAACCTAAATGTTCATCAACAGATAGATGAATGGATAAAGAAGTTGTTTACACACACACACACACACACACACACACACACACACAGGGATACTACTCAGCCATAAAAAGGAATGAAATAATACTATTTATAGGAACATGGGTGGACCTAGAGATTTTCATACTAAGAAAATAAGTCCGGGAGAAAAAAAACAAACATCAAATGATATCGCTTATATGTGGAAACTAAAAAAATGATACAAATGAACTAATTTACAAAACTTACAGACAGAAAACAAACTTATGGTTACCAAAGAGGAAAGGTGGGGGAGAAGGATAAATTAGGAGTTTGAGATTAACATATACACACTACTATATATAAAATAGAGAACCAACAAGGACCTACTATATAGCATAAGGAACTCTACTCAGTATTCTGTAATAACCTATATGAAAGAAGAATCTGAAAAAAAAATGGATATTATGTGTATAACTGATTCATTTTGCTGTATACTTGAAACTAACACAACATTGCAAATCAACTATACTTCAATATAAAATAAAAATTAGATTAAAAAATAAAATATAAAGAAATATTTAAAAACACACTATTAATTCATTTCACTAATAGTTTGTCTCACTATGGATTTAAAATAACACTGTATTAGCAAAAATTAAAAAAATTAAAAATTAAATAGATCATGGGGCTGCATCATGGATACATTCTATATCAGTATCTATATGTATATCTATATTTTTAATCACAATAATATATTTTGCATAAATATATTATTTATTTTAAAAAGTCTATTGCTGAGTATTTAGATTACTTCCAGTCTTTTGCTACAGTAAGCAATGTTGTAATAAATGATTTCAACTTTATAAACATGTGTAAGGCAGTTCCTGTCGTGGCACAGAGGAAACAAATTCAACAGGATCCATGGGGTTGCGGGTTCAATCCCTGGCCTGGCTCGGTGAATTAAGGATCTGGGATTGCTGTGAACTGGGGTGTAGGTTGCAGATGCTACTGGGATCCTGTGTTGCCATGGCTGTGACATAGGCTGGCAGCTGTAGCTCTGATTTGACCCTTAGCCCGGGAACCTCCATATGCCATGAGTGCAGCCCTAAAAAGCAAAAAATAAAAATAAAAAAATAAACGTGTAAGTATATTTGTTGATCAATTAATAGAGATATTTGTGGATAAAATCATATGTTCATATTAAATAATAAGAAATCGTTTTGACTTGACCTCCCTAGATATTGTATCAACCTGTACAGACATCAGTGAAGTGTGATAGATTCTGTGTCAACACTCTATTACCAACACAAAAGATGAACAAGCTTGGTCTTTGCTAGTCTGAAAGGTGGAAAATTGTGTCTCATAGTTTTAATTTGCATTTTTTAACTATAATTAAGATTGATTTCCTCTAACATGCTTTAAAGATTATGTCCATTTTTTATCTGTTCATTTGAGTATTAATTTCTTTTTTCTTTTAAATATTATTATTATTATTAATTACAATAGTTAGTTTTACAAATTAGTTGATTTACAATGTTTCATCAAGTTCTGTTGTACAACAAAGTGACCCAATCACATATATTTCCCTGAGCTACAAAGTAGGATCCCATTGCTCATCCATTCCAAATATAACCGTTTGTATCCCCCAAACCCCCAAAATGCCCATTCATCCCACTCCTTCCTCTTTCTTCCCTGGGAACCCCAAGTCTGCTCTTCTTGGCCATGATCTCTTTCTGTTTGTTTGTTCATTATTTTTAGATAGGATCATCTGTTCCATATTTTAGATTCCACAAATAAGTGATATCATATGGTATTTGTCTTTTTCTTTCTGGCTTATTTCACTTAGTTTGAGAGTCTCTAAATCCATCCATGTTGCTGCAAATGGTGTTATTTTGTTCTTTTTTATGGCTGAGTAATATTCCATTGTATACATGTACCACATCTTCTCAACCCATTCATCTGTCAATGGACATTTGGATTTTTTCTTTGTCTTGGCTATTGTGAATAGTGTTGCTATGAACACAGGGTGCATGTATCTTTTTCAGTGAAAGTTTTGTCCAGGTATATGTCCAGCAGTGGAATTGCTGGAACATATGGTAGCTCTATATTTAGTTTCCTGTAGTATCTCCATACAGTTTTCCATAATGGTTATACCAATTTACATTCCCATCAACAGTGGAGGAGGGTACCTTTTTCTCCACACCCTCTCCAGCATTTGTTATTTGTTGGCTTGTTATTTTTTTTTTTTTTGCCTTTTTGTCATTTTATGACCACACCGGCGGCATGTGGAGGTTCCCAGGCTAGGGGTCTAATCAGAGCTGTGGCCACTGACCTGCGCCGCAGCCACAGCAACGCAGGATCCGAGCCGCGTCTGCAACCTACACCACAGCTCACAGCAACGCCGGATCGTTAACCCACTGACCAAGGGCAGGGATCGAACCCGCAACCTCATGGTTCCTAGTCGGATTCGTTAACCACTGTGCCACGACGGGAACTCCTGTTGGCTTGTTAATGATAGCCATTCTGACTGTTGTGAGGTGGTACCTCATTGTAGTTTTGATTTGCATTTCTCTAATAATTAGTGATATTGAGCATTGTTCAATTGCCTGTCGACCATCCATATGTCTTTGGAGTAATGTCTATTTAGGTCTTCTGCCCAGTTTTGAATTGGGCTTTTTTTTTTTTTATTGTTAAGTTGTTTGTATATTTTGGAGATTAGGCCCCTTGTCTTTTGCATCATTGGCAAAGATTTTCTCCCATTCTGTGGGTTGTATTTTCATTTTTTAATGGTTTCGTTTGCTCTGCAAAAGCTTTTGAGTTTGATTAGATCCCATTGGTTTATTTGTGTCTTTATTGTCATAATTCTAGCAGGTAGATCAAACAAGATGTTACTGTGATTTATGTCAAAGAGCATTCTGGCCATGTTTTCCTCTAGGAATTTTATAATGTCTTATTTGCTGTGTGCGAAAGCTTATGAGTTTGATTAGGTCCCATTTGTTTATTTTTGCTTTTATTTCATTTGCCTTGAGGCACTGATCTAAGTATTGCTATGATTTACATCAAAGAATGTTTTGCCTGTGTTCTTTTCTAGAGTTTTATGGTATGATATCTTATATCTTATAGTTAAGTCTTTAAGCCATTTTGAGTTTATTTTGGGGTATAATATAAGGGAGTATTTTCACTTCATTGATTTACATGTGGCTGTCTAGCTTTCCAAACAGCACTTGATGAAGAGACTATCTTTTCCCTGTCATATATTCTTGTCTCCTTTGTCCAAGATTAACTTACCATATATATCTGGGCTGTCTATTCTGTTCTATTAATCAACTAGAATCAATACTACACTGTTTTGATTACTGTAGCTTTGTAGTATTGTCTGAAATCTGGGAGGGTTATACCTTCAGTTTGTTCTTTTTCCTTAGGATTGCTTTGGCATACAATGGCCAACAGGCACATGAAAAGATGCTTAACATTGCTAATTATTAGAGAAATGGAAACCAAAACTACAGTGAGGGATCACCTCACACCAGTCAGAGTGGCCATCATTAAAAGTCTGCAAATAATAAATGCTGGAGAGGGCATGGAGAAAGAAAAGAATCCCCTTACACTGTTGGTAGGAATATAAATTGGTGTAGCCACTATGGAGAACAATATGGAGGTTTACTTAAAAAATTGAAAGAGTTAGCATACGATCCAGTGATCCCACTCCTGGGTGTGTATATACACACCCAGGAGTGTGTGTGTGTGTGTGTGTATATATATATATATTTATATATATATTTATATATGTTTATTTGTGTCTTTATTGTCATTATTCTAGCAGGTAGATCAAACAAGATGTTACTATGATTTATGTCAAAGAGCATTCTGGCCATGTTTTCCTCTAGGAAACATCTTGGGTCCCGTATTGCTGTGGCTATGGCATAGGTCAGTGGCTACAGCTCGTATTTGACCCCTAACCTGGGAACTTATATATGCTGCGGATGTGGCTCTAAAAAAAATAAAAGACCAAAAAAAAAGATAAATGAATGATAAGTGAATATATTTACCACAGAATATTACTAAGCCATAAAAAAGAATGAAATAATGCCATTTGCAGCAAAATGGATGGTCCTAGAGATTATCATAGTAAATGAAGTAAGTCAGAAAGAGAAAGACAAATACCATATGGAATCACTTGAACATGGAATCTAAAAACGGATACAAATATACTTATGTACAAAACAGAAACAGATTCACAGACATAGAAAGCAAACATGTTTATCAAAGGGGAAGGGGGAAGGATAAATTAGGAGTTTGGGATTCACATATGCACACTACTGTATGTAAAATAGATAACCAAGAAGGACCTAATGTATAGCACAAGGAACTATACTCAATATCTTATAATAATCTATATGGGAAAATAATCTGGAAAGAATAGATATATATGTATAACTGAATTACTTTACTGTTCACCTGTAATTAACACAACATTGTAAACTAACTCTACTTCAATAAAAAGAAAACAATCTCATTTCTGATCTCAAAACATAATAAAATACTAGGAACAAATTTAATTACTGGCAATTGCACACTGAAAACTATAAAATATTGTTGAAAGAAAAATGAAGACAGAGAAATGAAAAAATATTCTGTGCTCATGGACTGGAAGTGTTAAATTATGAAAATGCCCATATTACCTACAGCAATCTACAGATTCAATGTAACCTCCATTAAAATCTCAATGACATTTTCCACAGAAATAGAACAGAAAACTTAAAATTTGTGTAATATCACAAAAGACTGCAAATAGCCAAAGCAATCCTGAGAAAGAACAAAACACTGCCTGATTTAAATTACACTACAAAGATGTATATAATTTTTTTTTTTGTCTTTTTGCCTTTATGTAGAGCCATGCCCTCGGTATATGGAGGTTCCCAGGCTAGGGGTCTAACAGGAGCTGTAGCTACCAGCATTCGCCACAGCCAAAGCAACACGGGATCCGAGCCGCATCTGCAACCTACACCATAGCTCACGGCAATGCCGGATCCTTAACCCACTGAGCAAGGCCAGGGATCGAACCGACAACCTCACGGTTCTTAGTCGGATTCGTTAACCACTGAGCCACAAAGGGAACTCCCACTACAAAGATATATGAAACAAAACAACATGGTATTAGCAGAAAACAGACATACAAATCAATGGAACAGAACAGAAGGCCCAGAAATAAACTCATAAACGTATGGATAATTAATTTACAACAAAGGAGCAAAGAATATACAATGGAGAAAGACAGACCCTTCAATAAATGCTGTTGGGAAAATAAGACTGCCACACACCAAAAGAAAGAAACTAAAGCACTATCCTACATACCACCAAAAATTATCTCGACATTTATTAAAGACTTGAATGTAAGACTGAAACCATAAAACTCCTAGAAGAAAATCTAAGCAGCACATTCTTTGACACATATCTTTCTGGATTTGTCTTTTCAGGCAAGGGAAACAAAAGAAAAAATAAATGGGATTGCATCAAACTAAAAAGCTTCTGCATAGAATAACCCATCAACAAAAGAAAAAGACAACTTACCAAGTGGGAGAGGATTACTTGCATATCATATACAATAAGGGATTAAAATCCAAAATATATAAAGAACTCACACAATTTAAGCCAAAAATAAAAACCCTCACAAACAACCAAACAGATTAAAAAATGCACAGAGGATCTGAACAGACCTTTTTCCAAGAAGACATACAGAAGAAAAGATATTCAACATCACTAATTATTAGGGAAATGCAAGTCAAAACCACAGTGATATATCATCTCATATCCATGTGCACGGTTATTATAAAAAAGGCTAGAGAACGATAAATATCATATGATATCACTTATATGTAGAATCTAATAAAAATGTTACAGCAGAACTTTTTTAAAAACCAGAAACAAGCTCAAAACCAATCTTATGGTCATTATAGGAGAAACTGCTGAGGGGGTAGGAATTGGGAGGGTGGGAAAAACATATATACACTACTGTATAAAATAGATAATTAATGAAAACCTACTGTATAGCACAGGAGATCTACTCAAAAGTTTGTAATAACCCATATGGGAAAAAAGAATGAGTATTTTTATATGTATGACTGATATACTTTGCTGTATACCTGAAACTAGTACGACACTGTAAATCAACTATACTCCCATAAAATTAAAATTTAAAAAAAGGCTAGGAGTTACCACTGTGGCTCAGCAGGTTAAGAATCCAACACAGTGCCCATGAGGATTCAAGTTCAGTCTCACTCAGTGGGTTAAGGATGTGGCATTGCCTCTGGGTTCCTTTTTCTCCACCCTCTCACCAACAGTTATTATTTGTAGACTTTTTGATGATGGCCATTCTGACTGGTGACACACAATGCTTTCTTAAAGCAAAACATCAGGTTAGAATTCGATATGATTCAGTTGTCTTTCTAAATCCCAAAATATGCCTTGTGGATCAATTTGTTATTTTCCTTTGTCCTTTTTAATGCTTACATCAAGGTTCCAAGCCTCAATTTGTGAAATACAACAATAAGTACTATTACTACTAACACCTAATATGTATTACATAGTTACATTGTGCTAAATACTGTTTCAAGTACTTTCAGTATATTTTGTGATCTTCAGAAAAATTTTATGAAGTGATATTTTATTATCTTTATTTTTTAGATGAGGCAGTTCTGGCACAGAGAGGGTAACTTTGCCCAGATCATTCAGCTAGAGAGTCAGGATTAGCTCTACAGAGCCTCAGGTGAATCAGAAAGTTGTATTTTTACATAAAACTTCTAGATTTTTTAATATTGGCAACTAACTCAAATTTTAAATATGTCAACTAAATGTAGGCAAAGGCAAAGTATCTGGACACTGAGTGCAATGTGCATTCAGTTTTTTAGCTCCAGACTTTTAAGATTCCTTGCTCATTTACCTCTTTCACATACTCCTGGCTTTGCTCACCACTGCTGCCTCTTCTGGATCTTTCTATGGATCATTTATCATACTCTGATCTCTATATTATTAAGTTGGGCTTGTTCACTCATTTCTTCTTACATTCTTGTAGGTAATTTAAAAGGAGACCTAGGCACAATTGGAGGTGGGGGACTGTCAACGATGGAAGTACATATATTTACTGAAAAAAAAAAAATCCACATATAAGTAGACCCATGCAGTTTGAACACGTTTTTCAAAGTTCAGCCCTACACTGAAAGAGAAAGACTTTTGAAAAGGACTTAAGGAAAATAAAAATATTACTCTGAGATGAATAATCCTACCCTTCTTAAGAAGTTCGTTGGGATGAAAGTTCTGTTTAACTAGTGGAGTGCATTAAGTCTGTAGTAGGACTATATCATCTCTCATCTCCATCCCATTGTCTATAACCTCCTTTTAGAGTTTGAAAACTCATTGAAGTTCCTTCCCCACCCTCTTTCTTCTGTGACATTGGTCCCATTTATGTCTTCCTTTCTCCCTCCCTCCCTTTCCTTCCTTTTTTTCTTTCTTTTCTTTCTTTCTATTGCTAGTGGTACTAGTCCTTGTATTGCATCTGCACGTTAACTGGGATATTTAATTTGAATCCTTAAACTTGTCAGTTTTACACAATCTTGCTCACAACATCCAGCAAAAAAAGACAGTCCCATCAGTTCTCCCCTCTCTGAGCTGACATGGTTGAAGGGCTCTACAGGAAATGGATGCTTTTATTCCAGAAATAGAGAGCAACTTCAATGAATTGTGGGGCTGGTGTGTGACCTGCAAAACCAAAACCGGGATTGACTAAACTGGGACACCTCTGCCTCTTCCTGCTGCACTAAAATAGAATATATTCAGCTGACTCCAATTGTAGTCTGGCGTTTGAGGGTTCCTGTGATAAGGCTACGTAATGATAGGGAATAAAATCTAAACCATTACCAGGATTTAAAATACATATTCATGGAAATCCTTTTAAAGATATAACTGATGCCATATTATAATTTTGTAAAAGAGATTGAGATTGATGATTTTTTTGTGGTTGAAACATTCCCCCTCAATTTTTGTGAAAATTCCCTGTTGACTCTTATCTAATAATGCTAAGCAACTATATATATAATAATAAATTATATTTTTATGTATTTTCTCAACATTCTATTTTTATTTGTCTCTTTCTTAGGAAAAAAAGACTTTTAAGGCCAAAGGAAAGGAGTTGGAGACAAAGCTGAAAGCAAGCTGTCAAAGAAGTCTTCCTTGCAGCAGAACCCTGAAAACAGCCCAATGTCAAACTGTCCAGGAGCTAAGAATGATTTTTCACATTTTTAAATGGTTGAAAAATATCAGAAGAAGAAGAATATTTTGTGACATGTAGACATTATATAAAATTCCAATTGCAGTTTCTGTAAAGTTTTACTGGATCATGTGTAGTCCATGGCGGCTTCCATGTTTCAGTGACTTAATTCAATAGTGCAAAAGAGACTGTATGTCTCGCAAAGTCTAAAATATTTACCATCTGGCCTTTTCCAAGAAAACTTGCCGATCCCTAAATCATTGTAGTTTTTTTGCTATAATACTATAATATCTTATTCCCCCCCCCCTTTTTTTTGGCCATACCTGAGGCATGTGGTAGTTCTTGGGCCAGGGATCAAACCTTTGCCACAGCAGCAACCTGAGATACAGCATGACAACACCAGATCCTTAATTCACTGAGTCACCAGGGAACTCCTATAATATCTTATTCTTTTAAAAAATATTTTTATTGGGGTAAAGATAATTTACAACGTTGTCTTAG
This sequence comes from Catagonus wagneri, assembly GCA_004024745.2. Classification (NCBI taxonomy): domain Eukaryota; kingdom Metazoa; phylum Chordata; class Mammalia; order Artiodactyla; family Tayassuidae; genus Catagonus; species Catagonus wagneri. The sequence continues at coordinate 3,073,726 of PVHT020000078.1, read as the reverse complement.
CTTTAGGTTTACAACAAAATGAATCAGTTACACATACACATACATCGATTCTTTTTTTCCCCATATAGGTTATTATAGAACATTGAGTAGACCTCCCTGTGCTGTACAGTCAGTAGGTCTCAGTGCATTTTATGGATTGCCAACTCATTCTCCCCTAGTTCAGCTAGGAATTTTTGCCCCAAATCATTCATTTACATATGATTACTCTGTAAAATTATTTTCAGTCTTGTTAACTGAAATTTTATTCAGATGACAGTTATTTTTTATTGTTAAGAAAGGTCCGTTATTCCTATTTCTGTCTATATTTGTGCAGAAAGCATCTTCAGACTGCACCCAGACTTAAAGTGGAAAGGAATAAATGAAAGTTAAATTGGTCTTAGGAAATACTCCCAGCATGTCTCAATACTGTCTTTCACTGAGTCTTGCCATTGCCAATAGAACCCACTTGAATTGCCAACTTGCTATCTAGGAATAATAAACAGAATTTGTGGTGATAACGTAAATTCCATACTCACTACATTGACATATAATGCCTCTCACAATCCTGCTTCAACCTAATTTTCTTGTCTTATCTCCTAATATTACTCCTGTTTCTACACACTTCACTTCTGCCTAGCAAGCCTCTCATCCTTCCCCATATGCCTTGCCTAACCTCCACTCATTTTTCTGTACCTGGACCTCCTTGATCACCATTTTTATCTCTGTTTTTGGATCTAGTGAATTTTTCTTTTTTTTTTTTTCTTTTGTCTTTTTAGGCCACACCATGGCATATGGAAGTTCTCTGGCTTGGGGGTCGAATCGGAGCTGCAGCTGCTGGCTACACCACAGCCACAGCAATGCCAGATCTGAGCTGTGTTTGTGACCTACACCACAGCTCACAGCAACACCAGATCTTTAACCCACTGAGCAAGGCCAGGGATCAAAACTGCATCTTCACATATACTAGTTGGGTTCATTACTGCTGAGCCACAACTTCTGAATCTACTGAAAGTTTGAAATAATATCACTCTGTGCTACCAATCATATATCATTTTGATTCATTTCATTTCAAAAGTATGAAAATTTCATATCTTCAGGATTAGAAACTGGTCAAAGGATTTTAATGTCCACTTAATCCTCATTAAATAAATGCCCATGCCATACCTAACTATAATCTTTACGCACATGGTCTTTTATCTAGGGGTAGAAAATTGAACAATCTTAGGTGTAGATCTGGGCTCTCCTATATTTGGGTCATGGAATATAATATATAAAAAAAGCTGGGAAAATTACAGGCTCTCAACTCTAGCCACTGGAGGTGGTGTCCTGGTTCTCTGTTTTTAGGGATAAAAGGGCAAAAGTTGCCCTGCTAATGAAATTATCCACAACCTTATCAAAGAGGCTGTGGATAATTAATGATTAATCCCATTAATTCTAATCAGGAGGCACCATAGCATCAAAGAGAATAAAACACTTAGGAATAAACCCACCTAAAGAGACAAAGTACTCTGAAAATTATAGACACTGATGAAAGAAATCAAAGATGATGCAAACAGATGGAAAGACATACCATGTTCTTGGATTGGAAGAATCAATATTATCAAAATGATTATACTACCCAAGGCAATCTACAGATTTAATGCAATCCCTATCAAATTACCAAGGGCAGTCTTCATAGAAATACAACAAAATATTTTAAAGTTTGTTTGGAAGCACAAAAGACCCAGAATAGCCAAAGCCATCCTAACAAAGAAAAATGGAGCTGGAGGAATCAGGTTCCCTGTCTTCAGACAATACTACAAAGCTACAGTCATCAAAACCATATGGTACTGACACACACAAAAAAAGAAATATAGATCAGTGGAACAGGATAGAAAGCTCAGAATTAAACCCACACACCTACAGTCAACTAATCTATGACAAAGGAAGCAATAAGATACAATGGAGAAAAGACAGCCTCTTCAATAAGTGGTGCTGGTAAAACTGGACAGCCACATGTAAGAGAAGGCAATTAGAACACTTCCTAACACCATACACAAAAATAAACTCAAAATGGATTAAAGGCCTAAATATAAGACCAGATACTATAAAACTCTTAGAGGAAAACATAGGGCAAACACACTCCAGCGTAAATGACAGCGATATCTTCTCAGATCTACCTCCTAGAGTAATGACAATAAAAACAAAAATAAATAAATGGGACTTAATTAAACTTAAAAGTTTATTCACAGCAAAGAAAACTTTAAACAAAATGAAAGACAACCCACAGAAAGGGTGAAAATATTTGCAAATGAAGCAACTGACAAGAGATTAATCTCCAAAATTTATAAAAAACTTTTGCATCTCAATACCAAAAAAACAAACAACTGCATCCAAAAATGGGCAGAATATCCAAATAGTTCTCCAAAGATGTACAGATGGCCAAAAAACACATGAAAAGATATTCAACATCACTCATTATTAGAGAAATGCAAATCAAAACCACTATGAGTTACCACCTTACACTGGCCTGAATCGCCATCATCAAAAAGTCTACAAACAATAAATGCTGGAGAGGGTGTGGAGTAAAAGGAACCCTATTACACTGGTGGTGGGAATGTAAATTGGTGCAAACACTGTGGAAAACAGTATGGAGATTCCTCAGAAAACTAAAAGGAGAATCACCATTTGATCCAGCAATCCCACTCCTGGGCATCTATCCAGAGAAAACCATGACCCAAAAAGACACATGTACTCCAATGTTCATTGCAGCACTATATACAACAGCCAAGACATGGAAACAACCTAAATGTCCATCGACAGAGGAGTGGATAAAGAAGATGTGGTGCATATACACAGTGGAATATTACTCAGCCATTAAAAGGAAAGAAATAATGACATTTGCAGCAACATGGATGGACCTAGAAATTGTCATGCTAAGTGAAGTCTGTCAGACAATGAGACACCAACATCAAATGCTATCACTTACATGTGGAATCTAAAAAAAAAGGACACAGTGAACTCCTTTGCAGAGCAGATATTGACTCACAGACTTTGAAAAACTTATGGTTTTCAAATGAGACAGGTTGGGGTTGGGGGGATGCACTGAGGGTTTTGGATGGAAATGCTATAAAATTTGGTTGTGATGATTGTTGTACAACTATAAATGTAATAAAATTCATTGAGTAATAAAAAATAAAATTAAAAAAATTCTAATCAGGAGGCAGAATTTTAAGTGTCCTTAAAATATTATAGGGGATTACCCTAGAAAATGGAAATTTAGAAGGGAAATTTGGATGTACCAGTTTTCCTTCCTCAGTGCAAGCATGCAAATATCTCACAGCAAAAGAAATGGGTGCAGTAATCTTTGCCATGCCCTATTTCTGAACAATGGCCATATATGTATTAAAATTATTTATTGTAATAAGAATAAGATAATTATATAGCAGGGTGAAGGATGTTTGGGATTTTCTTTAAAATGTCTCAGAGATATCTGGCAAGTTCTACTAACATTTTAAGGTCAGCTTTTATTATACCTCCTAACTCTGCTAGGCAGAATTAATTACTTATATTTTCTGCTTCATAGAATTTTGTTCAGTCATAGTATTTAGTGTGTAGTGTTTAAATCCATATTTCTGTCTCCTCAAAAGGACTGTGAACTTCTATTAGACTATATGGTATATATTTGCAAAGAAAAGGATCTCATTCAAATATTAATAACTATTAGCTTTGAATAGTCAGGTTATTTGCGATTTTTAAAAGGAAATTACTTTTGTTTCTGTCTACTTAATTTTTCTTTTTTCTAGCAAATATGTCATAACCTAGTTATCGTTCTAGGCATTAGGTAATGCATTGTGAGCACAACAAAGCAAAATTCCTTTCCTCGTGGTACTTAGATTTCCAGGGGGTGAGTCAGTTAAAAAAATGTAAAGGAGAAAAGAAGGAAGAGGAAAAAAGAGAAGAGGGGAAAATGAGGAGGAATATAGAAAAAGTTAATAACACTAGAATTAGATATCAGTAATGGCCGTAGATCATTTGGAGGTGAAAGTAAGCTAAAGGATGATTTTTAATGGAGAAAATTTTGTTAACTAAGGAAGAATGTATAGACAATGTAACATACTTGTTGCTGGGGTTTCTTCAACATCCTTTCTAGCAGTGAAAATTTCATTTCCGAAAAAAAATATGTACTGGAAATGTCAATACCATGATACGTAAAAGGGTTTCTGATGTTGTGGGCAGTGGCAATAGTGGGGGTTAGTTGGAAGAAGAGACTCTCAGTTTCCCTCTGACCACTCCACTGGCTGCCTTACCCCTATGGAAAAATGAGAAGATAATGCACAGCATGGTGACAACTGTTAACAATACTGTATTGTATATTTGAAAGTTGCTAAGAGAGTAGATTTTAAAAGTTCTCATTGCAAGAAAAATATTTCGTAACTATGTGTGGTGGTGGATGTTAACTAGATCTATTGTGGTATTCACCTTGCAATATATACAAATATCAAATGCTTATGCTGTATACCTGAAACTAATATAATGTCATATGTCAATTATATCTTAATAAAAAAATACTGTTCTCTGTACATTTGCCAGAGAAGATGGTAGGATATATTTAGAGGTATATATTTAAAGTTTGAAAGACTAGGTAATTAATGGGTCAAATTCTTTAAGAGTTTTTTTTTTGTCTTTTTTTAGGGCCACACCCATGGCATATGGAAGTCCCCAGGCTGGGGGCTGAATCAGAGCTGTAGCTTCTGGCCCATGCCACAGCCACAGCAACGCCAGATCCGAGACTTGTCTGTATCCTACACCACAGCTCATGGCAATGCTGGATACTTAACCCACTGAGCAAGGCCAGGGATCGAACCTGCGTCTTCATGGATACTAGTTACAATGGGCACTCCCTTTTTAAACAAAATTTTATTGAAGTGTAGGTGATTTACAAAGTTGTTTTAATTTCTACTGTACAACAAAGTGATTCATTTGTACATATACACACATATATACATATACATTGATAGAGACAGATTAGGATATTAAGGACAAATTTTGCAAAGGAAGCAAAATATGGTTCTTTGGCAGAGAGAAATAAATACGAAAAATGGAGGAGTCTGCAGAAATGTGAGGACGATGTGGATTGGAGGAGTTTCTGCTCCATTCCTCCGCCTCTGGAATTGTTCATCAAAACAACTACAAGTAGGAGTTCCCACAGTGGCTCAGTGGAAACAAACCAGGCTAGTATCCATGAGAATGAGGGTTCAACCTCTGGCCTTGCCAGGATCCAGCATTGCCATGAGCTATGGTGTAGGTTGCAGATGTGGCTTGGAGCTGGCATTGCTGTGGCTGTGTTGTAGGTGACAGTAGTAGCTCTGATTAGACTCCTAGCCTAGGAACTTGCATATGCCACATCTGTGGCCCTGAAAACAAGCAAACAAAAACTACCACAAGAAAGAATCACCACCACCATCATTATCATCTTTAACTTAGGAACTGATTTTTCTTAATATTATTTAAAATGTGAATAAGTGATCTTTTTAATGTTTTATGTTCATTGGTGCCAAACAATATGATGTTATTAAAACCACTGTGCTTGTTGGCAAGCCAGATCACCATGTTACACCACTCCTGTTTAGTGGTTAAAGGGGATGGGAATAGAAATAAGTCACATTTGACCATTTCCTCTTTCTGAGAGAAGAAAACAATTAGTTCACAGGTTAAGATTTATGAGCTTGCAAAAAGGAAAAAGATATCTGCAGTGGCAATGAAAAGTGTCACATAAATAAAATGGATTTTAATAGTGTAGCTTACAGACATCCTGAGCTCTTACTGTTATATTCAGTCACTTGTAATTTTTATTCATTTTCTTATCAGTGGTAACAAGTAAGTAATACTCTTTGCTATGCCCCTCCAAATTCAATCATTTAATCTCAAAATAATAATTTAACTTTGTTCTTAATTATTGCTATCATTACTATTATTGTTTGTGTTTTGCTTTTTTTTTTTTTTTTAATTTGAACATAGGTCCTATGAGTTGACAACACCAGCAAAAGTACACAGGGTTGAACCAGTTGGGTGAATATCAGAATTCTGATGAAAGGAAATTTCAAATAGAGACTGGAGATAAAGTGGCTTATTTAATACACTGGGAAGAAGTCAAGAGTTAGATGTGACAAAAAAACTAATGTTCTAGGTAGGTTATTGCTGTTAGCATCGATCTGTGCTGGGACCAGGATGATAATAAACTATCACCTGCCCATCCAAGGAAGGTTGTTATTAAATCTAATGATTGCTTCAGGGACGAATAGAATGACAATTCTTATGTGAAATTGACCCTTCTACTTTGACGTAGGTCTGGGACTAAGAATTTAGTGGGTGTAACAGCTCCTTTGCTGGAGAACACTGCTTATTAGTCCTGGAGTCAGGAGGTAGTTGAAAGGACCAGGTAATATTTGGGTTCCATTTTTTTTCACTCTGTGAGAGTCAAAACTCAACTTCTTTGGGGGAAGGGGACAATGACTTAGGCAACTGTGGAAAAAAGAAATAATAAAACAGTCAAGCCTGAACTAGGAGAAAAAATATATATAAAAGTAAGGTCCTTCCATATACAATCCCCTCATATTCAGGGTTAGACATCAGGCAGCCATTACCACCTCTTGGTTATTCACCCTCTCATTCCTGAGGAGGTGTGGCCCAAGGAGTCGGAAGCCCTCACTGAGATGTTACCTGCAGACCTTCCTTTCATAGGAAGCTTCTAGACCCAGTCTCCTCTTCCTTCCTTCCTTCCTTCCTTCCTTCCTTCCTTCCTTCCTTCCTTCCTTCCTTCCTTCCAAGATCATCAGACTTTCTTCTCTCTCATCATGATGTCCTACTGGGTGTTAGAGACTGACTATATCTCTTCTCCTCCCCAAAATCATATGTTGAAGTCCTAACCGCCAGTACCTAAGAATGTAACCTTGTTTGGAAACAAGGTCTTTGGAGATAATCCAGTTAAGATCATTAGGATAGACCCTAGTCTAATACTATGGGGTCCTTATGAATTAGGGAAATTTGGACACCAAGATGGAGACATAGGAAGAACACGGTGTAAAGATGAAGGAAGAAATTGGGTGATGCATCGCAAGCCAATAAAAGCCAAAAATTGCCAAAAAAACATCAAAAACTAGGAAAGAGGTGTAGAACAGGAGACCTCACGGCTTTCAGAAGGAACCACCCTTCAGACACAATGATCTCAGACATCTAGCTTCCAGAACTGGAAGATAATAATTTTTTTTTGTTGCTTAAGGTACATAATTCATGATACTTTGTGACAGTACCCCTAGTAAATTAACACATAGGGAAAGCATTTAGTAGGCAATTCTTCTCTAAAATAATAAAAACGTGTAACAAAGGCATTACAAACTGTTGCCCCAGATTTTTTCATAATTCTTGACAATTAGAGACACTGTAGATATATAAAGTGGAGGTGAAAGGTGAAGTAGAAAACAGGAAGATTATTTGAAAATCTGTATTAAGACTGGGAGTTTAGGGTTAGTAGATACAAATTATTACATTTAGAGTATATAAGCAATGAGGTACTACTGTATAGCATGGGGAAATATAGTCAGTCTCCTGATATAGACCATGATGGAAGATAATATAAGAAAAATAATATATATGTACTATATTACATATATATGTATGACCAGGTCACTTTGCTGCTCAGCAGAAATTGGCACAAAATTGTAAATCAACTATACTTTAATAAAAAATTAAAAAAACCTAACCACTAAAACTTTTTGGTAAGCCGGTTGAATTAAAATATGAAAAAAGAAAAATGAAAGAAAATCTGTATTAAGAGCCATTACACCCCCCAGGACATTTCTACCGCCTTACACAGATATGTCACCATTCAAGCTAAAAATAGAGGGATTATTTTCTAAGCAATTGATCTTGGGAAGCTCTGGATTAAAGGACAGAAAGTAGAGCTGATGGCAGGGATGAAGTACCGTGCTAAAATTCTGAAGAATGAGTTAAAGTGACTGTATTGAATGGTGAGACAATCCCAGTCCCACCCAATTCTTCCCTTCATCAGCTCCCAGAGGCCAGGATTTTTGTATCCATTTTCTTTCTGGCAAGAGACTTCAGAGTTCTCCTAGGAATCTGTTCATCCCAAGAGAAAATGTCTACCTATAATTATTTATGATTGGACTCTGCCTAATGAAATGGCCAAGTTCCTATTTGATTGCTCCAGAACGAAATTCAAAATAAATAACTCTAAAAGATTCCAAGTAGTTCTGTATTATCCCACTCTGTAAGTTAAAGGAAAATGAAAGATCATCAGACATTTAAGAAAAGACTATAACATGAATGCTAGAGACCAAAAGACAACTATCAGAAAACCAGAACTTGTGAAATAAACCCTAGAGACAATGCAAGCGTGGATGGATACATCAACAAGTTTACACTTTCTATGAAAATGTTGCTTTCGTAATAAGAATCAGAAAACCCAAGTAGCTATAAAAGGGAGTATATTATTCCATAATATGGAAAGAGGTCTCAGAAATTTAAAATATGTAGGAGAAACAGAAAAAAATTCATAGACATAAAAGACTGAAGACATTATTCACAAAGTAAGGAGAAAGGATAGAATAGGAACAAATGAGATGGAAAATAGGAAACATATTTTTAAAAATCAGAGCATCCATCCAAGAGGCCTAATATTTGACAGATAGTGACTCTAGGCAAGGAAACCAAAGTAAATGGGACAGAAGACATGATCAACAGACCTGCCATGCAGCTTTCCAACTCAAGGGTCCCCCTAATTCACACTCAGTGACCAGTCAAATGTGTGGACAGAACAGAGACTTTTATACATGTGGGAGCTCAAGAAGTTATCTTCTGAATGGAAGTCACTGGAGGAAATGACCCTCCAAAACCAGAGAGTAAACAATACAAGAGAAAGACATGGGATCAGAGGACAGAGGATCCTAACAAAAGAAGTGGGCATAGTGTATTCCAACCGAAGGTGGAAGGAAGTGAAGGACTTCAACTGAACAAGTCTGGGTTAGAGCAGGAGGACGAGGGCTACCCTAGGGAAGTGTCCCCAAACCAGAATGAACTGGTGAGATACCTGATGTGTTGTACTGAGATGAATTTGAGAATTTTTCAGGAGATTTTTAAACATATAAAGTAGTAATGGATGCATAGAAGACTAAGCAAAGAAACAGAAGCAAGCAATCAAATAAATAAGCAACAGTAACAAACAAAAACACTCTAGTCAAATATAAACATTAGGAAAAAGTAAATGTTAACAAAGACAAAATATAATCATATGTGTACTCTAAGAATGAGTCGTAACAATGTATATATAATCACAATTTTGTTAAAGATGATTTCAACTTAATAAAAAATTATTTCCTTCACCACAATCTGGTGTCAGTAGATTGGCTTTACTGAAAGTACGCGAGTGATTTTGGTAACATAACTATACTGTGAGAATGGTAAGATGTGTGTGTTTGGTGGCATAAGAGATTTAAAAGCTGTACTTCTGTGTAGGGTGCAAATTGATAATATCTAAAACATAATGATATGCTATCATTAGCCTGTTGTTTAGAAATAAGAAATATAAGGAGTTTCCACTGTGGCATAGTTGGTTAAGGATCCATTATTGTGGCAGAGGTCCCTGGTCTGGGAACTTCCATATGCCGTGTGTGTGGCCAAAAAAGAAAAAAAAAAGGTACAAAATAGAATAAAGAAATACCATAGTTTAAAATGATTATCTTTTGATGGTTAAAGCAATTGGTGAGGAAGGATAGGGCAAGACTCTGGTATTTTTTTTGTTGTAAGCCTTACAATAATATTTGACTTCTAAAATGTATACACATGTTATTTGGAAGAAAGAAGTAAGGAAGGAAAAAAGAGGGAAAGAAGGAAGAAAGCACGTAGGAAAGGAGGGAGGGAGGGATGAAAGGGTAGAGGGCAAGAGGGGGAAAGAGAAATGAAAAAGAGAGGAGAAAAAAGAAAGCTAGAGGGAGAGAGAAGAGAGTGACAGAAAGAAAGAAAGAAAGAAAGAAGAAAAGAAGGAAAGAAAGAGAGAGTTAAGAGGTGGAAGAGTGACTACAGGGAAATAATAGAGTGATATATACTTTAGGAGCTAAAATCCCCAAATTCTTGTCATAATGGTGAGAATTCAACACCCAGCCTCCCTTTCATTGATGGAAGCCTACAACACCCGGCTGAACAGTGTTCTCTCATGATTCTGGACAGAGTGATTGGCTCAAGGATGACAACATCATTGATGCAGACTGATTTAGATACTGGGGGGGTGGGTGGGTTGGGGATGGGGAGTATGTTTTTATTTCCCCTGGATTTCTTAGCTCTAACCTTGGAGCTGCTGGGAAATCTTTGATGCCGTATGATTGAATTTTCCTAGAGTAAAGTAAACCAGGGGAAACCAGAGGGTAAAAACACATACAGCCTCAGATATGTGATGATATTGCACCTGGATTTTCTCATGCTTGAAATGAGTCGAGGTTTTCTTAGTTATCTATGCCAATGTATCTCTTTTCCGCTTTGGCTAGTTTGATCTGGTTTCTGCCACATGCCACCAAGAGTTCTGAGTAGCACCAAGCCTTCTCTCCATTCTCCAGCCTGATTCTTCTTTGCCCCTGACTTGTTTACTCCACTAACTTCAAGCACTCATAGTTCTCTTTTATGAAAATCCAGTCAAAAAATCTGCATTAAACCTAGTTTTGAAAGCAAATTAACATGTTGTCTTATCTAGGGATATTTGAATGTTGACAGGGCATGAAATAGAGGTGAATATTAGAATGTTCTTTTGAATTTTATTTTTTAGGGTATTTAATTTATCTATATTTTTAAAAATAAACATATGTATTTAAGGTACACAACATGATGATTTGATATACATATACATAGTGAAATGATTACCATGGTCAATTTAATTAACACACCTTCTCACATAGTTACCTTTTTTGTGTGTGTAGTGAAATAGTCAAATAATTGATTTTTTACCAAAATTCAGGTATATGTCACATAATGTGTGTAACTGTATTTTTCAACCATTCTTCTTCTCATTCTTCCACCTCTCCTATCTTCTAGAAAATTTAAACCAACTAGAGACAATCTTTGTTGTTTCAAATTATTTATCCCACGTCTCTTTCAGGATGAGCACCTTTATTCTGAGAGATGGAAAATGAAAATGAGGTAAGTGTGGAAAGCTGTGCATGGGTTGTTACAATGTTTGTACAGCAGGTCAGTTCCTGAATGGACTTTCTGGCTAATGGCAAGGGAAACTGTTTAAAGGAGCATTAACATCATGTGGTCATTTCGTGGTCTCTGGACTCTAATATCATATTAATCAAAAGAAGTCACTGAATTGAGCCTTTTTAAATATTTTAATCGGAAAGTTCTCAGAAATTGGCTTTAATATAAATTCCCAAATGGAAAAGCTAAAGATCAGCAAAATTGAAAAACTTAACTAGATAAATGCACTTTGTGTTTATTTTACCCACCCTAGTTATAACTGTAAAATATCTGTTATAAATAGGGTGAAATTTTTGGTAACTTGGCATAATTGTATGTTTACTGCTGACAAAGCATTTAGGTTTTATGAGCCCTTTATAATTCTTAACGACTTAGCCTGAAACAACACTTTCCATGTGAATGAGAAGTTTATCAATTCACAAGTGTAACATTTTTGCAGAGTACTATTGTAACACGATTTCCTTCCTGTTCTAGGTAAAGGTCAAACTCAGGAACTTTCCATTGCTGTTGGAGAAGCTCTTTGGGTTTTTTTTCATTAAAGGAAATGATAAAGGTCAGACTGGAACTGAGCCAGCACACAGTTTATGTGTAAAGAAATGTCAGAACCAGACAGAGGAGGGTGGAATTTATATCCATAATATAGGGGTAACTCTATCACTCTTGAATGGTCCTACAAATTGGCAATGAAGAACCTCTATGTCTAATTAATGCCAATTCTTCAGCATACAATATTTGTGACAAGTTCAATTTATGAAGTTCTCCATCTTTAAACTTTCCCAGAGTTTAAATTTACCTCCTTCCTCCCAATCTCAGGATGCATATTGCATTGGAATTGACCTTCAGAATTATGAGAGGAAGGAAGAATGAGAAAGAGACAGACTTCTTTCGAATTAAGCTGTATTCATAGAAAATTTACTCCCCCTCTTCACTGCCTCAGTTTCACATCTTGTTCTTTCTTCACATCATAGAGATTTCTAATAATAAGCATCGGTGTTTTAAAATAGTCAGTAGTCCATATACTATTGAAATACAAAGTTATTTTTAAGGAAAAAGTTTCCCAGAGTCACCAAAAGTAGAGTAAAAGAACACCAATTCTGAAGTGCAAACTGCTGGGATAGTTTTCTCCTATCTCAAAGCAACCAGAAATAGATTACCGTGTGTCCTACTCTAAGGCTCTGTGAGGATGGATATTGTTTTAATTTCTGCAGAAACCTCTTTTTGAACGTTACAATCCCTGTCAACAAAGTTCCCTTATCTCTAGTGTGAACCTCTTTTCAATTACAGTTTAAATCCACTTTCCACCTTATATAGTCCTAATAGGGGAAAAACTAGGAAGTACCCCTTCTATATAAAAATTTTCTGCTTTTTAAAGTAGTCATCATCCCGTTACCTTCTTTTTAATTTTTATTTTTTTTTTCTTTTTAGGGCCACACCTGTGTGAAAGTTCCCAGTCCAGGGGTTGGATCAGAACTGCAGCTGCTGGCCTACTCCACAGCCACAGCAATGCCAAATCCAAGCTGTTTCTGTGATCTATGTTATAGTCTGTGGCAATGCCGGATCCTTAACCCACTGAGTGACACCAGGAATCAAACCCATATCCTTACCGATGCTATGTTGGGTTCTCAACTTGCCTCAATAGGAACTCCATTTTTTTTTAAATTATTGGATTATAGTTGACCTAAAATGTATTAGTTTCAGGTATATAGCAAAGTGAATACATATATATATGTATATGTGCATATATATACATATATATATTATCTTTCCCGTATAGGTTATTACAAAATATTGAGTAGACTTCCCTGTGCTATACAATACAGTAGGTCCTTGTTAGTTATCTATTTTATAGACAGTAGTGTGTATATGTTAGTGTCGTCCCCCTAATTTAGCCCTCCACCCATGATTTCCCCTTTGGTAACCACAAGTTTGATTTCAAAATCTGTGAGTTAGTTTCTTTTTTTATAAACAAGTTCTTTTGTATTGTTATTAGATTCCACATATAAGTGATTTCTAATGATATCCATTACCTTCCTTTTTGTAAATTAATCAACCCAAATAGTTTATTCTTTCTTAATAGGCTTTATCATCCTACTCATAATTTTGGTCTGCCTTTTCCAGGGTCTTTTTCAAATTCCTCAAACTGCTCTTAAAATATGAAGTTCAACATTAAACCTGTACAAGAGAATTGTTACCTACTCACATCAGACCAACTCCTCTAAGTATGAGTTTTTAAAGAGCTTAGTGCTGACTCATAGTAAACACATGGTCTTTTATCAGTTCTCACATTTTAAAAATGTGGTCCTTATGACTCGCCAGTGATTTCCACAATGCAGATAATGTTTGGTTTGGGACTCACAGGGTGGGAAGATACATAGCGAAATCTTCCTTTTTTTCCAACCTTGACATTAACGATGTACTGTACCCCCATTTTGGAACTGTCAGATTTCTTTATCCTTCTATCTTATTGAAATGTTTAAATCCTCAGGAAAAAGAGAGCTATTTATTGGCCAATTTGCCATTGTTATGTAGAGCTACCTACTCAATTAGTAGAAGCTAGACGCTATGTTTGAGAAAAATTGCCAGTCTGAAACTCTTCTCAAACTTCATATGCATTTATCTGCAATTTGTACATTAACATATTTATAACAACACACGTACATTTATTGCTTATCCGCAGTGTATTAGGCAGTGGGCAGAAGGGAGGCACTGTTCTAGTCTTTGCAAAATTTTGAAAAAAAAAAAAACTTTGCAAATTGCAGCATGTCACAAATAGAATATGCATCTATATAAATATGGTCACATATATTTAAAATATATATGTGCTATAATTCTGCTTTTCTCTTTTGTAATTTATTTTTTCTTACTAATAGACCCAGGTAGCTATACAGAACATTATTAGACACATGAATCTAAAAGTGAGACTCCTTCCCAGACTTGTACTTTTTCTGAAATGAGCTTGAATTTAAGATTTTTTAATGAAGGAGAAATGGTTTAACAGATGGCAGATGGGAGCTTGTTCTAGGCTTTTGAAATAGCATAAACTGTCCTATAAAGCATCTATAGAAAGAGAGAACCAGAAGGGGAAATGAATGGTATTTTTTGATTAGTGTGTTGGAAACAGGTGGGGGAAATGATGGAGGTGATATAGGTAGGCGGGCTTGGGAGTGTAACATGGACACCCAGACTGATTGTCAGCGCAGGAGAAAGCACCACTGAGAGCTTTTGAGGAAGAAAGTAATTTTTTCAGCAGCAAAGGAAGAAGAACTAGCTATCTGCAAAGTGAGAAGAGATGGAATATAAAAAGTAAAAAAATGGAGAGAGCATATGGTAAACGTTCAACCCAACAGAAAGCCTTCCAGCAGTCCTCTTTAACTTTCCATTGTAAACTTCCCTACCTAAGAGCAGGCCTCTGAACTCAGTGCAGTGAGAGGCAAATTTAATTGAAAAGTCTGCTTTCCATAAATACCTGTCCATCAGCATGTCAGTGCAGGCACACAGCAAACCCATGGTGGTGTAGCCAAAATGATAACTCGTGCTCGTCCTAGTCCTCACAGAACCTGTAGTTTGGGGAGAGATAAAAGACAGGTAAGCCAACAAGAAAATACCAAACAAGAAAATAGCTTATAAACTGTACTAGATGCTGCGAAGAGGAAATAAAAATATGCTATAAGAGAAACTACTGGAAAATGTAGTGTGGGTAAGAAAACTGTGTGAGGAGTTCCCGCTGTGGCACAACAGAATCCACAGCATCTTGGGAGCTCTGGGGCAGCAGATTTGATCCCTGGCCCTGCACAGTGGATTAAGGATCTGGTGATGCTGCAGTTGCACTTAGATTGCAGCCGTGACTCAAATCTGATCCCGAGCCAGATCTCTGGCCCCAGAACTCCACATGCTGCCAGGCTACCAAAAAAGGAAAAAAAAGTTCGTGGTCTTTTGGGAGTTCCCACTGTGGCTCAGTGGGTTACAAACCTGACTAGTATCCGTGAAGGTGAGGGTTCAATCCCTGAGCTCTTCTCAATGGGCTAAGGATCCAGCGTTCCTGTGGGCTGTGGTGTAGTTCCCAGACATAGCTCGGATCCTGAGTTACTGTGGGTATGGGTAGGCCATCAGCTGCAGCTCAATTCGACCATTAACCTGGGAATTTCCATATGACACAGTTGCGGCCCTAAAAAGCAAAACAAAACAAAACAAAACAAAACAAAACAAAAAACGGAAAGAAGAAAACTGAGACAGCATGTTAACAGACGTTTCCCTGAAGAGGTGATATTTGAGATTAGTCATGAAATCAGAGAAGCTGGCCATCAAACGAGTGTTTCGGATAGAGGCAAGGGCCTTTGTGATGACCTTGCTGCAGGAAAGAGTTTAGCATGTTGGAAAATTTAAAGAAAGCCAATGTGGCTGGAACATGAACTCAAGAATTGGAGCAGAAGAGGTGAGGCTATGTCCAATCACAGTCTTGTAGGCCATGTTAAATTATTATTTTATTTTTTTCTAAGCGAAGTGGGAATCATTGGAGTGTTTTAACAGGAGTGAGGCATGGTCAGAGGTCTATTTTTAAAAGATTGCTCTGGCTATTGTATTTAAAACAGCTGTAGCAAAGTCGGCAGGGTTAACAATTGATACAAATTTAGGCAAGAGACTTTAAAGCAGCGGCAGCTGGGGGGGAAGAGAATCAATATATTTCAGTCTTTGAGTAGACAGGACTTGGATGTAGATTAGATACAAGTGATGAGGAGGAAAGATGGGTGAAAATCAGCTCGCAAGTTTGAGCAACCAGGTGAACGGCGTTACCATCCATGGGAATGCAAAAGACGCAGGAAAAAAACTGGCTGGGGGTGAGTATTGTTGCCACTATATTTTATTTGTTTTTGTAGGTTTTTTTTTTTTTTTTTTGCTTTTTATCTTTTTAGGGCTGCCCCCGAGGCATATGGAGGTTCCCAGGCTAGGAGTCGAATCGGAGCCACAGCCACAGCAACGCAGGATCCGTTGTGCATCTGCGACCTACACCACAGCTCACAGCAATGCCGGATCCCCCCACCCACTGAACGAGGCCAGGGATGAACCAGCAACCTCGCAGTTACTAGTCTGATTCTTTTCCCCTGCACCACAACGGGATTCCAGCACTATATTTTAGATATATGAAATTCAAGATGCCTGTAAGACATTCAGTTGGAGATATCAAACAGCTGTCTGACACAAACAATGGAAGAGCAGGTCTTCAGCTCAGAGTCCATGTCAAAAATACAGATATACATTTGGAAGTTACCCGTATATAGATGGTACAGGAAACATTTATAAGAAATACACTTATTCTCATGCATGGGAAATACTCAGGATCCAAAAACAGGTATATTATTTTTTTAAATTATTTTATTGATGTGTAATTGATTTACAATGTGTTAAATTCTGCTGTACAGCAAAGTGATTCAGTTATATATATGAATACATTCTTTTTCATATCCTTTTCCTTTATGGTTTATCACAGGATACTGAATACAGTTCCCTATACTATACAGTAGGATCTTGTTGTTTATCCATCCTGCATATAATAGTTTGCATCTGCTGATCCCAAACTCCCAATCCATCCCTCCCCCACCCCGCCTCTCTCTTGGCAACCCCAAGTCTGTTCTCTGTAAGTCTTAAGTAGGTATATTCTACCCAAAGTTAAATTCACCATTTTGATATCTCAGATCATATAAACTTTAGATTTCACTCTAGAATGGGCTTTAGTGCCTAACAGGATATTATGGAAACTTCAGAATATATTTTAAGGTGGAATACTTAATTAGTTTTAAAGACTAGGTTCTGCCAGGCAAAAGGTGAATAATCCAGTTATGATCCTTCAAGGCAAAACTTTAGCTCTTCTCAGTTTTGCATTTGTTACCTGGCTTCAGCTATTGGGCCCAAAGGATTTTTTCTTTATCCTTTTCACAGATAGTTGAGGAAATTTGTATGAAGTCACCAATTAGGATCACTGCATTATATTATTCTTCTTGCCTTTTAGCTATTATGATAATCAAAATTAGCATTTTGGGGTAATCTTTTATATCTTCAAATTGTTTTTAAAAACACTAATTATTCCTCAGTACACCCTTGTGTAAAATGAAATGATTTTATGGATTTAAGGATGGGAGAAGAGGTAAATTGATACCATTTTGACAGATGTTGTTTATTTAAACTGTCACTGAAATTGCTAGGTGAAATTTCTTAGCTGGTGAGCACGATGTTACTTTTGAAAGAAGAGGGTGACAAAAAATGAGGTCATGGCCATAGGAAAGTTGAATTTCAGTTATTCTTAAAACCAAGAGACTGAATCCTAAATAACTGAATATCATCTGTATAATTATATAAGAAAATAACCATATATATATAAACCTTTATGAAAGCTATATATAACTATATATTTAAATCTTTATAATGTTATTATATACGTTATATAAAACTGTATGTCTATATATAATATATGAGCACATAATTATATATATATTTTATACATATAACTAAAAGTTCACCTCTTTGTCAGACTTGAGATGTCGACCATTTTACATAAAATATTTGGAAAAAAACTTTTCATCTTCTTAATCTAAATAAACATAATTTTTTTTTTTTTTTTTAAGGACTGCACCCACGGCATATGGAGGTTCCCAGGCTAGGGGTCAAATCCGAGCTGTAGCCACCGGCCTGCACCACAGCCACAACACCACCAGACTGGAGCCACGTTTGCAAACTGCATACACCACAGCTCACGGCAACGCTGGATCCTTAACCCGCTGAGCAAGGCCAGGGATCAAACCAGCAATCTCATGGTTCCTAGTCGGATTCGTTAACCTCTGCGCCACGACAGGAACTCCAACAAACATAATTTAATGTTTATAAATGATTTAGGTTCATCACTCTGAACCTTCTCTATTGCACTGCCCTACAGTAATGTGAGTCCCCTCTCCCAGGAGCCAGAGAAGGTCTCCTTCTGGTCTCTCTACAAGAGGGCAAACAAAGGATGGTGGTACCCTTGTCTTTATCTGCTTTTAGTACTCTGCTCCTGTTTCTGCCTATAACTCTTTTCCTAACTTTTCCTTAATTTACTTATTTCTTACCAGTCTCAGCAGACTAAGTCCATGCCCAAGGAACTCTACTGGGTGAAAATCAACGAAGAGGTAAGTTTTTTCCTACTTATTTATTTATTTATATTAAGTTTCTTAGCTCTGTTTAGAGAAGTGAGTTATAATCAGAATTATAGACATCCGTTATACTTATCACACATATACACATGAGTACATATCATATTATACAAGTCATATATCTACATATAAAATGATTCTGGATTTTCATTTGGAGTGTCTTTCCATAGAGCCATGAACACAGCTAATTAAAAAATTTGCGATAGGAATTTATTCCAAGAATGCAAGTATGATTTAATAATTTCTAAAAAAAATCATTAAATAGAATTCACCACATTAATAGATTAAAGTGAAACTGACAGCACGAACCGCCTGAACCTAGCCAGAACCAAGTTCCCACATGCCGGGACTCGAAGCCAGCCTAAACCCAGGTTGGGACTTGAACCCACATGCTAGGACTCAAATCTGGCCTAAACACAGATTGAGACTTGAACCCACATTCCAGGACTCAAATCTGGCCTAAACCCAGATTGAGACTTGAACCCAAAGTTTTACTTTATTTTATTTTTTATTTAATTTTTAAAAATTACTCAATGAATTTTATTACATTTATAGCATTATAAAATGTAATTATTATAAAATGTAATTATTTTATTACATTTATAACCCAGTTTTATAGCATTTCCATCCGAAACTCTCAGTGTATCCCTCCCACCCTCCAACCTCTCTCATTTGGAAACCATAAGTTTCTCAAAGTCTGTGAGGCAATATCTGTTCTGCAAAGGAGTTCACTGTGTCCTTTTTTTAGGTTCCACATGTAAGTGATAGCATTTGATGTTGGTGTCTCATTGACTGACTTCACTTAGCATGATAATCTCTAGGTCCATCCATGTTGCTGCAAATGCCATTATTTCTTTCCTTTTAATGGCTGAGTAATATTCCACTGTGTATATGTACCACATCTTCTTTATCCACTCCTCTGTCGATGGACATTTAGGTTGTTTCCATGTATTGGCTGTTGTACCTAGTGCTGCAATGAACATTGGAGTACATGTGTGTTTTGAGTCATGGTTTTCTCTGGATAGATGCCCAGGAGTGGGATTGCTCGATCAAATGGTAATTCTCTTTTTAGTTTTCTGAGAAATCTCCATGCTGTTTTCCACAGTGTTTGCACCAATTTACATTCCCACCACCAGTGTAATAGGGTTCCTTTTTCTCCACACCTTCTCCAGCATTTATTGTTTGTAGACTTTTTGATGATGGCGATTTAGGCCAGTGTAAGGTGGTACCTCATAGTGGTTTTGATTTGCATTTCTCTAATAATGAGTGACGTTGAACATCTTTTCTCGTGTTTATTGACCATCTGTATGTCTTCGTTGGGAACCCACAGTTTTAAATTAGAATCACTCACCCTGTGCTTGGACTTAACTGATGTTTAGTTTCTTTATGCCTCTGCACAGAAGGTATTCAGTAAGAGACAAAGTGATAAGCAAGAGATAGATTTATTGGGATATGATGGTTGTGAGGGATAAAAGTGGGCAGGCAAGGAAGCTCTACCCTGAGGATCCGGTGAGCAACAGTTTTATCATCCAAGAGAAGGAGGGGTCTGAAAAGACTGCCTCTTCCTTTCTGGGAGTACTAGCTCCTCCTTGGTATCCAGTAAGGTGTGTATTCAAGTCAGCAAAAGAGTGGTCCTCAACCTCCTGCCCTTGGTCTGAATCTGAATACAGGCCTTGTCCCATCCCCCACCCAATGACCTGAGGAAATTCTCATACTTCCACTAGCCAAGCAAGCCTGCCTTGTTCTGATGGCTTTTTTGAACAATTTATTAACTTACAGTGATTTCCCAAAGTCCCCTAGTTTTCCTTCTCTATCTATGAGCCTCTTCTGGGACTTCTGTAACTACCTGTGCCTACTCCATCCCTATCAAAAGGATAAAATAATTATATCATCTCAATAGATGCAGATAAATATTTGCTAAAATTCAACACATTTCCAGAAAACTGAGAATAAAGAATAACTTTCTAAATTTTGCAAGAACTATTAAAAAATGTGTAGCAAACAACATAGTTAATAGTGAAATATTGAATGCTTTCTCCTGAGGAACAAGATGAAGATGTCCATTTTCACCACTTCTATTTAATATTTGTGTTAGAAGTGCAGTAAAGTAAAAAGAAAAATTACAATCTTAAGGAAGAAGGAAAACTGTCATTATTCACAATGACATAAATACATGCATATAAAATCTAAGAAAAAATAAAGCCCTGTAAACAAAATATTAGAAATAATGAGAGATTAACTAGGTTGCAGGATATAGGTAAATATCCAAAAACAATCATAATTATGTAACAAGCAACAAACAATTAAATTTAAAAATAGTATCATTTACAATAGCACCAAAAATCACATAGATAAAAATAAATCTAGTATAACTACATGAGAAACTGCATAATATTGCTGAGAGAAATTAAGCAAGGCTAAATAAATGTAATTATTTACCATGTTCATGGGTTAGAATATTAGATTAATATTCATAAAATATCATTTCTCCATAAACTGATCTGTATATTCAATTCAATCACAATCACAGTCTGAACAAAGCTTTTTGAGGAAACCAGCAAGCTAATTCTATATAGGTAGAGGTTCAAAGGACCTAGAAAAAGGAAAGATTGCTATCTATACAAAGAAGAATTAAAAGGAAAGATTGCTATCTATACAAAGAAGAATTAAACTGGACACATATTAACACACTTCTTTCCTAAGAACAAAATTGAAAACATACTAATACTAACATACTAGTTACCCATATCATGTATAGGTAATTGCCATATCAATTCTTCTATAGCATTTACTTTTCAGGGGATATTAATGGATAGGAGCCACAAGGTTGCTGGAAACATTCTATGTCTTTACTTGTGTGATAGTTTACATGGGTATGTCTGTATGCAAAATAATAAAGCTAAACAATGAAGATTTGTGTATGTTAATGTATATAAATTGTACCTCAACTTAAAGATAAAACTGGTTATTGGGAAACTTCCAAATCTGGAAGGTGCATTCTGTCAAAGGGGAGTGCACAGAAAAATATTGCAAAGCGCACAACAAAGTCTGTTATCAGGAGAGAAAGAATTTACTCCCAAGAACAGGAAATAATAGAGCAATATGAAAAAAATGTTAAAATAACCATGTTTAAAATCAAAAGGATAGCAGACATAAAGAACAATAACTTGTGGTTGCCAAGAGGGACGATGGGTGGAGGAAGGATGGATTGGGAGTTTGGGGCTAGCAGATGCCAACTATTAGATATAGAATGGATAAACAACAAGGTCCTATTGTATAGCACAGAGAACTATATTCACTTATCCTGAGATAAACCATAATGGAAAAGAATATAAAAAAGAATACATATGTATATTTATAACTGAATCATTTTGCTATACTGCAGAAATTAACTCAATATTGTAAATCAACTATACTTCAATAAAAAAAGACAAAAAACAGTGGTTTATCAAAGAGATAAATGAAGGACTAAACCCCATAAAGCCAAGACAAAATACTCTATGTAAAGTATGTTTATAAGATAGTATGGAAGTATATATTTATCATCTTCGTCTCTCTCTCTCTCCCTCTCCCTCTCTCCCTCTCCCTCTCCCTCTCTCCCTCTCTCCCTCTCTCCCTCTCTCCCTCTCTCCCTCTCCTTCTCCCTCTCCCTCTCTCTCTCCCTCCCTCCTCTCTCCCTCAAGATCTGTTTAAATCTAAAATCCATGTTTTGTTTCTCTATTGCAACAGATTGCTTCCATAAACAGTTAAGAAAAATTAAAGAAGCTATTTCAATCCCATGCTGTTAATACTGAAGTATTTAGAGTTTAGTGAAAGGCAGAACAAGTAAATGTAGATTAGGAAGTTAAATGTTGATATTAATCTAAGAAAAGTGAATTTACATTATATTCGTATTTAAAGTTTTTTCCATATCTTAGTTGTCATAAAATACAATACTTAAAAAAATCAAAAGAAGCTATAGAGTGAAATTATTCTGGCATACATTATCCCTAAAGGATCCTAGGTATTGGCCAGGATGCAAACCAATGAGATAGTAGCCATTAAATATTTTAAAATGGAAATAGCTAAATCTGAAAATTATAAAATTATCTCACTTTGGTTTAAATCATATTTTTTGGTGCAGATTGACAACTGCAGGTTGACTTTAATTGTGTCATTTAGACATCAATATTAATCTTTTCCCATGAAGTAAATAAACCAGTAATACAATGGGCAAACTATGTGAACAAGGTCAATACAGTACTTTGCCATTTCTCCTATTTATACTCCAAAACATTCTATCTGCTTTTGTATTCTAATGTGGTATGTGTGAACTGTGCAAAGAAAGATTGTAGAGTGAGCACCTTTTAGTTGTGAAAGAACAGAAATAAAATGTTTACAAGATTCCAAAAGAATTTATTGTTCTTACACTAGAATGCTCAATTCTGGGTTGTATCAATCCAGTAGCATGGCTATAAAAATGAGTCAAAATGCAAATACTGGCCTTATACCCAGAAGATAAATCACTTGAAAGGTCCAGCAGTACACTAAACTGACATTTCAGAGAACTTGTCAGGATACATTTTTGTCTTATGACGCAAACCATAAATTCAGACTAGAGACAGTATTTTACCTTTGTTTTGGAAATTATTACTGAAATGATTTATGGGAGACATTTAAGCTAAAATTTTTACATTAGTGATGAATTTTACCACTTGAAAATACAAAGTGTAGATTAGTTGTTTATTTTATATACTAACGTTTCTTACATTGGGTAAGCTGCTCTCAGATCCAGAAGAATAGAGTTAACCCCATGTGAATTGGCATCTATGATCTTAAATTTCCTCCTTGACACTCCATCTGTGATTAGTGTTGACTCCTCAGCCATGCAGACTTGGTACATTACAGAAGAGACAGCCAGGACTCAGCCAGGGAGACCCAGGAAGCCAGAGCCAATTAGGCTGGGGATGTATTCTTAAGCGATTTCATTCCTAGGTTTGGGGAAATTAGTCCAGCATATATGGACCTAAGGAAGCAAAGGCCTTCTTGCACTAACAGCTGGTGTATTATCTGGCTGTCTTATATCCAAGAAAGATAATTTTAATTTTTCACCTTTTGGGTAATAGCCTGGGTTGGGTTAATTCTAGACATCTGTTTGTATCTGTTGGTAGGAAAGGGCATTTATTTGGGATCTGAGACTTGGATTTCAGATCAAGAGAACTGATCAGGGAACCCTTTCTATCCCCACTCCCTATGTTATTCAATTACCCCTGGAAACAAACTATAATAATAATAATAATAGTAGAAGTTATTATTTGTGAGCACTGTCTAGAAAAGCCTTGCCTTAACTTAGTTGATTAAATGAAGTTAATCGATATGGACTTGTTTCAGTTTAAGCGTTTCTTGCTCTTGTTTGGTTTTTGCAGATATTTATTAAATACGTTTATATTTTTGTTGCGAGTACATATAAACATCATGTTTTAAAACAAACATAGTAGTTGTACTACATTGGTGCACAATTTAGATAGTTTGGTGCTTTATGCTCTGTATAAGGTCCAGGGCAGTGGTGTTATTTGAGTTATATTTGAATCTGGTTATTACTCATTATCAGTTTTGTAATCTTGGATCCATCACTTTACCTAAGCATAATAATTGTGCCAACTTCATTGGGTTGTTGCAGCACATTTAGTACAACGTGTGATGAGGAACAATATACAACAGGCACCTGTTAAAATTCTTTTTAAAATGTTAGCAAGGCCTTATTTTCATAAGAAAAGTTTCCTGAGATCAGGGATGGTAGTTATAGAGAAGACTCTTGGTAAAATTCCCAATATTGCACAATGTGCCAGAAGGCTTCTGATGAATGCTGTTCGATTGTGTGATTTTGAATGATCAGGTAAGAATTTAGGAGCTTTGTGGTGCCACAGATAAATGAGTCAGTAGAATGTAAAGTGATAATTAATTCAGAGATTCCATGGCATAATTTAGTAGCCTTTCAATGATCCGCTGGCTCTTCTTTGATAATGGTGTTGTCCTGCCTTAACCAAATTTACTACTGACATTAAGTAGGGAAATTAAATTCGTGGTTATCAACATCTTATTGCTTAGCATCAAAAGGATAGCTCTTTGTTTGGTAGTAGTGGGTTTCTAATAACAGACCTTAAAGCTTAGAGCAGGAAGGGCCATCATTTTTAGGGGAGCATCATTGAGATGCTCTATTGATCGTGGAAATGTCAGCAGGTGTTCATAGATATTTTTATTCTTATGTTTTCTTTGAAAAATAGGCTCTTTGCAAATATATGCATAAACTCACACCTTCAAATTTTAAAAAAAGGAAAATAAAAACAAGTCATTTGGATAGAAGGGAAGGGAATGTCAAGATCATATATTCGGCTTCATCTCTGAAGAGACAGAAGAGCTCCATGTTTTAATTTTGAGCATCTTCTTCTTTTTCTTTTTTTTTTTTGCCTTTTCTAGGGCCGCACTCACAGCATATGGAGGTTCCCAGGCTAGGGGTCTAATCGGAGCTGTAGCCAGTGGCCTACACCACAGCCACAGCAACACAGCGGGATCCGAGCCACGTCTGCAAACTACACCACAGCTCACGGCAACACCGGATCCTTAACCCACTGAGCAAGGCCGGGGATTGAACCCACAACCTCATGGTTCCTAGTCGGATTCGTTAACCACTGAGCCACAATGGGAACTCCTTGAGCATCTTCTAATTGTTCACTTTAAAATAAACATTATGGTTCCATTTTAAACTCAGGCATCAAATTCTCTATGGAATTTTTGATCATCTTGTTTACTCAGAAATGTTAATGTCCTTCAGTTAGCTAATCTACAATTTTTATAGGAAGTTCTTTTATTTTCCTGTGACTTCTTCAACTGTATAATTGGATACACTGGGATAATCTTTTGTGTTTATTCAGTTTTATGTCCTTTTACTCTCTGTGCGCCAACTTTTCTAGAATCATGTGCCTGATATAGTTTAACCTTTAAATTTGAAATGAATTCAAAATACTTTTCTTTGATAATTTCATAATATATCCTTGAGATTATTATGAGAAATGACTCATTATGGCTAAGAAAATGTATATATACATATATTTATAATATATATTATACATAATTTCTATATATTATATAAAATGTATTCTTTTAAAATTCCATGTACATTTATTATTCATATTTATATGGAAAATTTTGTATGAAAATAAAAATGTATTTAATAGTAAGTATTACATAGATACTAACCTCACAGAGTAGGAGACTAGATTGCCCTGATCTGAGATACAAATTATACATTACAGGAATTCTAGCTTTCTCTATTTAATATTTAACACAAGGTAAAACAGAAGAATCAGATTCTAATTTAGCCAGTATCTACTCTGTTCCAAGATCTACTTTAATTCCTGGGAATCCTGGAGAGAGACCAGAAGAGTGAATGCCATATTAGGATTTGTAATCCTTCATCATTTTCTCTTCTTTTCAATTCATCTTATTTTGACTTTATTTTTGGTAAGTGGTATAGGGTACATTAGAAATTTAGCATTGCTGATAATTGAATCCATTGTTGAGCCTTGTCTTTCCCCTCTAATGGGTGTCAGAATAATATTTCATTTCTGTGATTACTTTTTATCTGCTTCTCCTCTTTTCTCCTTTGTTCTTTTTTCTCATGTAGATTCTATTTGTTGTTTTACCACCATAATATTTTACAGAAAATGTTTACTATAGAGAAAATATATTGAAAATGAACATTGGGATATCTTTTCATCATTTAGTAATGTGTGCCATTGATATGCAAATACACACACACACACACACACACACACACACACACACACACACACACACAGACATACCCCACACGCATATATAGGAAACTTGGAAGCAGAATTTTCTAAACTATGTAAAGATATTTCATATTATTGGTTATTTCAAACCAATTGTTAAAAGTATAAGCAACACATTCATTTTTCAAGGATTGTTGAATGAAATCAAGGAAAAATATATTTGCATGTTGAATATTTGCTTTTATGATTGCCATGGCCAAATGGAAGATACCTCACATAAATATCAAGATGAACCAAACCTAGAAACTGACCTGGAATCCAATTAATGTGTAATAAAATATTAAACCTAGATTTTTAAAAATAAGACAGCATATTCAATCACTTTGTTCTCAATATAATTGTGTTGGTAAATAAAACTTAAAAGTACAGACTGTGTTATATTGAAAATAATCTCATAAAATTATTCTATCTTTGGACAAGTGTTATAATATATGCAGTATATTAAAATATTAATATAAAAACTAAATAAATATGCATATATTGGCATGGCAAGATCAAAAATTTATGTAGATAGGGAAACATTAAGCTGAGACCACTGATTCAGAAGGTTATTGGAAATGAGAATGAGAGGCTACCCTTTTGAAGAAAATGGGGTGATTAAAGTCATCCAACAACTGCATGTTGAATGAGAAAAGAACTAATCAGAAAATTCTTCTGTCTCGTGACCATTTGTTTCTACAGATGCTGTATAGTATCGCTTATAGGTGGAATCTAAATTGCAACTCTCTTTTAAATAGTGGGAAAGGATATTTTAAGCCTATTTTAAAATTTTTCAAATGGAGTGATTTTTGCTTATGTATTTATTATTTACGGAGTTCCCTTTGTGTTACAGTGGAAACTAATCCGACTAAGAATCACGAGGTTGCGGGTTCAATTCCTGGTCTTGCTCAGTGGGTTAAGGATCTGGTGTTGCCATGAGCTGTGGTATAGGTCACATATGCAGCTCAGATCTGGTATTGCTGTGGCTGTGGTGTAGGCCAACAGCTGTAGCTCCGATTAGACCCCTAGCCTGCGAACCTCCATATGCCTAGGGTGTGGCCCAAAAAAGGAAAAAAAAATTATTTAATACACTACTGAGAGTTAATGTTTTACTTATTTCTATCTCCATTTGTCCAAGACCTTATGGCAAACTCTACAGGACTGACTCAAGGAAAATCAGAGAGATGCTCACATTGTTATACCCCAAGTCAGTTGTTCTTAAATCTGGCTGCAGATCAAAATCATCTGGGAAAGTTTTATTTTCCTTTATTATTTATTTGTCCATTTGTTTGTTTATATTGAAGTATACTTGATTTAAATATTATGTTCGTTTCAAGTATACAAGACAATGATTCAATATTTTATTGATTATATGCCATTTAAAGTCATTACCAAATAATGACTGTCTTTTACTGTGCTGTACAATATATCCTTGTTACTTATTAATGCACGGTGGTTTGTACCTTTTAATTCCCCAATGCTGTCTTTTCCCTGCCCCCTTCTTCTCCCCACAAGTAACCGTGAGTTTGTTCTCTATATCTGTGAGTTTGCTTCAGTTTCGTTACATTCAGTAATTTATTTCTTAGATTCCACATATAAGTGATTACATAGTGTTTCTCTTTCTCTGACATTTCCCTAAGCATAATACACTCTAGATCCATATATGTTGTTGCATACTGAAAAAATTTCTTTTTATCTTGAGAAATACTATATTGTATGTATACATAGCGTATATTTTTATCTATTCTTCTGTTGATGAACACTTAGGTTGCATCCATACTTGGCTATTATAAATAATGATGCTGTGCACATTGAGGTGCATGTATTTTTTGAATTAGTGTATTTGTTTGATAGGTTATTATCCTCTTTTATTTCTTGTTTTGTTTATTTAGGGCCAATCTCTTGGTGATTCTTGCCAAAGATTTATCAGTTTTGTTTATCTTCAAAAAATCTGCTGTGGTTTCACTGATCTTTTCTGTGTTTGTCTCTATTTTATTTCCTCTTTGATTTTTATTACTTTCTCCCTTCTGCTTACTTTGGGTTTTGTTCTTTTTTGTTCTAATTCCTTTAAATGATAGGTTAAGTTGCTTATTTAAGAAAATTTTTCCGGAGTTCCCGTTGTGGTGCAGTGGAAACGAATCTAATTAGTAACCATGAGGTTGCGGGTTCTATCCCTGGTCTCATTCAGTGGGTTAAGGATCCAGCAGCTGCCATGAGCTATTGTGTAGGTCACAGACATGGCTGGGATCCTATGTGGCTGTGGGTGTGGCTGTTGCTGTGGCATAGGCCAGTGGCTACAGCTCCAATTCGACCCCTAGTCTGAGAACCTCCATATGCTGCAGGTGTGGCCCTAAAAAGAAAAAAGATTTTTCTAGTCTCTTGAAGAAGGTCTATATTACTATAAATATAGGAATGCTGCATTCCATATATTTTTTGAAAGTTGTATTTCTGTTATTTGTCTCAAGATATTTTCTGATTTCCTCTTTAATTTTTTCTTTGACCCATTGGTTTTTTTCAGTAGCATGTTGTTTAGTTTCCATGTGTTTATCTCTTTCCCATTTTTCTTCCTGTAATTAATTTCTAGTTTCATACTGTTGTGGTGAGAAAAAATGCTAATATAGTTTCTATCCTCTTAAATTTGTTGAGCCTTGTTTTGTGGCCTAATATATTCCATGTGCACTTGAAAAGAATGTATATTCTGCTGTTTTTGAATGGAATGCCCTGTAGATATCTAAGTCCAGCTGGTCCATTGTGTCATTTAAGACCTCTGTTTCCTTTTTGATTTTGTGTCTGGAAGATCTGTTAGTGGATGTTAAAGTCTCAGAGTATTACATACAGAATATAATATTATTATTACAAATTTCTCCATTTATATCTGTTAATATTTGCTTTATATATTTAGGCGCTCCATTATTAGGTGCGTATATGTTAGCAAGTGTAGGAGTTCCCTTCGTGGCTTAGTGGTTAACGAATCCGACTAAGAACCATGAGGTTGTGGGTTTGATCCCTGGCCTTGCTCAGTGGGTTAAGGATCCGGCGTTGCCGTGAGCTGTGGTGTAGGTTGCAGACGCGGCTCGGATCCCGCGTTGCTGTGGCTGTGGCAAAGGCCGGCAGCTACAGCTCCTGTTAGACCACTAGCCTGGGAACCTCCACATGCCACAGGTGCGGCTCTAGATAAAGGCAAAAAGACAAAAAAAAAACCAAAAAACAAGTGTAATAACCTCTTCTTGAATTGATACATTTGTCACTCTCTAATGTCCTTTGCTTTTGTTATAGATTTTCTTTGAAAGTCTCCTTAGCCTTATATAGGTTTTGCTATCCCTGCTTTATTGTTTTTCCTTATTGAAATATTTTTCCATTCCTTTGCTTTCAGTCTGTTTGTGGGTGGCTCTAAAGTGAGTCTTTCATAATAGTATATGATGGGTCTCTCTCTCTTTTCTTTTTAAAACAATCAGCTACTCTGTGTCTTTTGATTGGAGCATTTAGTCAATTGACATTTAAAATGATATTGAAAGATATATACTTGCCATTTTGTTACTTGTGTGTTTTTGTCACAAGAGGAGTCTAGGTTTCTTGCAGACCTGTGTCAGTCCCACCAGCTTTCCATCCAGCTAAGTGGACTCTTATTCCCTTGTGTAAGACCTCAGAACTGGGGTGCCCAAGGTTGGACTTCAACTACTCACTCCCAGAGTGGGTGTCCTCTGTGTAGTCTTCCTTTTCCTCCGAGTCCCCTCTCAGGGATGCAAGTCTTGACTCTATCACTTCTTCCTTCCTTCCTACCCAGTTCCATGTGGATCTTACCTCCTTGGCTGTACAGGAGTCTTTCTGCCGATTTCCAGTTTGTTTTCAGTGAGAATTGTTGCAGATGTAGATGTATTTTTGATGTGTTTGTGGGGGGAGGTGAGTCCCATGTCCTCCTACTCTACCATCTTCACCTCCCCAGAAAAGTTTTTTAAATTATATATTTTGGAACCTAAATTTGAGTTCCTCAGACTTACTGAATGTGAATGTCTGGGGTGGGACCCAAAAATCCTACCTAACACTTCACCCAGGAGTAACAGCCTATGAGTATTTTTTTGAAGTGTGTTCAAGAACCATATTTTCCTCCTAC
Organism: Catagonus wagneri; assembly: GCA_004024745.2. Lineage (NCBI taxonomy): Eukaryota > Metazoa > Chordata > Mammalia > Artiodactyla > Tayassuidae > Catagonus > Catagonus wagneri. The sequence continues at coordinate 3,043,400 of PVHT020000078.1, read as the reverse complement.
CTTAGAGCAATGTCTATGCCTCTTTTCCTCTAGTTTCTCTCCACAACCTCCTTTTTGGAGCTTTTCCATAAACGGCCTTTAAACCTCTCCTCTGTCACTACACATGATTACATCAGTTAGAACAAGGAGCTTAAAGTTACGATATAATTGTAAGGATAAATACAAATTAAAGGAGTTCCCGTCATGGCTCAGCAGAAACGAATCTGACTAGTGTCCATGAGGACGCAGGTTTGATCCCTGGCTTTGTTCAGTGGTTTAAGGATCCAGCGTTGCCATGAGCTGTGGTGTAGGTAGCACTTGCAGCTCAGATCTAGTGGTGCTGTGGCTGTGGTGTAGGCCAGTGGCTATAGCTCCAATTCAACCCCTAGCCTGGGAACCTCCCTATGCCACAGGTGCAGCCCTAAAAGAGACAAAAAAAAAAAAAGTTAAAAAATAAGATGCTTCTTTCTCCCTGTAGAAAACAAGGAGAGAGACACTCCTCACCTGCAGTTTTTAGAACATTTACTTTAGTATGTTATTTCTCCTCTCTTTACAATTTTATAAATCCTTCTGGATACTAGATAAACTTTTTGTCAGCTTTATGACCCAGGTATGCCTTTTTTTTTTCTTTTTTCTGTACCTGCAGCATATCGAAGTTCCTGAGCTGAGGGATTGAATCTGAGCCATGGCTATGACTTGCTGTAGCAACAAGAGATCCTTAACCCACTGAGCCACAGTGGGAACTCCAAGAACTTCTTTCTCAAGGAATTAGGAACCATTCTTTGAAATCTAAATATCAAGGGAAATACTGCCCAGATTCCATCACCATGGGAGGGCTGGAGCCTGACTTTGGTGGGTGCCTGACTCCAAGTTCTGTCACAAAGAAATGAGGAGATTGTTTTTTTCCTCTGGATAAAGCCAATTAGCTAACACAGATGGTCACCCCAATAACGAGGTATAGGTACAATGAACTTCAGGTAACAAATGGTGATGTCAAGTTCTCTTACTAGTTATTGTTTATCTTAAAAACATATGGACTAGACTGCATCTGCCCAGCTGTGTAAAGGGTAATATTTCTCTGTTGCATCTCTTAGTGGATTTTTGGTGATGCATAGCGCATTCTGGTTTAATGGTTATTCAGGAATGAAACTATTTTCTTTCTCTGTTACCTTTGTGGGAAGATTTCTGGGTTGGGAGAAGATTTTGTTTTTAATTATATTTTCTCAACGTAATCAGTTAAGGGAAGGCTCATGAAGGAAGGAAGGAAGAGTGTTTACACTGACTAAGATAAATTTAACTGGTTAAAAAACGTCCTGAAGAAGATGGGGAGGAGGAATATGGGGAGTAGACTGTAATAGGATGTCTAGGAGTAGATGGGGCAGAAAGGTACACGTGACCTAGGACACCCAAGAAGACCTCTTACCTTAAAACAAAAGACAGTGAATCCTTTTTGTTCTTGTTTCCATTGGGGTTGAGGTCTTAGCATGACTTTTCTAATTTTCTATCATCAGGCTGAAAATCTGGGTTGAAGGTGTAAAGCCAGGTAAAAGGGTAAGATTTCTTGCTCAAGTCAAATTTGGAGAAAATGAGGCCAACAATCATGATTTAATGACATATGCTCCTTAAGAAAAAGAAAATTTCTGACACAAACTTCAAAAAAGTAATGACTAGTAATGAAATCAAGATTTGAACAAAACATTCAGTGAAACTGGAAGAATAAGTCTTTGGGGATCTGGACGGGAACAGTTTCACTACAACAAATGAAAGACTTGAGAGCCATTCCATTCCCATGCCATCTGACAAGATTTACTGCTTCCATCATTTCACTCCCTCTGCAAATAGGCAACTATCTGCTTCCCCAGGGGAGGCTGGCTGAAGAGCTACCCTAAATGGTGAGTGCAAAGAATTGGGAGCAAGAAACCCTCATGCTCAGAAATCAGTGCTCAAATAGTTTTCACTCACTTCTCCCCCCAGCAGGCACTTATCTCTAGGTAGGCTTTCACCAGAATCAAGTCATTTGTAAGAATGATCTAAGAGATCTACACTCAGCTAATGTGCATAGACAGACTGCACATCACCATTTAAGAACTGCAGGCTCAGTTTGCATAAATGGCCCCAACCTTGTAGATAAACAAGATTTCATCTGCCTTCTGCTGTTCCACAGGGAGCAAACAGCCTGTATTTTGGCTCAGGAAACAGAGCTCTGACATTCAAATCCTTGACAAGCCAGTACATTTCTGTTTGCTTCATGCACTGACTGGGACAAGTATAAACAGTATCTGAGTAGCTTTTTGTTCCAGATTTTAAGTATATCTCTCTAACGCGCTATCACTTAGGCAGAAGCTATGGCTGCGAAGCTTCCAGGGGCTCAGAGCATCTCATAAATAATAAAGCAAGAGCTTGAACATGGCACCGATGCACTCATTTCAGTGAGAGATGGCACATCTGTCCAATCCATCATATCTGATGGTCCTGTGCATTGTCTCACAATGCCTTTACTAGGCAAGATGTAGCTTTTGCCTAAATGTCTATCATATACATTTTTTAATGACTTATCCTGGGACAGATATTCCTTTGGCTGGTTTAAATGTTATGATTCAGGTGTTGGAAGACATTCTGTGTTTAAATAATGAGAGCTTGTGAGCTCATAAGTATGGATTACTTTTGCCAAAATTTTTCAAATAAATTCATCAAATATTTCGTGGCTACCTATGGGATGGGGACCCTGGAAGTAAAGATAAGACTAAGGAAATTATTTCAATCTTTTGAAAGTCTACATTCTGACTGAGCGTAAAGATCAAAATACATGACTCAAGAACATAGCATAGTATGTAATCTCAGTTGTCCAAATTTCTTGCACTTATTTTTAAATAGGAAAAGAGAAGAAAAATCTTTTAGGATGTAGACAGAACCTCATCTGCTTTGACTAGTTCATTGAAATATGCTCAGATGGAAAGGCTTGAGGGACCAGTCCAGGATGAACAAAAGAATGGAGGTGTGGGAATGAGCACAGCTGATTCAGCAAGTTATGAAAGTATCAGCTTGCCTGCAAAAGAAATTTCCCATTGGAAGGTATATCACTTGGGATGAGTTACAAGTGCAAAGAAATCCTAATTAGCGAAGGATCTTATTTAACATAGACTTATATTTCTCATCTCATTCATGTCAAAACCTAGAGGTATTTGATCCGAATATGGTGGAAACACTTTGATGTGAGAACCCGGGATCTTTCCATTGTGTTACTTTTCTATATATTAACTCAATGTCAAAAATCATCTTATCATGCATGCTAGCTTTTCCAGTTATTTTGGCATCATTCTAGCTGGAAGAAAGGAAGTAAAGGAAAGAAAAGGGCACATTTGCATCCTTTAAAGACTTCCTGGAGTTCCCTGATGGCTTAGCTGGGTAAGGATCCAGTGTGGTCACTGCTGTTGTTTGGGTTTTATCCCTGGCCAGGGAACTTCCACATGCCATGGGCATGGCCAAAAAATAAATAAAAACACTTCCTTCTTTTGAGGGCAATTCCTGGAAATTGCACTCACAAGTCCTCTGGATTCTCATGGATTTTGGTGGCCACAGTAAGATGCAAGGGAAGCTGAGAAATGTAGTCTTATTTCAAGCTGTCATGTGCTTAGTTAAAAAAAAAGCAGTTAGAGGTTTTCTTACTATAGAAAGGTAAGAATCAATATAGAGAACAAGTAGACATCAGTGCCACAGAGAGTGACAAAGTGGGATGCTTCACATGAATCTAGATTAGGACTCTGCAAATGTTTTCTCTGAAGGACTAGATAGTAAATATTTTAGACTTTGTGAGCCATTCAGTTTCTGGTGTAACTGCTCGACTCTGTGATAAATAGTAGTACAAAAGCAGCCATAGACAATAAGTAGCAAATGATGGTGTCTGTGTTCCAGTAAAATCTAATTTACAAAAAGCAGGTGGAGAAGAAAAAACTTGGCCCACAGACTATCACTTTTTTGATTCCTGGTCTAGATTATAAACTTGACACTTTCATGTGCAGGGCAACATGAGGAGCACCATGGTAGAAGGATCTCTTGTTTGGAGATCTGGGACCTAGTCCGAGATTTGCAAATTTAAGGAAGTTGTTTTGCCTCACAGAGTAACAGTTTTCTCATTTTGCTAATTAGGGGGGGCTGAACAAAAGATCTATAAAGTTATTTTCAATTCACGAAGACTTGCAGAGATGGTGCAATTAAGATGGCTAATTGGGGAAATGTTGCAGGGATCCTGGTGTGAAATGGTAAAGCTAGGAGACTAGCTGGAAAAGTGCAAAGAAAAATTCAAAGACAATTTAAAAGAAAAATAAACAAAAAGAAGTGGTGATTAATTCAATAAGGCAGTTAAGGAAAGTCACAAAATGCCTGCCAGGATTTGAGCAGTGAGGCTGAGAGAGCGTTGGTCCCACATCCAAGACAGTAACCTGGAGGGAGATTCCGTCTTCAGTATAAATTCCAGGGAGAATGATGTCTTCTTCGTTCAGATTTTCTCTTCTTTGTCAGGGGTCAGCAAATTTTTTTTTTGCAAGAGACTAACTAGCAACTGTTTTAGGCTTCATGTGCCGTATAGTCCCTGTCACCAGTACTCAACTCTGCCACTATGCTGTGGCAGCAGCTATAGGTAATATCTAAAGAAATGGAGGTAGCTATGTTGTGATAAAACTTTATTTGTGAATACTGAAATTTAAGTTTCTTATGATGTTCATGGGTCATAAACTACTATTCTTCTTTTGATTTACTTCAATCATTAAACAATATAACACATTTTTAGCTTGTAGGCTGTACAGAAGCATGGATGGGCCAAATTTAGCCCATGGGTCATAATTTGCCTACTCTTAGTCTATTTGCAAACAAATCCTCAGCAATAAGATTTCTAATCTCTCCCAACATTCTGTTTAAGAGTCTTGAGGGAAAAACTGGTCATGTGTAGTGCTTCTGTTCCTTTTGCGCTTAGAAGCTAGGGGCTCACTCCATTCGGTTGCTGCCAAATTCAGGATATAATATAATGCATAATAAGGAAAACTGCTTTGGTCCAACACAAGGTCCATCTGTTTATTTCTCAATTCATTTGTCTACAAATATAAACTACATCCTCCAATCCAGATTTCCCTGAGTGGTATTTTGACCTGCTATAAATTCATCTTTATTGCATGCAGAATTGGAGCAGTAAGAGGAGGGCTATTTATCAGGCAATCTAGAAGAGCTTAGAAATTGACATGTTCCTAGAAATCAACAAATGGTTGTCTCAGAGAGTTGATCACAGACATTAGTGACTGAAAGAGAACCTAGGACAGAGGAGTTAATGGGTAAATGACCAAAAGTATGAATACAAAAGTGTGGGAAGGTCCCCCTTGATACTAAAATAGGATTCTGAAATGGGGATGGGGACAGAGATAGTTTGACTGTAACAAAACTGAAGCTATACACCTTTACCTACAAAACTGTCCATCAGCTGATGCATGAAGTTATCAATGGTTTTTACTCAAGCTATTAGGATTGATAAAAAAGACTGGGACAACTGGGAACTTAATTTAAACCACTAGGCTCTTCCTGCTACAGAAATATGGGCTTTAGAGACATGAACATGTTTTTTTTTTTTTTTTTAATTTTGAGGAGCTGTTTAAGAAAAAAAATAGTTAACTCCCTTTTAATGAAAAGCATGCCGTTGCATGTCTCAGAAGCAGAAAAATCTATAAAAAAGAGATTTATTTGGATTCCTAATTAATGAATATAAATACAACAGGCAAATTGATAGCAATTACTGGAACTGTTATCCAGATTTAAAACCAGTGCTAAAGGGGTTTAGATTTTAGCTTTGTAAGCAATCTGGTCTCTGCTTTTCACTCACCCCTTCTTAAGGTTTTACTTCTTCCAGACACGCTGGTCTAGGAAAGACACCAGGTCTGTATCCTACTCCTTGGCATGGCATTTCCCTTACTCAGTACACGCTCTACATGGCCTGTTCAAATACACCCTCTCTTTAACATCAAGCCCAAGTTCCACCTCCTTTAGGATGTCTTCCCTGACTACCCCAACACTCATTCATTTCCCCCTTCTCTAAACTCTTAGAGCATGAAAAGTCTGTTCCCATTTTTTTCAGCAAGACAGTTGTTGTTAATATCCTAGACCTACACCTATTGGGCATACACAGAACTTGACAAAACTGTAGAGGAATATGTTCTGGATCTGCAAACTTGTTTTGTTGCATAGTATTTATAAAATCATGTTATATATATTGAGTGACTATAAATGGCACACTGGTAGCCATTACTATTTATGAGATTAGGCCTAAATAAGACAGATTGTGATGTATGTTCATTTTCCAGAGTTTTAACGTAACTCTATCCCTTTTTCTGTTGAAGGAAGTCTAGCTGAATATAAGTGAAAGTGAAGTTTGGTATTATGGGTGTTCACTGCTGAGAAACAAACCAGGCAATATTTAGTGGCTTAAAACTATTAGTTTTGCTCACAAATCTTCAATTTGGGAATGGCTGGTCGGTTGGGTCCACTTTATGTCACTAGGGTTGGCTCAGTGGGGAGCTGGAGAGGCTGCTTCTAAGATGGACCACTCATAAGGACGGCAAATTGGTGCTGGCTGCTGCTGGGATGCTCAACCAGAGATGGGAGACCAAGGCATCACTTCTTTTTCACATGAGTCTCTCCATGGCCTGACTGAGCTTTCTCACAGGTGATCATTGATTTTGAAGAGCAAATATCACAAGAAAACAAGGTGAAGGAGTTCCCGTCATGGCGCAGTGGTTAACAAATCTGACTAGGAACCATGAGGTTGCGGGTTCGATCCCTGGCCTTGCTCAGTGGGTTAAGGATCCGGCGTTGCCGTGAGCTGTGGTGTAGGTCGCAGACGCGGCTCAGATCCTGCTTTGCTGTGGCTGCGGCTTAGGCCAGTGGCTACAGCTCCAATTAGACCCCTAGCCTGGGAACCTCCACATGCCGCGGGTGTGGCCCCTAAAATGACAAAAAGGCAAAAAAAAAAAAAACCAAGGTGAGAGCACACAGATCTTTTATAATCTTATCTCCAAAGCCACATGATGTCAACCTTCCCTCTTCTATTGGTTGAGGCACTCTCAAAATCTTACTCAGTTTCAAGGGGAAGGAACATAAAAGCTGCCTCTTGATGAGTATCAAGTTTATAGAAGAGGGTGCAGGGTAGTAGGTATTGTTGCAGTCTTCTTTGGAAAATGTCAGAATGGCGTCCCCTTTGAATGAAACTAACAATGGTTTCAATAGTATTGCAATAGTATTTTAACCACATTTTTGTAGAGGAATCAGTTGTTTATAATCTAGTGTTATGGATTTAATCTTCAATTAGTCTTAAATTATTTTCTCATTGTCTCAGGTGTATATGGCTTATACTCCAAACCAGTTTAAAGGGCAAAGGCCATATCTCTAGTTTTAAACCACTTGCAAGACTTGGCAGGATGCTGGACAGGAAGCACTCATTGAAAAGTGAGCAGAGAAGGGTTTGTGCTATAAATTCCATTTAAATAAAGAAATGAGACTGATGCTTTAAGTAAAACCTGAAGAAGTGGTAATGATACTGGCTTCCACTTTCTCTCCCTTCACTTCCATTATGCATTTGTCGCCTATACTTGGGAATGTAGAGTGTTGCAGAACTGGGGAAGAAATTATGAGGGAACAGTGGTGGGGATCAAGCCCAGTGGAACCACACACCTTGAACCAATTAATAAACCCACTAGCTGGGCAGAGGGAAGCAGTTATGAAAGTCAGGTGACTTCTATCTCTGTCCTAAGCATCACTTGAAAATATTTTTAAGGGAGTCCCTGCTTTATTCTGCTCTTACTGTAGAACCCTAAATTCCAAGTTACTTTCTCTCTTTCTGTCTTCTGTGTGTATCTTTAGTACCTTGGAATGTCTGTATATTTTCAATGAAAATTAGGTTGAAAATGGAAATAAAAGAAATAAGAATTTGGTTTGTACAAACGTACCTCTGAGACACTGCAGGTTCAGTTCCAGACCACCATGATAAAGCATATATAGCAATAAAGTGAGGCACAACCTTTTTTGGTTTCCCAGGGCATATAAAAGTTACGTTTATACTATACTGTAGTCTATTAAGTGTAAAATAACATTACATCAAAAAAACACTGTACATACCTTAATTTAAAACGTTTATTGCTGAAAAAGGCTATCATCTGAGTCTTCAGAAAGTCATCTTTTTGCTGGTGGAGGATCTTGTTTCCATGTTGATGGCTACTGACTAATTATGGCTGGTGGAAGTTTTTGGAGGTTTTTGTAGCTATAGAAATTTCTTAAAATAAGACAACAGTGAAATTTGTCACATCCATTGACTCTTTCATGAGTGATTTCTCTGTAGTATGCAGGGCTATTTGATAATACTTTACCCACAGCAGAATTTCTTTCAAAACTGGAGTCAAATCATCTTAAAACCTGTCACTGCTTTATGAGCTTAGTTTATGTAGTATTCTAAATGCTTTGTTGTCATTTCAACAATCTTCACAGCATCTTCACCAGGAGTGGATGGATCTTGGGAAACCACATTTTTTGCTCATCCAAAAGAAGCAATTCCTCATCCATTAAAGGTTTATCATGAGATTGTGGCAATTCAGTCACATCTTCAGACTCTATTTCTAATTCTGGTTCTCTTGCTATTTCCACCGTGGCTCAGGTTACTTCCTCCATGGAAGTGCTGAACCCCTCCAAGTCATCCATGAAGGTTAGAATCAACTTCTAAACTCCTGCTAATGTTGATATTTTGATTTCTTCCCATGAATCATGAATGTTCCTAATGGCATTCAGAATGGTGAATCCTTTCCAAAAGGTTTTCACTTTACCTTTCCCAGATCCATCAGAGGAATCACTACCTGTAGCAGCTATACCCTTACTAAATGCATTTCTTAAATCATAAGACTCGAAAGTCAAAATGATTTCTTGATGCATGGATTGCCAAATGGATGGTGTGTTAGGCATGAAAATAACATGAATATCGGACATTTCCAATAGAGAGCTTGGATTAGCAGGTGCTTGTCAATAAGCAGTACTATTTTGAAGGGAATCTTCTTTTCTGAGCAGTGGAGTGAGCCTAAAATATTCAATAAACCATGTTGTAAACAGAGGTGCTGTCATGGAGCCTTTGTTTGTTCATATATAGAAATCAGGCAGAGTAGATTTAGTGTAACTCTTAAGGGCCTAGGATTTTCAGAACGGCGAATGAGCATTGACCTAAACTGAAAGTCACCAGCTGCATTACCTTCTAATAGGAGAGTCTGCCATACTTTGAAGCTTTGAAGCCAGGCATTGAATCTCTAGCTATGAAAGCCCTGAATGGCATCTTCTTCCCGTGTGTGTGTGTGTGTGTGTGTGTGTGTGTGTGTGTGTGTGTATGAATCACTTTGCTGTACAGTGAAAATTAACCCAACATTGTAAATCAACTGTGCTCCAATAAAATAAATTTTCAAAAAATAGAGCACATTAAAAGTGATGGGATGTCACTTCCATGATTAAGCTACCAAAGACTGCCTTGCATCTTGGTGAGATGCTCTTTCCTTCTAGAAGGTTCTCTCTTGCATTCTTGGCTTTCTCATTTTGATGAAGCAAGCTACGGTGTTGAAGAGGCTCATGAAGAAAAGCCAAGGGTAGCCTCTGACCAAAATCTAGCAAGGAAGGCCCTCAGTCCAAAACCTATAGGAATTAATTCCTGCCATCAACCACAAATGAACTTGGAATTTGATTCTTCTGCAGGTGGGCATCAAGATGATAGCAGCCTGGCCAGCACCTTTATTACAGCCCATGAAAGACCCTGAAGCAAGGGATGTAGCTAAGGTATATCTAGCTTCCTGATCCACAGAAACTGAGATAATTAATTTTGTTGTTTGAGGCCACTCAATTTTGGAATAATTAGTTATAAGAGTAAGATGACTATTACACCGTGCTAACTAAAACAAATCTTAATCTTAACATCTACAAGAAATTAGAATGCAACCCTGCTTTAGAAAATATAATAACCACTACAAATCAGCTGATTGATATGTAACTAAATATTTTGTTTTTCACACCCTTCATTCCTTTCTTGAAAAGTGTTCTTTGATGAAAAACTAGTATTGGGTTGAAGAAACAAAATATACCAAGTTTAAAAGCACTAGTTTCTGGAGTTCCCATCGTGGCACAGCAAAATAAATCTGACTGGGAACCATGAGATTGCGGGTTCAATCCCTGGCCTCACTCAGTGGGTTAAGGATCCTGCGTTGCTGTGAGCTGTGGTGTAAAGTGCAGAAGCGTCTTGGATCTGGCATTGCTGTGGCTGTGGCATAGGCCAGCGCTATAGCTCTGATTAGACCCCTAGCCTGGGAAACTCCATATGCCTTGGGTGTGGCCCCCCCAAAAAAAGACAAAAAAATAAAATAAAAATAAAAAAGCACTGATTTCCAGTGTGAATTATTTCCAACTTTATGCATTCAGCACCATGCTCAGGGTTTGTAAGATGCCAAGTTTTGGTAAATGTTTCTGGTAACATTTCTTTTTTCTTCTGCACTGAATGATACACATTTATTTTTGACGTCAATGTTAATTCTGTCAGTAAGCCTATATTGTAAACAAATGTCAGTTGAGTAGAAAGCAATAAATGTAAGAACAAGAATGTAGATGGTTTGGGGCTTAGGTCACTTGAGCCTAGGATCCATCCCGTGGGCACCGGTGCGTGTGTATGAGTGCAGAGTCCCCATAGCAACAAAGATTTATATTTTGCAAAGAATTTCATTGTAACTCTCTTTGGAAGTTCCCCTGACAATTCTGTATCGGAGGAAAGGCAGTCAAATAAATTCATTCACCTCATTAGGGAATAATGGTCCAGTGATATTAAAATGATGATTGTACAAAATGCCAATTACTCATTGTTTCTCACAAAACTTTGGTCTCACACATCAAATTTGGGTTTGTCAATTAGGTTTTACTTTGCTTTCTTTTGGTGATGAAAGCTTATAATGTGACAAGTTGCATATGGAGGAGTGAGAAGCCCTGAAAAGGCAAGAATAAATTAACTTTTCCACCAACGATTGGCAGTAGCTTGCAGTGGTCTTTGCCTTGTATAAATTTTTAATAAATATGGACCCTTTATGGTTGGAAGCATTCATCTTGTGCTATTTGTACCGGATTCATATTGTTTAACAGTCTTACTCTATGAACTAGATGTTTCCTGGGAGATAACTGTTATGAGTGAGTTATTAAGATAACCTCATGGGAAAAATAAAAAAGAATGATTGCTCTTCAATGATGACACTTGGTTTAATCGGGCAGTATTTTTCCTTCCAGAACTTATTGCTTTCTGGCTAAGGGTAATGAGTGAATGCAGGCAAAGCTATAGCCTGACACTGGTTATTTTCAGGGTGTGAGAGGTGGGAAATCCGCTCCCCAACATCAAATGTAACTGACAGTGGAAATAAAGCTGCTGCACTAGAATGGCTCGCAATTTTTTGTTTGCTTATTTTCACAGAAACAATATGCACAAGAAAATGTAAGTCACTATAGAGGCTTCACTAGTTTCCAGAATTTGGCACAAAAAATATATGTGAAGAGGGATCTCCTTTTGCATTACCTATGATTAAGCTGGCTCTTTTCTTTCAGCTCTCACAAGGAACATTAACATTCATTTTTATAGTTATATAATTTATAGGGTTTAGTAATAACTGCTTGTTTGGAGAAATTTGAAAACTACAAAACATGCACAAGTATGAAAACAAAAATGCCCCACACTTTCACTGCTTAGAGAGAACGTGTTATTTTCTGGTATGAATCTGTGTGGGTGAGAGTCTATGAGTCCAGCTTCGCCACTTATTGTCTAATCTTATACAAATTACTGAATCTCCCTGTGTTTTGGATTCTCCTTCTATAAAATTATGATAGCAATAGCATTTTTATAAGACCATTGTGAAAATTAAGTAAACATATACACATATATGTCTGGCCCATGCTAAGTAAAAGCTATCATTCTTGTGTACACAGAATTTGGTTCAAATTGATATTATGCTATACATATGATTTTTAAAACAGTAGCAATATCTTAAAATTATTTCTTGTTTATTAAATAGTCTTTTATGATATGATTTAGGATGGTTAGGTTGTATTTTGTCATACAAAAATATTATTATTTACCAAATTTCTTTTTATTAGGTGTGTTCTTTTTGTCATTATAAGTAATGCCACAATCCACCTCCTCTTATTTCCATCTTTATCACAGATCTGACTCTTTAAGATAAAAATATAGAGGGGAAATTTTTGAATCCAATGGTGTTTATGATTTAAAGGCTTTTTATAAATATCATCTAGTTGCTCACCAACCTATTTCTCCACAGGAAATCTGTAAGGCTTCCTTTTCCGCAAACCCAACAGTATTAAAAAATGCGCTTACTCTTCTTATGCCTTAAAAAACCAAACAAACAGCAAAACCAAAAATGTGTAACAATTTTATATGGGTAAAAACAGTATTTTAATTTCCATTTTTATTACCAGTGAAGCTTATTTTACATTTATAGATCATTTAGAAATGGTTCCTTTTTATTTTTTTGGTCTGGATAGTCACCCTTTAAAGCTTTGTTTAGTTGCTTTCAGATATAAATTTGGAGAGACTGAAAGTGAGAAAAGAAAAAGGAAATAATTCTTTTTCTGTATCATTGATTAAGGGCACACGGCCAATGCCACAGAAGCCTGCTGCTCTGTTAAAACAAAGGTAAATTGAGAAGTTTTCAGCTGAACTCAAAACTTACAAGGGTGATTAAATGAGTTAATGTCTGAACTGGTTTGGTTTAAAAAAATATATATGTATATGTATATATGTATATGCTAAGTTTACTTGACTTCTGTCCACACGAGGGCTCTCAATTGCTGCTAAACTTCATTTCTGGAGGAAACTTTTCTTTTTAGAGAAGATGCTTAATAGTGAACCCCATTTTGAAGATTAAATCCTTGGTCTTTAGAAACATTCAAGTAATCCATGTGAAATAAAATGTAAAGGAAAATGTCACAAATGATGTGATTAACTACATACAAAATCCGAGAGAATCTACAGACAAACCGTTGCAACTGGGAAATGAGACCAAGTTAGCTGAATAAGAAATCACTACCTCAAATCAACAGCATTTATATATATCACCAAAAACCAATTTGAATGTGTGATTTTGAAAGGGTTTTTTTTCTTGATATAGTAAAAAAAAAAAAAAAAAACCTATGTGGTATTGTTAAAAGATGAACTGAAGCACATTAAATTTTTCAAAAGTTTGAGTGTTGATCACTTTGAACCAGGCATGCACAAAGCAGAAGTACTTAAGAAGTCCCACCACAAGGAATTAGCAGAGAGAATATTATAGAGAAGAAATGGAAGCCAAACAAGCAAGTGATTTTCTTGGCTATAGCTTAAGCAGTTACCTTATTTGGCAGATCCTAGTTAGCTGTTTGTAATTGGTTGTTCTTAAGTTTTATTTTCTCACATTCTGGTGTGTTGACTCAGATTTTTGGCTACTTAGCTGCCAAGGCATTAGAGCTACCTGAGTCTAACAGCCTCCTTGTTTAATTACTTTCACAGTATCTAGGAATAAATATATAAAAGTCATTCAGGTCCATTATGGAGAAAATTTTAAACATTGACTGAAGACCTGTTGTGTCTGAAAAAACTCAGCATTAAAATTGTTTCTACCTTGCCAAAATTAATAAATTCAATACTCTTCATATAAGGCCTTAAAGTACTTTTTTTTTTGTAACTTGGTAAGATTATCCTAAATTTGGATGGAATAGTGACGGGCAAGGAATGGCAGATAATTAATAATTAATGTATTTTTATTTTATTTTTGGGGGAAGTGCAGTTGACTTATACTATCATATTGGTTTCAGGTGTACAACATAGTGATTCAATATTTTTAGACATTATAAAATTATCCTGTGATAAGTCTAGTTACCATCTATTACCATACAGTACTTGCGTATTATTAACTATATTCCCTGTGACTTATTTATTTTATAATTGGAAGTTTGTGCCTCTTAATGTCCCTCACCTATTTCACTGACTCCCATCCTCCCCCCTTGACAACCACCAGTTTGTCCTCTGTACCTATGAGTCTGTTTCTGTTTGTTCATTTGTTTGTATTTTAAGTTCCACATATAGTAATTCTCTCTGACTTATTTAACTTAGTGTAATACCCTTTGGCTTCATGCATGTTGCTGCAAATGGCAAGATTTTATTCTTTTTATGGCTGAGTACTATTCCATTTGTGTGTTTGTGTGTGTATCTCACATCTTCTTTATCCATTCATCTATCAATACTTTGCTTCCATATCTTTAGCCAAGACAATGTTAAAGAAGAAGGAAGAAGAGATGGAGAAGTGTTTATTTATTCCACCAGATTTTAAAATTTATAAATTCATTATAATTAAAACTGTGGATTTTGATATTAAATTAGAAAAATAGGCCAAAATGGATAGAATTTTAAAATCTAGGAATAGGCTTTTGTTCATAATAACATGTTAAAGGCTGAGTTTGCACTATAAATTAATGGAGAAAGAAGAACTATTCAACATAAGGTGCTGAGACAAAAATCACTATATGAAAAAAGTAAAATACCATTCTCAACTTTGTTTACCCCCAAATTGCAAATATATTAAAGATTTAAATATAAAAAAATAAACTCAAAAACTTCTATGGGAAAAACAAGACAATCTTTAAGACATAAGGACAATGAAGAATTTCTTAAATAAAACAGAATATGCACAAACCATAAATAAAAATATTGATCAATTTCTCTATGTCACTAGACATCTTTGAAGAGTCCCCTGGACACTCAGTAGGTTAAGTATTCAGCATTGTCATTGCTTGGCTATGGTTACTGATGTGGCTCAGGTTTGTTGATTCCTGGCCTGGAAAGTTCTGTATGCAGTGGACACAGCCAAAAAAAAAAAAGGCATTACTGAATGTGAAGATAAGTTAGAGCTTTGGAGAAGATATCTGTAAACCATAGCTATGACAAAAGATTAATATCCCAAATGTATAAAGAACATCTAACTTCCTCCAAGAAGCCTGTTTATCTATCTATCTATCTATCTATCTATCTATCTATCTATCTATCTATCTAATCTTTATATCTATTTATGTAATCTGCCTGTCTACCAACATACTTATGATTCAGAGAAGAAAGGTCAGTAAACATATGAAAATGTTCATGACATTTTATTTAACAGTGATAGCTGCTTACATTTAAGAATATTTTGGAATGTAGTTGTTTCTGTTATTAGTTTGGTAATGATAAAATTCACGTCACAGACAGCAATGCTTTACAGGAATACCAAGGAATAATCATAATTCCTTTTCAAATTGTTGGCGTTCTTAGGTTTGCATTACGTCTTTGTTGAAGGTCACGAGGCATCCTTAACTTAGGTGCAGTTAGGTGCAGTGTAATGTAGTCTAACATTAAAAATGAGTAGATATCTTTTAATCTTAACTTACCCAATATTTTATTATATTATCTTCCAGGGAAGTAATTTTAAAAGCAATTATAATAATATGACCAAACCGAAAATAGAGATCATTATACAAAGGCTAGTACACGTTTAAGGAGGTCAAAAGCTCTTTAGAAGTATTAATTAAAATTTGCAGCTCTCTAGAGAAGTAAATAAATATATTTTTTCCTATGGAATAGTAATTTTGACAGAATAGAGGATTGTGTTGGCATAAACTTTAGTTCAAAGTCAAATGGTGAGGAAATTCCTATTGTGGCTCAGCAGTAACAAACCCGACTAGTATCTATGAGGATGTGCGTTAGATCCCTGGCCTCACTCACTGGGTTAAGGATCTGACATTGCCATGAGCTGTGGTGTGGGTCACAAATGTGGCTTGGATCTGTCATTGCTGTGGCTGTGGGCAGCAGCTATAGCTCTGATCCTACCCCTAGCCTGGGAACTACCATATGCCTTAGATGTGGCCCTAAATAGCCAAAAAAAAAAAAAAAGTCAAATGGTGAGTCATCACCCAGCATGCACTGAAAACTCAAGATTCTCTTTCTCTTCCCTTGAGAAGCTACTGTAAAACTAAGTCTATTAGTGCTAATTAAGGAAACATACCAACAAGAACCAAATAAACAAAAAGACAAATTTAGTCTAGAATTAACTATAATATTAATTTTGGAATAAAGCACTTATTAATTATAAAGATGTTCCTTTTTTTTAACCACCATTGTCCTATCCCTCTAGATTTGGTTTTCCTGTGTGTAATTTGGTGATAATGGTTATTGCTAAGTACTTTACAGGCATTCTCAATTTATGATATGAACATGAGAAACATCTTTAGCTTTGGGTATGAAACTTGCTCTAGAAATTTGGCATTTGTTTTAGATAATGAAACAGATAATTCACTTACCAGTGTAAATAAATTATTCATTAAGAGCTTGTATACAGCTATATTGATGGTAAAGTGAAGACCATTCTTAATGAGGAAATTTAAGAATTTGCATAAATACTTGAAAGAGATGGTCTTCTAGCGCCATTTAAAAATTCATATCATTATAGTTCAAGATGAAGGGATAATTTTTTTTCAGGTTCTATGATATATGATCATATGGTCACTCAGCAGTGTGGCTAGTTAGCCAGACATGTAACAGATATGTTCAAATTCTAGAGTTAGTAATATGGAACAAAGAAAATATTAACAATATATTTTTAGTTGGCAATGGGATATTTCACAAGGCTCCAATAAATGGTGATCACCCACTAATGGTCATGAATCAGATGAACTCTTTATTAATATATTAAATATTAAATCAGTAGATTCTGTTTAGAGGCTTCATTCAGGAATTTGTTTTCTTAAAAAGGAATTGCTATTGCTCCAACCAATTTAAAAACTAACCATAAAATCAAAAGAGTAGGTATAGGAAAAGCATTCGTTAGAGCACAATTTAGCAAATTTCCCTAGGTAATTTATTTCATGGAATATTGCTGGGCTGGCATGTTTCCTTTTCTAGTACTCCTGGAATGTTATAGTACTTGATGCAGCTACACTTGGTTCAGGGTTATAGTAATAAGTTTAATTAAGATAAAACAACATTAATTCAATGGTTTGACCTTGAGGTTGGCAACATCTCTTTTTTCATGCTGCTGGGGTTGTAATCTCATGAGTGTGTCTGCTGGTTTGTTTAGAAGAACTGAACAAGGCAAGTTTTCCTTTCAGGCTCCCTTGAGGGACATACACTTTCCTCTTGTTCAGGCCATTTTCATGTCTACTCAAGACATTACTTCTAAGCCCCTGGGGACCGTTAAAGTCCCATAGTCACCATCTCAACCTCATGTCTATGTTGCTTCTCTAATCTAGAGTCATGTGACAATGAACACTTCATGATTTTGCCCTGGGATGGGGAACTTCTCTCTTTTTTTAAATTGAAAAACAGTTGATTAATAACTGTGTTAATTTCAGCTGTACATCAAAGCGTATATATACACTGTACATCAGGTATACATATACATATATTTATTCATATTAGATTATTTTCCATTATAGAATGTTACAAGATATTAAATATAGTTCCCTCTGATACATAGTAAATTTTTGTTGCTTATCTGTTTAATTTATAGCAGTATGTATCTACTCATCCCAAGCTCCTAACTTATCCCCTCCTTTCCCTTTCCTCTTTGGTAACCATAAGTTTTTCTATGTCTATGAGTCTACTTCTGCTTTGTAAACAGAATCACATATTGTTATTTTAGATTCCGCATATAAGTTATATCATTTTTGTCTTTCTCTGTCTGACTTACTTCACTTAGTATTATAATCTTTAGGTCCTTCCATGTTGCTATAAATGGCAATATTTCATTCTTTTTTTGTGGCTAAGATATTTCATGGTATGTATGTGTATGTGTGTGTGTGTGTGTGTGTGTGTGTGTGTGTGTGTGTGTGTACACTATATCTTCTTTATCCATTCATCCATTGATGGATACCTAAGTTGCTTCCATGTCTTGACTACTGTAAATTATGCTGCTGTGGATATTGTGGTACATATTCTTGAATTAAGCGTTTTCTCTGGATATATGCCCATATACCCAGGAATGGAATTGCTGGATTATATGGTAGCTCTATTTTTAGTTTGTAAGGAAGCTCCACACTGTTTTCCATAATGGCTATACAAATTTATATTCCCATCAACAGTGTAGGAGGATGTATATCTATAGAGAGATTTGCTTTAAGGATTACAGAGGCCGGCAAGTCCAAAATCTACAAGGTAGCCCGGCAGGTTAGAGACTTAAGGAAGAGCTGTTGTTGTAGTTCAAGTCCCAAGGCTGTCTGCTTACAGAATTCTTTGCTCAGGGGAGGTCAGTTTTTTTGTTGTTTTCAGACCTTCAACCACCTGGATGAGGTCCACCCATATTACAGAAGGGAATCTCTTTTTATTCAAAGTCCATCCTCCAATTTAAACATTAATCTTACCTAAAAAATATCCTCACAGCAACATCCAATATATCATTTGACCAAAATGATATACGATATTTGCCTTTCTCTGTCTGACTTGTTTCACTTAGTATGGTAATCTTTAGGTCCATCCATGTTGCTGCAAATGGCATTATTTCATTCTTTTTATGGCTGAGTAAGTATTCCATTGTATATATGTACCACATCTTTATCCGTTCTTCTGTTGAAAGACATTCCTTTACCCTCTAACTATTTATACTGCCTGTAATTGCCTCCACTGCCACAGAATCATTTTCTTCCTGGCTTCCTTCCCTCAATAGGCAGGACCTCATTTTTTATGGTACACCTGATAATTCATGATGTAATTATTACTAGTTACTGGGTTGGATTATAATAATTGTACATATTTGTACATACCACTTACTAGATATTTACTCTGCCAGGCACTATATAAGCACTCATTTAAATCCTTACATCAACCCCGAGGAGTTGAGGCAACCGAGGCACAAAGAAGCTCTGTAAAATTAGTGATTTTAACAACAAAGACACAACACACAAGGGTAAAATCTTTTCATGATGTCTGGGCAGCATCATTTAGTCTCTTCACAGTAGTATCTTATTTTTGGCATGACTGTACAAGTACATGTCATGAAAGGAAAATCCATTTCTTTAGCTGATTTGTACCTGCTATAAGGCCATCCATATTGCTCTGTGAAGAGACTTCTTGTTACTGCCCTGTCCAGATTTCAGACCTCTGTAGTGACAATCTCTATACAACAATGAATTCCATATCAAATAGAGTTCTATTTAATAGCCCCAAATAGCTTTCTTTCAATTTCAGGGGACAGTCTCCATTCAAACAGAAGTTTTAGAGAGTTCACATTGCTTTAAAAAGGGTGGAAAATACAGTTGGATTTCAATGCTCAAGTAGTTCAGTACTCTTTGCCACTATATGATTTAATCTCTAAAGCTGCCTATTATGAAGGACTGGTCTCTGTTAGCGGTTAAGTGCATAGGCTCCTGAGTTGGTTTTACTCACCCAGCACCTGCCTTCATCACTGCCCTGGAAACATGGGTGGATTTCTGAACCTAGTCTGTTTCTTTCTCTATAAAATGGGAATAATCATGGAACCAACTTGATAAAATTGTTTTGTGGCCTAAATAAAATATATAAAGCATTTAGTGCAGTATCTGGCACACGGTAAGCACTCGTATATATTAGAAGCTGTCTATTGCCATACTACCCTGAATGCTCCTGATCTCGTCTGATCTTGGAAGCTAAGCTGGGTTGGGCCTGGTTAGTACTTGGATGGGAGAAATTATCATTATTATTAATAATTATTACATTAATTAATAACAATGATAGTAATAATAATAAATATATGCCTCCATTCCTTTATATGCAATATAGTGGCTAAGAGTCTGGGCTCCAGAGCTGGGTCCGCATTTGCCAGCTGTGGGACCTGAGGAAAGCTCCTTTACTGCCTGATTCCTAGCTTCCTCACCTGTACAACTGAGATAATAAGAGCATGTCCTTTATAAGGTTGCAAGAAATTATTTGAATTAGATAATATACACAAATCACTTGCTTAAAAACTGAATAACTATTGCTATTGTTTTTTTATATTTTTATTGGAGTATAGTTCACTTACAAAGTTGTATTAGTTTCATGTATACAGCAAAGTAGTTCAGTTATACATATACATATATATATATATATATATATATATACCCATTCCTTTTCACATTCTTTTCCCAAATAGATTAGTACACAGTATTGAGTATATTTCCCTGTGTTATCCAGTAGGTCCTGGTTACTCATCTATTTTATTTATAGTAGTATGTATGTGTTAATCTCGAACTCCTAATTTATCCCTTCCCCCAACATTTCCCCTTTGGTAACCCAAGTTCAGAAGAAGGAACACTCCCAAGCTCAAGCTCCTTCTATGAGACCACCATCATCCTGCTACCAAAACCAGACAAAGACACCACAAAAAAAGAAAATTATGGGCCGATATCATTGATGAATATAGATGCAGAAATCCTCAACAAAATATTAACTACTGCTACTTTTATTTTTATCATGAAGCTTTCCTTCTTGAATCCAATTATCTGTGATGGCTTTCCTTTATAAACGTATATAAATATATATCACTTATTTCAGCAAATAAAACATGCTGAGTTGTATGGCTTGCCTTGTTATTGGAATGTCCTTCCCCCATTGAGGGTGCAAGTCCCTCATGTTCATGTTAACATTGCCATGAGCATAAATTGCCCCCAACATATCTCCATTTATCATATACTTTCATCTGATTGACTGTGGGGGGCATATACTCTATGACTGCTCAGGGAGATAAAGGCATTTTGAGTGACTTGTAAATCACTCATTCTTTTAACACATATCCTGAGAATCCATTGCATGCTAGGCATTGTTGTAGTCTCCAGGGCTACCACAGCACATTAAAAAGGATCCATTTTAATTACTCTGTGGCAATTTGGGGTTGAGCACATGCTGGTGAAATATGAAAGTGGAAAGATGCAGCTGGAAAATTTTTGGTGATGAGATGCTAAGACAGATCATATGGGAAGTCAAGATGTTGATGATTTTTACAGGGAGGCCTGAAGTGTTGTTCTTCTGAGTCACGAACTGCTGTACCATGTTCTCTTTAGCAGTGATGTTTCTGCATCCCCATTTCATCACTGCAGTTCTGCCCCTGGCCTTTCCGGTCTCCTTTGTCCATCACTCATGACTATGACAATTATTGGACTTCCCACTGACCAGGTTGTTTGCTAAAATTGTCTCTGCTTTGATACTTGTATGATATTTTCATGTGAGAGAGAGAGGATATGGCTTATCTATTCTTCCATTCCTTTTTTTTTTTTTTTTTTTTAGGGCCGCACCCAAGGCATATGGAAGTTCTAGGCTAGGGGTTGAATTGGAGCTGTAGCCACTGGTCTACACCACAGCCACAGCAATGTCTGACTTGAGCTGCATCTGCAGCCTACACCACAGCTGGCTACAACACCAGATCCTTAACCCACTGAGTGAGGCCAGAGATGGAACCTGAGCCACAACGGGGAACTCCTATTCTTCCATTGTTAAGGTTGGTAATTTTAGGTTAGAGCTAATCTCTACAAGAAAGGAGAGGCAAGGATAATCAAATCCACTTTCTATGCCATTTTTTTTACATAATACCCATCTGATTAGTTTATAAAGATTAATCTGTGCTGAAAGTGCCCAGAGCTACATGTAGATCATTTGTTTTCTCTGTTTTGTATGAAATGGGGATGGCATGGAGAGAGTATAAGGTAATGAGAGATTCATCTGAGAGCAGGTATATATGTGAGTTTCTGGCAAGTCAAGGGTTAAAGAAGACTTTTATTTTTGTAATAGTTATGGGAAACCCAGGATCAGGGAAAAGATTGCACAGAGATGTTCTATTTTTACTCAAGACTTTAGGGCCAATGTGCTCCTCAACTATGGTTTATCATGCTCTGTTCTCTTATTCATTCCTTCATTCAGCAGCATGTTTCTGTTATTATTCAATCATTTCTTTATATCTTGGGGGTACTAAGATACAGTGTTCAAAGATCCCACTTAATACTTACTGGAAAATTTAATACTGCTGATTGACATACCTGTTGGTCACTCTGATTTGTTTAATGGCAGAAACAAATGCTCGATCAGCATTTTCTTCTCAATTCTGACCCAGTCTGCCCCTCTACTTCCTTTTGACTCATTACAAAAGGGCTAAATCTCAAAAAGACCTCTTTCTTTCCTAATCCATCTCTACTCTTTCTGAACCTGACTCAGATAGGGAAGGAAAAATCCAATGCTTTTATGTGTGTTCATCTCTCTTGTCTCAATATAAGTCCTCTTAGCTGATTATGGTAGCATTTCAAAACATACAACATGTCTTCATAAAGTAAAAACTCTGCCTTATCTATAATATTGAAATTGTTCCGTGGAACTCACAGAAATCCCGCAGGAAGTAATCAAGCCAAGTAGCTTAATTTAACAACAAAAATAAAATTAAAATGGGGTTGAGTGACTGTATAATAAATATATACTTCAACTAAGTCTAGCATGTTGTCAGTCATTAGATATTTTCAGCATGACCAAATCTACCACCTCATTGAAACTTTTGTTAACAAAAATGCAATAAACTTGGGGTCTTGGGCTTGGGGTTGGATGGGGTGGGTGCAATCTTGGGAAGTACTGGATTCTTTCCCTGTTCTGTAGTTGACTTTGAGGGGGATCAAGACTGGAGATGTTCCATCAGAACTGTAAAAACCTAATTGGTCCTCAGATTAAGGTTTTGAGGGATCAAATTGCTTAGAATGATTTGAGGCCTAAGTGAATTATCTGATAGCTGAATTTTTAAGAGGTTCATTCATGACTAATCTTTGTATAACAATATCTTTAGGGTAATGGTTTAGAACTTTTTTTAATGTTAGAGGACATAAGTTTTAAAAGTAAAAATTTAAATGGAACTTGAAGTTTTTAGCAAAGTACAATTCTGCTTGAAGTTTGATCTCTACTGCTTCCCATGACAAGGAATTATATACAAGGAAGCTCTG
Source organism: Catagonus wagneri (assembly GCA_004024745.2). Taxonomy (NCBI): domain Eukaryota; kingdom Metazoa; phylum Chordata; class Mammalia; order Artiodactyla; family Tayassuidae; genus Catagonus; species Catagonus wagneri. Next base: position 3,020,393 of record PVHT020000078.1, on the reverse strand, counting down.
GGATCTGTGGACAACAGTGTGAAAGCCACTATACTAGGGTTTAAATTTCTAACAGGCTCTACAAACCAGTAGTCACGAAGACAGATTTTGAAGACTGATGATTCTAAGTTCTAATTTTAGCCCAGAGATTTCTTGGTCTTGTGAACCTAGGAAAGTCATTTAGCTTTCTATGCTTCCTTAGTTGTAAAATAAAGATAATATGGAGTTCCTACTATGACCCAGTGGGTTAAGAATCTGACTGCAGTGGAACTCCCACTATGGTGCAGTGGGTTAAGAATCCAACTAGTATCCATGACGATGTGGATTCAATCCCTGACCTCACTCAGTGGATTAAGGATCCAACATTGCCATAAGCTGTGGTGTAGATTGCAAATGCAGCCAGGATCTGGCATTGCTGTGGCTCTGATATAGGCCAGAAGCTGCAGCTCCGATTCAACCCCTAGCCTGGGAACTTCTATATGCTGCCCCCCTCCCCCCAAAAAAAAAAGCAAAAAAAAAAAAAAAAAAGAATCTGACTGCAGTGGCTCAGGGCTCTGTAGGTGTGTGTTTGATCCTTGGCTGGGGTAGTGGATTAAAGGATCCAGTGTTGCCACAGCTGCAGCTTGGATTCAATCCCTGGCCCAAGAACTTCCATGTGTCATGGGTGTGTCCACAAAAAAAAAGAATAAAATGAAGATAATATTATCAGTGTCATAATGTTGTAAGTATTAAATGAAATATTTTAAGGGTTTAGGGTCTTAGGGGTTCTTAACCTTTTAGGTGCCATGGAAATTTTGGTGCAATTGAAAATAACATTTAAAATTTTCAATAAAATAAAATATTTAGAATTAAAAGAAAACAAATCATTTGGGAATACAGTTATCAAAGTATTAAAAATCATGTGCCATAGTAACATACATGGTACTTTACACATTAATAAGATCTGATAAGTCTAATAACTCATAGTTTATTATCATAAATAAGCATTTCAAGATAGCTGTTGTAAGTGTAATGCGTGATAAAAATATTTGTGATTCCTATTGAAGGAAATGAGAAATTTCTGTTAGAAAGAAGTGCTAAATTTGTGTGAAAAACTAGTGAAAATAACGATGTATATTTATTTTTCCATTCAAATTTTTGGATCCCTGAATTCTGTTGAATTCTGAATTAAGAATACCTGTATTAGAAACATTTACCCCAGTTTCTTATGGATTAGGGGTTTAAGGTATATTTGCTGTTGTTAGAATTGTTACCATAATCAGCATTGTCACCGTTGTAGTCATTGCAGAAGGCAGGAATATATATTTGGAATGATTAATCTAGCAATAATGTTTGAAGATTCTAAGAGGATACTAAAAATAGAGTAAAAATTGAATATTCACTAACAATATGGAATAAATATGATAGCATCAATTTGGACATTTTCTTAAAACCAAAATACAAAAGAATGGAAATATCCACAATTAGATGATTGGCTGTCTTTAAAGTTTTTTCATTTATATCTGTTTGAAAAGTTTTCTTTCTTTTCAGTTATAATTCTAGTATGTTGTTCCCACCTCATTACTCATTTCCACATTTTGTCAGATCACATAGATAAATAATTTGGCTTTGAACAGCACTGAACATTGCATAAATCTCTTCAGGAGCTTCTTGAATAAGCAGCAGTAGGAGAATTCTATGACCAATACTCAGTGAAACTTCCTACAGTTTTTCTTAAGACTCTCAATCCTCAAAGACTCATTTATGGGTGTTGTTTGCAATAGTGAGTCCTTCCTGTAGTTCACATGTCCTAAGTGTATAGCTCAATAAATTCTTACAAACAGAACTCACCTGGATCAAGAAATAAAACATTACCCTGAAGTTTCCTCATGCTCCCCTTGAGTACTACCAACCCCCAACAGAGTAACATGACCTGACTCAACATCTTACGTGAATTTTGCCGATTATGCTTTTGGAAATACACAGAACTCTTTGAGTACAGTTTAATTCAATCAACATCATGTTTCTGGGATCCAGCCATACTAGCTCATGTAGTTGAAGTTAATAGTAGCTGAATAGCATTTCATTGTGTGAACACACTACAATTTGTCCATTCTTCTTTATAGGCATTTGGATATTTTCCAGTTTGGGGCCATTAAGAATAGTGCTGCTATGAATATAACAATCCTGGGTCTTAGTTGAATGTGGGAGTGATTTCTGTTTAGCATTGACCTACGAGTGGAATTACTGGATCTCACTGTAGAAGCTAATACACAGGATGGAATTATCAAATCAGACTCACATAACCCTTGATATCTCATCCCTCAGAAAGCTTTACTAAGTGATTTCAGTTGGAAGGCAGCTGAACATTTCAGAAAGAGCAGAGAGAGGTCAGGACATCAAGGGTGGTTTCCCAGGTCAGGTCTTTCCCTGTCCGACATGTCCCACTGGCCCAGAATAACAGATGAGATTTCTGTTACATTTGCTGGGTCACTTCATACAGCAGAAATATTTAAACTGTGAAGTCAGAGAGCTGTGTAGCTTAGGGAAGAGTCTCCAGAGGGCCATTTCTCACGAATTCTGCATTCTTTTTCTGTAGGTAATCCATAACTAGGACATCCTGCCAAGGACATTTCAGATTTAAGGTCCCTTCTCCCAAGCAAATACCATTAGTCTGTTTTTCTGGAGGTCTAGTTATAAAGGAGATTAGATTGGATGACCACAACAGCCCTTCTCCTAAGAGCTTCCCTATGTGGGAACAGTGAATGTATCAAAATCCAGTTGCTTTAACTCCTTCCTCTCAGACTGTCACATTTAATAGAGAGTGCCAGTGAGATTTGCAAATCTCATTGTTGTACTAATTTACTCTCCCAAGAGTATGGTCCGAACATTCTGATTGCTCTACATTCATACCAGTGCTTACTTTCCATTATTGTTTACTTATTTTCCTTTTCACCATCATGGTAGATATGTGATAAAATCTTTTTGTGGTTTCAACTTGCCCCTCTGTGATGCCTGATGAAACTGATCACCTTTTCATATATTTATTGGCTTCTTTTCTATCCCCTTTTGTAAAATATTTGTTCAGGAATTTTTACTCATTTTCTATTGGGGTGTGTTATTTTCCTAACTATATGTAGAATTTCGTTGTATATCTAGGTTAGATTTAGTTTTATATATATATCACTCTATGTGCTGACTTTAAACTCCTTTATTGTTTTTTTTTGATAAACAAAAATGCTTACTTTCATAATCCAGTTTCCTATGTCTTTTTTTTTTTAATTTCTTTTTACAGCCACAACTGTGGCATGTGAAAGTTCCCAGGCTAGGGATCGAATTGGAGCTGCATCTGAGGCCTATGCCACAGCCACAGCAATGTGGGATCTGAGCCACATCTGTGACTTAAGTCATGGCTTGTGGCAATGCCAGGTCCTCAACACACTGAGTGGGGCCAGGGATTGAACCCACATCCTCATGGACACTATGTTGGGTTCTTAACCCAATGAGCCACGATGGAAACTCCTCATATCTTTTGAAAATGTAAAGCTACCTACTAATGACCTTCCAGTTTTCTCTGCCCATTAGTACTAATTTGGAAAATAAAGGAACCATGGAATTCTGAACAAAAATGATCCCTTAGAAGGGAAGGGAACAGGGAAAATGATTTTGTGCTACTTTGTCCATTTCACACAACCGTGTAATTCATGTTGTCAAATCTTATGCTCTGAATGTCTGGCCCTGTATCTGTCTGACAATTTCGGTATTAAAAATCCTGAGTTTTGACTTTTTGTGGCTCATCAGTATCTGTTTGCTACTTTGGGCTCAAAAAATATTGCCTAATCCCTACTTTCCACATCAGACATGCAAAAACCTTGTGTACATGTATGTGTGTTCTCTACCCAACTAAGTATATCCCACAACTGCTTTTGTTCCTAAGATACAAAGGATTTTCAAAAACCCTCTGAAGAGAATGGGCTTAATCACCAAGAACCTTCTTTAACCCCTTCTTAATGGTTTACTTCTTTGAATAGGGTGATTGTAAGAAATTTGTCTACTGTTTTGTAAATCTAAATATAGAACTGCGAGTTCCCACTGTGGTGCTCTGGCTTAAGGATTTGGCATTTTCTCTCCAGTGGTTCGGGCTGCTGCTGAGGTGTGGATTCGAGCCCTGGCCCAGCACAGTGGGTTAAGGATCCTGCATTCCTGAAGCTATTGTATAGGTCACAGCTGTGGCTCAGATTCGATCTCTGGCCCAGGAACTTCCATCTGCTGTGGAAACACCCAGCTATAACTCTGTGCATATATGAAACTCTGTGCATATATATAACTCTGTGCATTTGGTATTGTCAGGTTTTTGGATTTTAGCCATTCTAATAGCTATGTAGTGGTACATCATTATTGTTTTAATTTGCAACTCTCCAATAACCAATGATGTGGAGCATGCTTTAATATGCTTATTTGTCATCTGTATATCTCCCTTAGTGAAGTGTCCATATATTTCACCTATTTTCTAAATGGATTGTTTGTGTCCTTATTGTTGAGTTTTAAGAATTTTTTGTATATTATAGATACACATCCTTAATCAGACATGCATTTTACCAGTATTATCACCCAATCTTCAGTCTGTCTTTTCATTCTCTTAGTAGTGTCTTCCACAGAGCAGAATTCTTAAATTTTAATAAAGTTCAACATTTTTCTTTCATGGATGCTCTTTTGTATTGCATCTAAAAATTCCTCACCAGGAGTTCCCATCGTGGCTCAGTGGTTAACGAATCCAACTGAGAATCATGAGGTTGCGGGTTCGATCTCTGGCCTTGCTCAGTGGGTTAAGGATCCGGCGTTGCCGTGAGCTGTGGTGAAGGTTGCAGATGCAGCTCGGATCCTGCATTGCTGTGGCTGTGGTGAAGGCCGGCAGCTACAGCTCCTGTTAGACCCCTAGCCTGGGAACCTCCATATGCTGCGGGTGCAGCTCTACATAAAGACAAAAACAGACAAACAAACAAAAAGAATTCCTCACCAAACACAAGAACTCTTAGATCTTCTGCTATGTCTCCTTTTAGGAGTCTTATAGTTTTGCACTTTACATTTAGGTCTATGATCCCTCTTAATTTGTTTTTTGTGCAAGGTATGTAGACTCTGTCTAGATGCATTTTTTCCCAATGTGGATGTCTAGTTGTTCCAGCATAATTTGTTGAAAGGCTCTCTCCATTGAGTTGCCTTTACTCCTTTGTCACTGGTACGCAATTCTAGGGTTTTTTTTTTCTTTTAAAACTGTAAATATTTCATTCCGCTTTCCTCTTGCTTTGCATATTTTCTGACAAAATAGATTCATTATAGATTCCCCAACATCCTCAACTTCTGACTTGTTTCAAGATTTTGTTTTTGGTTTTCTGCAATTTGAATATAATCTATCTAGGTTTGTTTATTTTATTTTGCTTGGTGTTCTCTAAGTTTCCTCCATTTGTGGTTTGGTATTTGTTATTAATTTTAGAAAATTCTCAACTATTAGTACCTTAAATATTTTCTTTTTGTCTTTCTTTTCCTTATGATATTCCAAGTTAGTGTGTATTACACCTTTTGAAATGGTCCCAGTTCTTGAATATTCTGTTCTTTTTTTTTCTTTTTTTCATTTTCTTTTATCCTTGCATTTCAGTTTTGGAAGTTTCTATTGACATATTTTCAAGTTCACAGGTTCTTTCTTCTGAAATGTTTGACTGAATTTACTGAAGAGCCCATAAAAGGCATTCAGCATTTCTCTAACAGTGTTTCCAATTTTTTGTATTTCCTTTTGATTAATTCTTAGAGTTTCCATCGTTCTGCTTACATTGCTGTCTGTTCTTTCGTATTCTCTATTTTTTTTTCTAGTACAGCCCTTAACATAGTAATTACCCTGACTTTAAATTCCTTATCTGATAATTCCAAAATCTGTCATGTTTGATTCTGATCTTTATCACTTCAGACTGTGTTTTTTCTTGCCTTTTAGCAGGCCTCGTAAGTTTTTTGTTGACAATCAAACATGTATCAGGTAATAGAAACTCAGGTATATAGACTTTTACTATGAGGTTTTACACTAAGCTAGTTAGGAGTTGGGGTTTGTTTAATGTTTGCTCTGTTTGTAGGTGCTATTGGCTGCTGTTTCCTCTAGTATCCTCGCTTTTGCTCCTCTCCGTCCCTCCTTTGTCTGTTTCCCTAAGAACTGTTTTTGTTTTTGTTTTGTTTTGTTTTGTTTTGTCTTTTTAGGGCCCCACCATGGTATATGGAAGTTCCTAGGCTAAGGGTCGAAGCTGCAGCCACTGGCCTACACCACAGCCACAGCAATGCCAAATCCTTAACCCACTGAGTGAGGCCAGGGATCAAACCCACGTCCTCATGGATACTAGTTGGACTTGTTACCACTGAGCCACAACCTAACTCCCAAGAACTTCTCTTAAATGGAGCCTGCTGCTTGTAGCTCCTTCAGCTGTGGTCCACTGTTTTTGGAGTTCTGCAGTGTGGTAGGTGTAGGGGAGGGGGTGTCTATCATGTGATAGGATCTGGCTTTCGGTGGGCTAGTGACCCCACACTGTGACCTTCAAAGGTGTTCCTGGGCCTTTTTTTCTCTCCTCAGGTGAGACAGGAAGGCTTGAGGAGGCTGGGGTCGGATAGTTGCCCTTCTCCCAAATAAGATAAGGAGCTTATTAAGCCTTTTTCCTTGGAGAGTAGCCCTTTGTTATGGGGGAAAACTCAGTACTTTTTTCCTTCTCCTCCCAGAAACATTAGGGAATTTTCCTTAGATATTCCCTGTTTGAACCTGGTGGGGTTCCTGGAAGTAAAATTCATGAAAATGTGTCACATATTCTCCTTCTCAAGTTAATCCACACTCAACCTCTGGCAATTCATCAAAATGACCCATTAACCACTTCTACCAATTTATGGTTCCAGCTGCTCTAAGAAAACTGGTCTCATATGTGATTCTCTGTATTCACTTTATCATTCCAGGGTGAGGTGGTGGTTAGCCCTGTGACCTCAGCCTCTAAGGGGTCCAAGAAAAGTCCTTGATTTTCAGTTTGTTCAGCTTTTTTCCTTGTTGTAGGAATCAGAGCAACCGCTTCCAAGATCTTTACATGTCTGAGTTGAAACTGGAAGCTGAATATCTTTTTTTAGAAGTAAAAATATGAGATTTTATTTTGCTTCAACATAGTGACCAATATAAAATTTTCCCAGGGTTTCTTAGTGAAGATGATTTTAAAATAAATAAAACTGAATATTTTAAAGTAGCCAACTCTCAGTTATCCAAAGCCTGGTTGTACTTACAGGTTTTTAATAGCTATGCTGCCTCACATTTCACCCCAGTGGGTCTGATTTGGAGCAATGCTCTTAAATAAGACTTCCTCAAGTGGTTGGGAGTTGGGGAAAAAAGAGGATGGAAAAAAAATCCAAGACCCTTTTTTCTCTATTAGAAGCATCAGGGTGAGAAGTGAGGATCGGGTTGAAGCTAATAGATAAAATGAAGTTCTGGGTTGGTGGAAACGAGAGCAACTCCACTATTATCCCTAATGGGGGAGGCTAGACGGGAGAGCGGAATGGAAAGAGTTTGAGGGATGTTATTAAGGGAGAGACCTTGTAACGTATGAGATTCTTTCTCTTCACCTTGTGAATTTTTTTTCACTTCATTCACAGTGGCTAGCAGAGTCTTCAAAGCCTTTAAATCATATTCCTCATCAGAGAAGGCTCATCCTAGTCAAGATCTGACAATCTCCTAAAGACCCACTTCTGTGGTAATATTCTACCACTAAAGAAGAAAGGTTATAAGTTAGCATCTGAGATGTTCTCTGTCAGTTCCTGTGAGTTACGAGATCTTTACCTTTTTTTTTTTTCCTGCACATGGTCATGTGACATCTTTGGAGGTTTGCTTCTGCATAGTAGAAGCTAAGTTGGGAGGCAAATTAAATTCTTCCACAAGCATTAATGCTTAATTGGCACAGTATAGCTCTGTGGCTTGTATTTATAAGTCACATTCAAAACAACCTGATGTTAGCTAACCATGGCTGCTTTTAAAAATACCCTCAAACCGAGTGACATAAAATAATAATAGTCTTTTACTTTTCATGGTTTTGGTAGGTCAGGGATTTGGAAGGGCTCAAGTGTGCAAGTTCTCTCTTGAGGGGCCCAGGCCCTTGTAGTCACATGTCAGCAGGGGCTGTAGGATCTCAAAGCATACCGGGTGCTGGAGGGCCATCTACAAGGGGCCCACTCAACTGGCAGTTTAATGCTGGCTCCTTCCACCTGGATCTCTCCAGTGGGGTGCTTGAGTGTCCTCACAACACAGCAGCTGGCTTCCCCCAGAGAGGGCAACCATCTGAGAACCCAAATGCCCAGGGTCAAAGCTACAGTATCTGTAACAACCTCACCTTGACATTTCTAGCCACTCCCACTCTGTGCTATTGGTCAACAATAGTGTTGTTCAGCAGGGGAGTGTTGTTCAACTGAGGCAGGCATTAAATAGTAGGAAGCTTGGCCTAATTAGGGCTTCTCTGAGGCCTGCTGCTGCTCAAACTTCTATTTCTTATTTTTAGTGATATGCAATTTTTGGAATGTTTTATTTTTTAAAATTACTTTTACCCCCACAACCGTTCCTTAGAAGTAAACCCATCACTGATATTTACTGTTTACTTATACTTCTGCAGTTATTTCATTTTTATATAGTTGCTATCACCTTAAAGGGTTAAATTTTATTATTTTCCTCTCTTCAATATTATTCTTAAAAATATAAGTAGAAAAATATTTCTCTATAATAGCAATATAAAAAACTTGTCAGAGCCATTGACTAAAATCCAGTTCCGTGTCTGTAAGAAAATCGTCCATGCCTGTATTTCCCAAGAGGTATTCTGTGTGCAGTTAGTTTCAAGGTTAGATACAGTTGGGATATTCTGGGTTTCGCAAAGTTGAACATGCCTGGTTTTGTTTCCAAGCTGCATTCTTTCACAGTATCTGTTTTTAATATGCTACCTTCACTGAAGATTTCTAAGACAGGGTATAATATGCATTTCTCAAATTTACTGGATCGTGAAACAGTTGGCCCTCAGGACATTTTGCATTGGTGTTTTGTGAAATACATTTTATTTTATTACTGTTTTTTGGTGCTGCCCATGGCATGCTGAAGTTCCCAGCTAAGGACTGAACCCTCACACAGCAGTGACAACACGGGATCCTTAACTGATAGGCTGCCAGGGAACAGCTGACATATATTTTATTTCACCAATGTGTTCCCTCTGTTTAAAGCTTAGTGTGGCCAGCAGTATTTGGGTTTAAACCGCTTCCATGCCTTCCTGCAATTCACTGTCCCTTGCTACAGCCAGCATGTTCTTTTAAAATGCAACTAATGCTCAGTTGCATCCAAATCTTCAAACAATCTTCCAATTTTTCTTATGATTAAGCCCAGCCTCTGTCATAAGAACTTGCATGGTCTGGCCCCTCCTCACGTGACTCCCCACCCCCTCTCTGCACTGGGTCACACTGACCTTCCTTTAGTGTTTACTGCTTGCTATGCTTTTCCCACCACGGGACCTTTCATGTGTGGTACCTTCTACCTAGAACCTCTTGCCTACCCTCTGCATCTGATAAGCTGACCCTTCAGATCCAACCTCAAGTGTTAATTGAAATTTCCCTCACTAATCTTACTCTGTCAAAGCCCTCAAGGATAAGCATATTCTACCCTTTGAAGTACTTCTAATATTTACAATTTTGTAATCATTTGTGTAATTATTTAACTACAGTTTGTCTCCCACAATCAATTATAAGCTCTCTCAGGGCAAAGACTTTAGACCATCATATTAGATGTTCCATAAATACTTTATAAGTAAATAAATTGCTGTCAGGAGTTCCCCTGTCCTCTCTGTCACCATTACTGTGCTGATCCTGGTCTTTATCATTTCATCCTTAAATTGCTATTGTCACCTCCTAGTAGATTTATTTCATTTCAGTTTATGTACTTTCTAGTTCTTATTGAACACTGTCTCCAGACTCCTGTTCTGAAACTGCAATATTCCATATGTTAGTCTTTTACTGAAATGCTTTAAATGGCTCTCCACTTGCTGCTGTTAAAGCCCGTAAACCATCAGTTTATGACCCTGATTTGTAAGGTATCTAAATATGATGTCTAAATTCCTCAGGCCACTCTTAGAGCTGCATTTAACTTGAACTTCCAGTTTGAATTTGTTCAACTTCTCTATCAATCACTGTTTCAGTCAAAAATGGCCACTCTGAATATTAACTCCTGAACAACTGATGACTTTCACCCCAAATTTCAGACACCTAAGTCTCTAGTTACCGTATTCCCTTCCGGATCTATGCCTTTCAGGTCCTGCAAAGGCAAGAATGTTTCCTATGTCCCAAATCACTGCCTTAGCCAGGGTTGAGCTCTATCCTGGGGTTGCTAACTAGTACTAAGATATTAAGGTGCTGTGTTATCTTCTAGATATTTAAAATTTACAACAAATGTATTACTACTATTTGTATTTCATTGCCTAAAATGTTTTTCTTATTTAGTAAATGCATAATAAATATTTATCAATTGCTTCGTTTAGCAATCAGCAACAGCCATTGTCAACAGGTAATAAGGTAGCCAAAGCTTCTTGGAGCATTACTTGTTAGATTGAAACCAACCTTGTAATTAAGAATTTATCATTTTTCGTTTTTATTTATCTTCGTCAATGAAACCATCAAAGCAAGTCTCTCCAATTTCCCCGTTGTTAACACCACTATGTATTCATTCAACTATGTTTCAGAAACTATGAACATTACAAAAAATAAAATAACTTTTAGGAGGAAAATATAGCAAATGTGGCTGCCATCCTATCCCATAGAAAACAAAGGAGAAAATTTACTTAAATTACTTTTGCTGGTCCCAGGGAAAAGAATGGATGAAATAAATTTGAAATAGAGCATTGTGAATGATCATGGTCTGGGACATGTAGAAACTATGGGCCAGAGCAGCAGACCTGTTTCCAAGAAAAGTGCCATGAAAATCCTGGAAATAATCCAGGAGTAAAACATTTTTGAGCCGGTTTGGCAGTTCCTTCAGTGATTGAATGGAATCTGAAAGGACTGGTGTGCTGGTGTGGAAGAAATGCAGTCATAGCAGAAAGTAATAGTGAGGCAATACGTTGATGTTACCATCGGATCCTAGAATTATTGAACTATTAATCTTGCCATGAAGAAATTAATAGGCTCTTCTTGTACTTTATTTTGAACAACCATAATCTGTTCATTTAAAGCAGAATCAAAAACAATCTTATGAATAGAGATACCAAGTTCTTGGAATTTATCTGCGGCTAGACATGTGGCATCCAGCCAGTCCTTATGAATCTTTGTTTCACACCCGGAAGTAAGCACATTCAAAAATCTCACAAGAGAAGGTTCTTAAAATTCTGTGAGATTTTGAAATGGAAATTTTATATATCACTTCTGTAAATGGTGAGGCAGCATATATATCTATAAAGGATCTGTGAATCTACCATTCTGCTTGTATAGTTTACATAAAATTTATCTAAGATATGATTCAAACTATCATGTGCAATTGATTATGTTATTGTTTTTTTTTATTTTTATTTTTTTATTTTTTATTTTTTTTTTATTTTTGCATTATAGCTGGTTTACAGATTTCTGTCAGATTTTCCAACTGCACCATGTGGTGACCCGATTACATGTACATATATGGATTTGTCACATGTAATTAGATATAGTTCCCCGTGCATTACAGTTGGAGCTCCTTGCTATTCCATCATTAAAGCAGTAGTTATCCCCACTCC
>PVHT020000078.1:2755306-3005494 GCA_004024745.2 Catagonus wagneri | reverse complement strand
CCTTTCTCTCTCACCTTTTTTTTTTCTTCACTTGTTCTACCCAGTTATTTCAGGGGTTTCTTGCAGTTTTTGGAGGTTTAAATTGATCAGCATTCAGATGATGATTTGTCCAACTTGTTTTATATTTAGATGCGTTTTTTGATGTATTTGTGGGAGAGGGTGAGCACGACCTCTTACTCCTCCGCCATCTTGCCGCCTCTCCCTATGTTATTGTTTTTAATATAAGTATGCTACTATATTGATTTTTGTGCCCAAAGGCAGCCTCTCTACCTTCTTGTGTTGATGCAGACTGAATTATGACTAATTTCCACTAGCTTTTCTTCCCACTAACCTCTCCTATTCCTGTGGCATATCAGCCGGATTGGCCAACTCAGCACCATCCGTTTCCCACTATACTGCAGACAGTAGCCAGCCACAACTCATGTGTGAAGATGCCCTCATAGCTGGGGTTCTGCATGTCACTGGGTTCTTCCCAGCAGATAAACCCACAGAAAACATGGAAGCAGAAATGAGCGATGAGAGGGGGATAGCACCATAAAGGGAGAGGGGTTTGCAAGCAATATGTTTGAGAAAAACATTAAGACTTGTGACCTGGAGAATAAAAAATGACAGGAGTGTCTTAGGGGACAGACTTGGCATCCTGATGATATCCTAAAGGTCCTTGCAAGTGATTTTAAGGCCTTCAGTTTTACACTGAGTGAGATTGGAGGCCACCAAATTTTGAACAGAGAGATATCACCTGACTTTGTTTTAAAGGGAATGGTTTGGTAGATGTTGAAAAGAGTTTGTAATACGGCAAGGGTGGAAACAGAATGTCCAGTTAGGAGGTCATCACAAAAATCCAAGAGGGAGGTGATGGCAGAGCTCCAGCTGGGTGTCAGCCATGGAGATGGGGAGTAGAATCAGATCCCTGGATGTATTTTAAAAGAATGCCAAGGGATTTCCTGTATTTTCTCATCCCAGATGACAGATGACTCTTCCTTGGAGTGGGGAGTTGCTAGGTGTATCCAGGAGGACTTGCATTCACCCATGTCAAGTGCTGCCCATAAGCTGCAGAGGATGAGACTGAGAAGTAATAACTAGCAGTGTGGATGTTACAGGGATCTAAATAAGAGCTGTTTCAGTGGAACTGGTTATATAAGATGCATTGAGATATATTAAGCCAGAATGGGAAGGCAATTGGAGACAATGCAGATAGAACTTTCAAGGAATTTTGCTCTAGGAAAGCAATGTGGTGCTACCTGGCAGCAGATAGACAAAGGAAAGGGTTTTTTTTTTGTTTGTTTTTCAGTAGGGGAGAAATGACAGTGCATAGTAATAGACAAGAAGTCAGAATGTGTGTGTGTAGATGCAAGTGGGGTCTGGAAGTTCACTGCTAAGTGTTCCAGCTTTATTTGTAAAAGAGGACCCAAGGGCAACAGCTGAAAGTGAGTTTGAGATGATTATTGGGTCAATTAATGAACAGTCAAGTAAGTGGTGATGTATTTCTCTCAGAAGCTTAAGTCGGGCTGAGTCACATCTTTAGCCTGTGCCTGGGCATGGCTGGATGGAGAATAGGGGGAAGTGAGTAGGAGAATTGAGGCTGAATTTTGCTAGGAGGATACTAGGCAGAAAGTGGATGGAATGGCAGGGCCCGATTCAAGAAAACTGGGGCTCACGGTAGGTACTGATTGTACCAGTGGGTGGGACCTGGGAAACACCTAACATCAAGGCAAACCGTGAGGAGGCCCTGAATGAAGAGGGAAGATTCATCTTTGTGTGTTTGGGATGCAGAGGCCCCATCCTAGGAATGCCTGGATCCCAGCAGAAACACTACTTCCCAACCTACTTTTAATAGTCTATTCAGACACTGGAAGGCCTGAGCTAACATGTCGAAGCCCTTGGTCGCCTGGAGCTTGAGAAATCTGTTGAAACAAACAGAACATGGCAGAATTCCATTTATTTTTGGTCTATCTACGCAATGCCCAGTAGTAGAATCCTATCAATTATGTTAATTTTTGTCCGCACAAGTATGTAAATTTAAGCAAATAACTGAATATTGGGCTTGTTCCAACGTGGTCTCTGATATCTCAAAATAATGCAGTCATTTCCAAGTGAAGCAGATAGTAAAATGTTGTGATAATATATTCCCTTCCAACAATTCAAATGTTTATATACACCATGATATGTGATTCTGCGAGGCACATACCATTATAGATGAGAAAGTTCTGAGATAGCAAAACATCCAAGATCACAAAGCTGTGAGTGACAGGTTTACACCCTGATTCTGATTTTGAGTCAATGGACACTAAGTTGCTATAGGCCAGACACCCTGGTGGGCGGTTGTTTCAGCCTCCTTATTTGTAGCCCTTTGCTCTTTCCAAAAATGATCATCTTAAAAAAGCTCCATTGCCAAAAGGACTCTTTTTGTTTTATCCTAAATAATGTGAAATAATGCTCACACCTTGTATTGGCCACTATACGGCCATTATTTTTACTAATAAGTGATTTCGACTTAAATCTGCAAATATTTTCTCAACGAGGAGCTGTAACTATTTTTCCTGCACAGTTGTAATGCCTATGTTCCATTTTTTTTAAATACCATCTTCCGAAAGAGTTTTATAAAATGAAGACTATTTTCAATTTGTCTGTCACTGGATGAAAGTGTTGGTGTTTTTGGTAGTAAGGCAATTAATAGCAGTGAATTCATGTCCTGCCATGTCAAATGAATACTCTGTTTTTGACTTCAGACTAGTGTGCATAACAGAAAAATAAGATGCACTAAGAAAACCGTGCCCCTTTTGCACCAGCATTCATCTTACAGGCAGGTGTTTATAGCTATTTTAAATGGGCGTTCAGATAATATTGTGCATTTTGTCATCACTATGCCAGAACAAGTAATCAGACTCAAGAAAAAGATCCGTGCTTAAAGAAATCCAAGTTGACAAAGTTGATGTCTATAAAGAACTAATGGGTTTGGCTGTTTAAGTGCTCACTTGGGAAAGCATTATGAAGACTAAACTTCTAACAATGGCAGTGGCAGTTCAGCTAAAGCTTCAGTTATTTACTGTACTAGTATTTTAAGATCAATATTCCTTTAATTTATACAGTTTGGAGCCAAGAGAGGACTTTATTTCTCAGTAGTTCACTCTACCATCCAGGGGAGGTTGTTTTTTTAAAAACATATGCGACTATTTGAAAATTCCATCATGATGTGTGAGACTTGGTGTGGGTTATAAATAATAAAGCATATATATTAAAGGTCTTTCTTTAGGAAACATGGGGCCAGACATTGGTACACTTGTTATGTTCTAAGTGTACTGATTAAGTTCTCTTTGCCTAACCTTGTTGCCTTTCTGAAACCTGTATGGCTTCTTTTTTTTTTTTTTTTTTTTTTTTTTTTTTTTTTTTTGTCTTTTTGCCTTATCTAGGGCTGCACCTGCGGCATATGGAGGTTCCCAGGCTAGGGGTCTAACAGGAGCTATAGCTGCCGGCCTTCGCCACAGCAATGCGGGATCCCAGCCACGTCTGCAACCTACACCACAGCTCATGGCAACGCCGGATCCTAAACCCACTGAGAAAGGCCAGGGATCAAACTCCTGAAACCTGTATGGCTTCTTAATAGAGCAGTGCCAATACCAACGGACCCAGTTACTTTAATAAAGAGCTAACACATTAGAGAAAATGCCAAAGGAACTTCCCAAAACCTGTATTTAAAAGCTGCTTTTGGAGTTCCTGTCGTGGCGCAGCGGAAATGAATCCGGCTAGGAATCATGAGGTTGTGGGTTCGATCCCTGGCCTTGCTCAGTGGGTTAAGGATCCGGCGTTGCCGTGAGCTGTAGTGTAATTTGCAGATGCAGCTCGGATCCCATGTTGCTGTGGCTGTGGTATAGGCCGGCAGCTACAGCTCCTGTTAGACCCCTAGTCTGGGAACCTCCACATGCCGCGGGTGTGGCCCTAAAATGACAAAAAGACAAAAATAAATAAATAAATAAAATAAAAGCTGCTTTTACTTTTTTTTAAAAAAGTGTTTTATCTACTTACCTCTCCTGAAATTATTGCACATGGAAGGTTAGTTATAAATAAAAAAATGTAGCCTAAAATTAACATAGCTTAAAATAAATGCCAAAAACATAATTTATTGAATTAGAATATGTGTACTGTCCAAATAGGAATACAATAATGATAGTCTGGATTTTTCTTTTTAAAGACAGATTATTTCAACAAAAACTTGGAAATGTGAAGAAAGGAGGTGGAAATATGCTAATCTTTCACTTTACATATGAATATCAATAATCATAGTTCATTTTTTACCTTGATAGGCTAATATATGTTAAAATGCAATTAAGTTTTAAAGGTGACCACTGGTTAGCTGAAAGCATGGTACTTGGAATAAAGACTACATTTCCCATGTTTTCTTGCAAGTAAGTGCGCACATGGTGCTAGGAAATGAGGGAGAAAATCCCAGAAAAGAGATGCAATGGGGAGCCCCCAAATCTGTGTACTGACTTCTCAAATCTTTGCCTGACTCCAGAGCTCCACACGTGCAGACGATGCCAAGGTGCCCCAGAGCAAAACGGTAGCTAGAAACTGAAAAACAGAAGCAGTACAAAGATTTTAGCAGCTACCCTGATGCTGGAGAGAAAGAGCTTGGAGTTTGAGTACCACCAATTTAATGATGTTTGGGAAACAGCCTAGGCTTTCCATAGAATTCAAAGGCCATGGTTTAGGAATAAGAACCATGTCTCAGGAGTAAGAGCAAGGGACCTGCTTTATTTAACAGAGCCTGAAA
The DNA here is from genome assembly GCA_004024745.2 of Catagonus wagneri. NCBI lineage: Eukaryota > Metazoa > Chordata > Mammalia > Artiodactyla > Tayassuidae > Catagonus > Catagonus wagneri. Next base: position 3,000,723 of record PVHT020000078.1, on the reverse strand, counting down.
CCATGCCTCCACGCTGTCAAGGTGATCTGCCACCAATAATTTAACTGCAGAAACAAAAAACTCTATACTTTTCGGAGGAAGATAACTGATCCTTTTTTTTTTTCTCTTTCTGCCTTTAGAATTCTCTTTAATCTTTGCCGTTTTAATTATGCTATGTCTTGGTCTGTGTCTGTTTGTGTTTCTCCTGGTTGGGACCCTCTGTGCTTCCTGTACCTAGATATTTGTTTCCTTCTTCAGTCTCAAGGGTGGGGGGATGGAGGGGTGGCAGTTGGAGGGAGGTTCAGCCATAATTTCATCAAATATATTTTAATTCCCTTTTTCTTTCTCTTTTCCTTCTTGGACCCCTATAATATAAATGTGTACACTCGACGTTGTGTCAGAGGTCCCTTAAATTGCCCTTATCCTTTAAGACTGGTTTTTCTTTTTGCTGGTCTTATTGGTTGATTTCCATTATTTTATCTTCCGGATCACGTATATGCTCTTCCGTATCACCTAGGCTGCTATTAATGAGAAGGTCCCTGCTGAGTTGTGCTTCACTGACATAGTGAGTAAAGCCATTAATAATTATAATATAGATACCTGGTTCTTACTGTGATATCTGGGATATGTGGAGAAAAGCAGATTTCAAAGCAAAATGCATAGTAAATCCTATTTTGTTAAAAATTAGCATTACACACATTCATACACATGTGTATAGAAACAGGTCTCAGATAATAAGCATCACCATATTAAACATGGGTACCTATGGGTGCTCAAATTACAAGTGACACTTCATACGGTTTATCTGGGTTTCCTAAGCAAAATAATGCAAGTTAAAGACAGGTTCTATAGACTTTTTATACCCACCTTGTATTCTGGCTATATTCCTTGTCGTGAGCGTGTTGAGTAAAATAAATCTTTAGACATGAAAGGTTTTTGTCATGTAACAGCATCATATTTAAGGGGCACTTGGGTTAAGTAGGTTTCTGTGGCCTGGCATGTTCATTGTGTATAATGCTGACAGTAGGAGAAAATGTGTTTGGGGTTCCAAATAACATTCTCAGGAATAAAAATTGTTGTAGCATGGGAACTTCCCGTTCTGTTCTAGTCACACTGTCCCTTTGGCAATCACTTGCTCTTTGGGGCCATTATGAGACTCTGAATAAACAAGAGACAATCTGTGTTCATACTTTGAGTGGCAAGTTTAATTTAGACAATCTGCAAATTTGAGAAAAAGATTCCATCCACTCCCTCTGAGCTTTTATTTTTTCCGCCTCAAGTTGGCTAAAGCTCTTCCAGCCTTTTTACAGCCAGGGTTAGGCTCAAACTTGTGTACACAGAGCTCTCTTGGCGCAATTCAGCACCAGCAGCCAGTGGAACTCGGTCAATTGTAAGCCGTCGAGAACTCCTTTTAGAATCACATCTTTGGTTTCCTGGGTGATGGAGATGTGATCTGCACTTATGTGAGAACAATATACAACTTTGTTATCAGGTATAAGCTACTTGAGTTCTGCAGCGGAAGGAAGAAAATCAGAACCTGCACAGCATTTAGATTAAGCTTTGGGGGAAAAAAGTGGGGAATTATACTGGGAATATGCTGTATTATGCTGAAATACTAAAACTGAATGTCCACAGAGAACAGACTTGTGATTTCAAGAGGTAGGGGTGTGGGGGAGGAAAGGGTTGGGAGTTTGAGATTAGCAGAGGGAAACTATTATGTATCAGGATGGATAAATATCAAAGTCCTACTGAGTAGCACAGGGAACTGTATTCAATATCCTGTGATAAACCCATACTGGAAAAGAGTACAAAAAAGAATATATATGTGTATAATTAGTCACTTTGCTGTACAGCAGAAATTAACACAACATTGTAAATACGTCAGTGATTTTTTTAAAGTTAAAAATAATTAAATGTCCATAAAGACAGTGTAGTCAAAGCCAAAATGAATGAGTAAACCACTTTCCTTTCTCCCCAGTTTGCGAGTAAACATCTAGTGAAAAACCACAGGTCCCTTTAAGCTATTGGTGTTTAAAATTTTTTAAATTATTATTACAGGTTGTCCTTACTTTGCACAGTAGTGCAAGAGCATTAGATGGCTATGCAAGCTAAAACTATGCATAGTGATCTTAAATGCAGAAAGTTATGACTATTGTAACCATTAGAAATTATTGTCAAAACACTTAAAACTCTTACCATTAATTTTAAGTATATATTTAAATAATTTTTTTTCCATAGCCAAGACATGTGAAAGTTCCCAGGCTAGGGATCGAACCCAAACCACAGCAGTGACAACACCAAATCCTTAGCTGCTAGGCCACCACCAAGGAACTCCAAGGGAAGTGTTTTTAGATACTAAATCTAATGTTTATTTAATATACTGCTAGTTAAAATATGAGAAACATTAATAATGAAAATGTTTCATTTATTTGTGAAAAACTCACCAGGGGTAGTTTGAACAGTGATGGCTTTATTGCTGTCGTATTCCTTATGATACAAAGTGAACATCTTTCCAATTATCACATTCCTTTGTAAGTCTGGATCAGCTTCCCACAGTGTATCCTTTCCCTTTCCATGTTGTGAAATATCTCCAAGAATTCCTTTAGTTCGAGGTTTTGCCAGAATCACCTCCTCTGAGACATGGCCCTCCTTCGCCTCACCACCGTTTTCTCCCTGTCTGACGACAGCCTTGCCTCCAGGAGACTCTCTGACTGCAGGTGTAGAGCCTCCCTCAGGGGTGGCTGCGGTGGGCTATGGCGCCAGTGTATTCCAGTCAAATGTCTCTCCCAGTGTCAACAATTCTGGCTTCTTTGACGCACTTTCATTTCTGTTGGCTAGATCCCTCTTGGATTATCCATTTTTGGAACAAGTCACAGGGATTTAAGACTGGGAGACAGGAGGCAACACAAACACATGCTTTCTTGCTTTAACTGAATGGTCACTGACGTTTTTGTTTGTTTGTTTAACCCAACCCCCTACTTTGAAAGAAGTGACGTGCTTGGTCACTGATCATGAAGTATATCTGTCATTTACCTGGTGATTCGCGAAGGACTGCTAGCAGCAAAGTGTACTTTCTGCAATGACTCATAGTGATTTTAAGGTGGTGACTGAAATTTGAACTGTGCTGTTGGGCTCTGCTGCTTTTGTGAGGACAGCCAGTGGTAGATCATAATTAGGTCCTCAAAACTTAGGTGAGAGGAGGCAGAGTTCTGTGGGGAAAACTAGAGCTGCTTCTGAACTTCCGGTGGCACAATTCTTCTGAATTATTGTATTTGTGTCTGTAGGTTGGACAAAAAATCACTTTGATGGCAGCACAAATCTGAAGATTCAGTTGCGGGCATAGAGCTGACACACATGTGTGACACACACCTCATGTAGACCAAAACTGATGGTGGGTGTGAGCCTATTGGCAGAATTGTAGGGATAGAAAAAAGTTGTTCATCTTTGTGTAATCAGAGGGAAATAGGGAAAGTTGAAAAAAAAAGAGTGGTTTTGAACAACATAGGTAAAGTAGACACACTTTGATTTCAACAAGGCAAGAGTTTCCCACAGGAACCACTCATTATTTAAGGACACTAATTATATTAACATTTTCTTCCACAGTTTGTCTTTCCTCTATAGTATAGTGAATTCTTTTTCCAGGGTCTTAATATCATGCCAAAATTAACATATTTTTAAAAAATCAAGTCGCTAACATAATATCTGGATGACTAAAGTCAAATTTGAAAAGTTTCTAGTAAATATGGCAAACATTGTGTAGTGAACAAGAAGACTCTTTAAAACTAAGTGGGTTGTGCTCATTAAACCAGTTAGCAGAAACATTAAAATTTTGTTTCAGAGTATGAAAGAATTTGTCAAAATAGCTTTTAGGAAAATAACCAGAATGCTCAAGAATATTAGAATAGAGTCAAGAGATCAGTTCATGTTTCAACACATTTTATGAATCAATTTTTGAGATTCTAAAAGACAAGAATTCCACATAGAATAGAATTGTTATTTTCAGTGTTATGGAAGGTAGGTAAACATCTGAATAGGAGAGATGATTAGAGAAAACCTGTACATGCAGGAACAATAAGTAAAGTGATTATGAAAACAGGTAAGAATAATTTGATTTCATCTTCAGCTTTGGTTCTTTCCCAGCAGTACTGCATTAGTAAATATACAGAATGTGGCCCTGCATCCAACGTTTGCCAGAATAATTGATAGAGTGTCTTCTGAATTGGATTTGTTTCCCAAACTGGGTTTAGTAGACTTGGAGGAGGGCAGCTGGGAATAATGCAATCTGGCTGACAAACCAAACCCTGATGATGAATGTGAGTGAGTCCAGTTGGAGGTAGAAAAAAACCTGGTGGGGTGCCTCCCCAGTCACTATTAGATATGATCACAATTAGCATTTTTATTAGGGAATCTGAATAAGGAGTAAACATCAGATTAATGGAACAGCTGAAAAATGAACTAGGAGCATTAGTTTATAGCAGTGGAGAATGTCATAAAATACAGGTAGGGAGAAACTGAAGGACTGTCGTAAGAAAAAGGAAAGCAAAGAAAAACAAAATAGAAATCTAGTTCAGTAAGACGATGAATCATTTCCACAAGGATTTTCATCTACAACTCAATTATAAAGTGCTCTGAAAGTGCATAATAATGACTAAAGTTGCCTGCATAGACAATAAACGTGGGCATTATAAGTTGTGAACAAGGTTTTGTCATCCCAAATAAATTATTCTGTCTGCCTACCCCCTTATCTCATCTGCAGCAAGAAAACTCTGGGATGAAATGCCTGGATGGGAGCTTCTGTGGCCAGAACATTATATGTATTTTCATAACACACATACAAGCACGTTAGACCACAAAGTCCATAAATATCACCACTGATTATGAAGTAACACTGGACTCCCTTTTCTCATCACAGACATGACCAGAGATTCATCCTAATGCAGAAGGAGGGTGTTTTGTTCTGAGCAACCCTCAGTCTGAGTCCTGAAGGAGGTGTTCTTTATAGGAGGAGTGAGGGTGCTGCAGGGCGGAGACAGGCAAGTGTCCAAGGACTCGCTCCTTGCTCCGTGCCTTCCTCCATCTGCGTCCCTCTGTCATTTCGGTTGTTTGCTGTTTTTCTCCCCCACATCTAGATATCCACAGAACACATATAATGCTGGCTGTGTTTAATCTCCAAACTCCCTTTCACACTGCATTTTCCAATTCTCTGATTAATTAAGGGAGACCCTTCAGTGATAAATGGATTTCGGTGCCTATTAAGATCTGTCCTTCTGTAAGATCTGTCCTTCTGTAAGAGTAGTTTCCCAGGCTCTCGGTGGCCAAGCCAGAACTAGCTGGTGACAGTTATTAATACCAAATACAAATTCCAAGCATTTTTTTAGCATTTGACATTATGTAGTTGCTCCTGCGTTCATTTGGGCAGTTGAATGGACAGGTAACATTTTTAACTGACAGGAAATATATAATAAAATCTCTAATGAAAACCAAATTGGAACCCAGAAATTCACTTGGGAAGGTTTCCTAGGTTATTGCCCCCCCCCCCCCCAAAAGACTGGTATTATGAGCTAAGTGAATAGGAATTAAGGGTGAATATTTTTTCTGGTCTTTATGGAAAATTTTTTCTTCAAAAAAATTTTTTTTACCTTTCTGCTCTTAAGTCAGTTAAAATTGCGGTTATAAGAGCAATTCTGTCAACTTTGCTCTAACAACAGCCAAGGCATTCAAATCCACTCAAATACATTCTTTTCTAATGTAAGACTTAGTCTGTTTCTTAACCTCAGATTTTAAGTCCCCTCAGCAGCCTGACAGATTCTTTTGTTTTTTTTTTACTGCCTCTAAACACATCATGCTCTTCTTTTTTCTTGAACAAAATTTAGCATTTTATAAATGAAATGGTATGAATAGTAAACCTCTAACTCTTAAAAATCTTTTCCTTTACTCCCCTACTGGAATTAAGAAAAACAAAGTAAAAACAAAAAAGAAAAACAAAACAAAATCCCAAAGTAACCAATACCAACAGACAACAACAGCAAAAACAATAACAAAACGTCAGGAATTTTTAAACTTACGGCACATCCAGATCAAGGAAAAATTTAATACAACCACGAAAGCGGAATGAAAACCCTTTACTGACTGTTTATAAATGGATCTTTGTATAATTACAACTAGCAGTCATTTTGTTAGTGAAGAAACATGGATATTATACAAAGAAATGGATTATCTCATAATTATTTTTCTTTTTGGCCACTCCTGAGGCATGTGGAAGTTCCAAGGGTTCTACCCATGCCACAGCAGTGACCTGAACCACAGCAGTGACATTGTTGCATCCCCAACCCACTGGGCCACAAGAAAACTATTTATTTTATAATCTCATAGGAGCATTGTATTATTGTTCCTGCTTTGCAGACAAGGAATAGGAGGTACAGAGAAGTTCAGAACTTTTCCAGGAACACACAGCCTAAAAAGAAGGTGTTGAAGGACCCACACTCAACCAGTTGTGCCTACTCAGCTCTTTTTATTTTCCATTTTTTTGGTAACTTCAATGGAAGTTGAAGTTGCCCAGACCCTGTAGAACAGGCAAACCATAGGGATCCTTAGTGGGGAGATGTATGTTAAAATATGATTGATGGGAATGTTTCCTGCCTTCTTTCTGATGGAGGGAAGGGGCAGGCTGATTATGGACCTTAGTTACCTCTGTAAAATATCTTTTGCCAAATAAAGTAACATAATCCTTGGAATGAGATCTCACCACATTAACCGTCCTATCCATTCTCAAGGGGAGGGGATTCTACACACTGCACAAAGAGGCAGGGGTCTTGGGGTGCCTGCCAGAGTAAGAGACCCTTCCATGAAATTTGTGTTGCTTCATAGAATGGGGGGGGGGAATCTCTTATTTTTCCAGCTGTGCACTGACAATGTCGACTTTTCCCCAAACCCTGCGATCCTGGAAAACAGCTACTGTTAAGAAATCCCCCCACCCTTTTGTGGGAAAACTGCTAATGGAAAGACCCACTCTACCCTACATGGCTTAGTTACAGCTCAGGGATACCTCCCTTGTGTACCCGTGAGGTTGCCTTTCACAGTCCATTCCCACTTTGCCTCCTAAATGATTGGCTAAACTGTTTTGTCTCTACTAATTAACTAGAGAAAAATGTCCATGCATCTGCTTTGATCAAATGTTCGTGAAGCTTCTCTCCTTCCCAGGCCCCTGAACTTTGGCCCATTGTACTCAGCCAGAACCAGCCCCTCTTTACACCTGACCACTTCCCTACAGCAGGCGCCCTCTGCTGGCAGACTTTATAGTCAGAGCCCTCTCCCTATTGCAATAGCTACCCCCTCCCTCCATCCTCCCCACCCCTTGGCCCCTGCAATAATCCTTCCCAATAAAGTCTCTCCTTACGTAGGTCCCAATTTGTGCATTTTTTTTTTACATACACATGTGCCTTTCAAAGCAATATTCTATTCAACTAAAGTAATTTTTTAAACCATTGCTCCCAAAGCAGGACAATTAATCCTCCATCTCAGGCTGCTGTGCGCTGAGACAGTGGCCCAAGTGGGTGCCACAGAAATCTGCACAGAGTCATAGTTCCTGTTTTGGAACAGTTAATTAAAAATCACCCCTCTCAGACTCCAGTGAATTTAATCTGGCTGGCTTAAATTACACAACTAAAATTAAAGTAAGAATTTTAAGGAAGAAAACTTCAAGGAAAGGTCACAACAGTTTTAAATGTATGAGGTTACTATATATGTTGGCAGTTTGGGAAACTATTTTTATTTAGAAGCTCAGTCAGGATGAAAGAGAGCCTCGTCCTTTGATTTGGTTGTGCCCTGGGATCCGTATGAAATAAAGTACAACCCACCCAATCCGTAATCTTCAAACAAGGCCTTAGAGCCCACTCTAGGAACTGTTAGTCACACTGTGTCTTCATTTGGAAATTTTTAGATTTGTGATGAGGACAGTTTGAAGTTATAACCATTTTTTATTTTCTTTTTTGGCTGCCTTACGGCCTATGGACTTCAGGGCCAGGGAGCAGATCTGAGTCACATTTGTGACCTAAGCCACAGTGGTGGTAACACCGGATCATTTAACCCACTGTGCCTGCCGGGACTGAACCTGAATCCTGGCACTGCAGAGACACTACTGATCCCATTGTGCTATAGGAAGAACTTCTATAGTTGATTTTTAATATTTTTTCGTAAACCATAGTAATTGGCCATTGTTACTTTATTTAATGATCAACTCTACTATGAGAAAAAAATAGAATTAAAATTACGAAGAATAATTTATTCTTTGATGTTAGGTAGGTCCAGCTTTTCAAAACTTGAATTAAGAAAACTCTTTTTGGATTACTGAGGAAATTTAGATCTTTTCTTTCAAAGTCTAAACATTCTGTTCAGATTTTAAAAGCTCCATTTCTACCCAGGAGAGTTCACTTACCAGATTTAGAGACTTAAAAAGCAAAACAGGACTCAGAGTTTAGAATATGTGGAGTCAAGCAGGTTTTAAAATCTCTCCTGGGCTGAATTCTCAGTCAGAAATACTAGATTTTTATATTTGATTAATGTCATTTACTATCCAATATCTACCATACAACATAGTTTAGAGATGGAAAAGAAAGCAAACAAATCAACTTAATGTATGTGTAAGAGCTGATATATTTCTCTAGCTACTAGCAAAACAGAAAATCTGCTTTATTTAACATCTCCTATTGAATGTTAGCATAAGCTTAGTGGTAATTTAATAAAGGATATAAAACATCTGACTTAATGGCCATTAAGTGCATCCATGTCAAGTCATGTTATTATAAACTTCATCTATTGCTTCTTTCCTAACCTATGTTTGAGGACATTGAGTGACACTTAATCATATAAGATGATATGATGGATTAATATATAATTCTTTGGAATTTGGGTACTTATATATTTAAACATTTCTACAGTTCTCTAAATCATTAAATTTGTAATATCAGATGAAAATCTTATCAGAAGCAGAAATATTAGCATAGTAGGATTTTTTGGCATACTGAGACAAAAAGGAATAGAATTTGTTCCTCAAATGTAATAGTTCGGGCCAGTTTCAGAAGGAACAATAAAAGGAATCAACCTTATGTAAATATTTCAAACATTAGACCATTGAAATTATTTTTTCATCTTAAGTCTATGGATGAATACCATTAACCAGCATGGTACTGTGATAATGCCAACATTATCATCACTTTGGGTCAGGACACAGTTCCACCACCAATTCATATGACCTGATCTTAGCAGGATCTACACTGTGTTCAGTAACCCTTTCTTCACCTTTAAATGATCACTGGACTTATTCTCATGGTACTGTGATCATGGTGCTTTTCTATTCTTCTCCAATCCCAATTTCTTATCCTTTTTACTCTTTGTAGATGATTACATATCAAGATTGAGATCAACTAAATAAGTTAAAATTTTTCTTTTTGTCTCAAAATTTCTGTTTTTATTCATTTTATTTTTTGCTTCCACCCCAGAACAAGAAGTGAGCTCTTTATTCCATTCCCTCTCATTCCCTCAGGCAACTTGTGCATTTATTAAATCCTATTTCACTGCCTCCTATCCACCTGCCTACAGATATTTTCAGACAATTAGTTTTCTCTCTTTTTCCTTCAAGGTCAATATTTTCCTTCAAGTTTATTTTTTCTAAATTTGCATAGGTCCATTTACTCACTAGTTATGCAAAACTCTGTCCACTGCTGTCTGGCTATTTCTCAACCATAAGCGACTCTCAACATTTCTACCGATTGCCTGGATATCAAAGCCTTGAGAAAGAAAACAAGAGTAGCTCCTGATATCCAAGACACTCACGGTGGGGCCTTGCTGATTACAAGCTGAAGCAACAGCAAGGTCGTGTTGCCCTCTTGTTTGACATAAACCACTTCGGAGAATCTCAAAATCAGAAAATGTCACTCCAAGACCATCGTAAATAAGATAAAAACAAGGCCACTGTGAATATACAAAATATCAAGCATCACCCCCTCTTGACTAATATGTGTGGCTACTTACAGATAATATTCATTGAGATATGCAATCATAGGGTGTGTGTGTGTGTGTGTGTGTGTGTGTGTGAGAAAGACCTGGATCTAGTCAGAGTGAGGCATTTCCTGACAAAAATGTCATGATTCTCCTCCACGTGGAGAAAACCGCCTAACAGAGAGAAAGCAGAATGAAGCTAATAAGCAGAAATCGGTGTTAGAAATGGGGTTGGTGTCCTGAGGTCTCCACTGGGGTCCTTGGTCCAAGTGATCCTGAAGCTTCATGTGTCTCTGCCCTTGCAGGAGTTTGTCTCTTCAGCTGTTACTCAGATTCTGAGAATTCATTAGTTTATATTACTTTCTAAGCTCCAGGTGGGTTTCTGTCCCATGGAAACTGAATAATCCAAACTGATATATTTGTTCACATTCTTCCGATGGGCTGCATCTAAGTCTTTGGGACCAGACCATTAAAAAGAAAATGACTCATGTTTGTGTCTGGAGAATTGTAGAGGAAGATATACTTAAAAGATAGACATTACTGACTTTGGCCATGATGTGTGGTTTGGTGAATATCACTGTTATTCGTAGGTAAGACCTATACTAGATCTTTCTGTGATCCTCCAGACATTTTTTAATTCTGAAAGGCATTCCAAATGAAAAATGACTTTTGTTGATAAGCACCATTCTTAGAGGATTTGCATGGGATGAACATGGTGGTAAAGCAAATAGTATATAAACTTTCAAGAAGGAAAAGGAAGCACAGACATCTAGCTAAGTAAATTATGTTCTGATTGAATTTCCATTTTTTTCTAAAGAAACACACATTTATGATTAAGTGTTACAGCTCTGCCATTGGCAGAGATAATAAACCTGAGTCTTCATAAATAAAAATGAATAAGCATTGGAATTCCTGTTGTGACTCAGCAGATTAAGAAACCAACATAGCGTCTGTGGGAATGTGGGTTGGATCCCTGGCCTCACTCAGTGGATTACAGATCCTAGGTTGCCGTAGACTGCAGCATAGGTCACAGACATGACTCAGATCCAGTGTTGCTATGGCTGTGGCATAGGCCGGCAGCTCCAACTAGACCCCCTAGCCTGAGAACTTCCATGTGGCACAGGTGCAGCCCCAAATAGAAAAAAAAAAAAAATGAATAAGCATCACTAACATATTTGATTTTGTTGCCAGATTTCTCCCCCATCTGGGACTAGATCCTTGATGTTAGTTCTAACAAGTGACACACTGCATGGAAAGGGACAAGCCATGGTCTTCATATTTAGTTCTAGGCAACCTCTCTTTGTGAGGAAAAATGGTGCTGTAGTTGCACTGAATTAGTTCTTTGGAAGTCTCAAGGTTTCTAGACAAAGACCCTTACCAGAGAGAAAGGAAAAGAAGACCAGAGGAAAAGATGCTTGATTCCTTGACGTTAAAATGGCAGTGGGTGTTTAACATGGTCAGTGGGGTGTTACAATGAAAGAGCAATAAACTTGTGAGAGAAATGTGGTTTCCTTAGATATTATATCCACATGTAACATGGTCCACAGAAGAGTCATAAAGGACAACGCTGATTTCTTGAATTATTTTTTCAGGAAGTATTTATTGAGCAACTGCCTATGCCATGGGCTATTCTAGGTACTGGTGATTTAGAGATAAGCCAGACACACAAAGTCCCTGCCCTCAAGGAGCTTACCTTCTCTAGTGGGCAGGATATATCGAGAATCCGCCGTCTGGCTGGTGCTTGTGAAGATGAGCACTTATGTGTGATGCACAAGAAAGCTGCACCACCCACATGAAGGTGAAAAAGCAGGCTTCACTCTGTGCATTTTACAGGGGGAGCGAGACCCTTGGGTATGTTCTTGCATCCGAATACCTGTTTTGCTGACATATTGAGGCTTGCTCACACAGGTTGAAGTCAACAGCATTTTTATAAAGGAATTATGTATTTTCCAAACTGAGAAACCTTGGAAAGTAAAAGGAAACACTAATAATAATCATGTCAGGATGATAGACATAAAGTCAGTCAACCCCTGTGCCTGACCATCAAGTCCCTCATTCCTGCACACTCACCCTGCTGGGAAGCTCTGAGATGCTAAACAGCTGTCCTGTGGCACCTCTCAAGACCCTTGAGCTTCCTAGAAAGCTGGTTGACTCTGGAGATAATATGAGACTCCAGTTTTAACTTCCCTAGTTGGTAGAGCTAGACAAAACTGTCAGTAGGATATCCTTGATATTTTGACAGCCTCGTCCCAAGTTTTACAAAGGAGGAGATAGTCTCTCCAAAAAAGGACCAATATTTCTTGTTTTATCAGCCTCAAAAAAAGCTAATGTCCACATTTGAGTTTTGAGTCCTTGGGGGCCTGTAATTTGAGTGAATAGTGTGGGAGCTTCCTGCCGTGCCCCCTGCTGGGTCACTGAGTACACCGCAAAATTCCCTATCTGCCATCCCCATGAGGGGGGCAATTTGATGTGACTGATAAAAGCTGTTCAAGTTCTAGTCTTTATGATATAATAGGTAATGCCTCATAAAAGTGACACTTTTACTAATCCAGGTAATAAAACATATAATCATTTTTGTTTAACAAATATTGGTTCAGGAGTTTAACCACTCTGGGTGTGTTGTTATTATTTACTGTTATTTAACCTTGATTACACTCCGCTAGTATTGCTATTGAATAAGACACAAACTTTGGCATTAAGAAACATCTATTATGTTATTTAAAACTTACAAATATGTGAAAATTTTAGGGTGAGAATGTGTTGGGGGAGATTTAGGGAGAAGCTTCCTTTCTCTGGGAATAACCATTCAGTAATTACCTGCTTAACTTCATTTGATGAATTAACCTATATTTCCTTTGGGATCCATTTGTTTCAGGCCTCTTTCTGACCACTTTTCCCCAAGAAATCTATGTTCCTTCCCACTAGCCTTCAGACCGTTTCTAGAATTGCCTGAAGGACCACACCTGCCTTGTTCTCTGGTGAAATCCTAACACCTTGCATAGTTCATGACACAGTGGTTATCTGTTGAATATAGCAAATAACAGTTTTAGAAATTTATGTGTGTTGATAACGTGCAGACATTAGCAACATTGATATCTAGAAGTTGCCAAAATATGACCTGTACTCTTGGGAATTATTTGACCACACTTACTGTTTTCCTATGGCATTTATGCTTTCAGTTAACATATTTTCTTCTATACTGTAGAGAGTCTGCAAGCATCTCTGTGACTTAATCGAGGTACGTCTAGCAAATATTCCTAAAACGTAAACCCTAATCTATCATTTTAGTTTCTGTCTTTGAATTGAAGGACTTTCTTCAAGAGTCCCCTGTTCAAATGCAAATAAACTCTGGATTATTAATAATCCTCATGACAGAGAACAGCTCCCTCTGGAATCTGAGACATGGATACAGAGGTGTCCCCTACACTGTTGCTTTCCCTTTGCCCCACACTGGCCCCTGGTACGTTTTCAAACACCTGAAAACCTGCAGCTTTGTGGGGAAAGCCTCCACATTCGTCAACATATAACATATTCCAGATGACAGAATTTGCAAAATAGCAACCACAGGCATTATTTTTTCTTTTATGAATTCACAGCTGTTTTATGGGATAACACCCATGGATCAAGTGAGGGAGGAAGATTTAGCTCTTGTTTCAAAAGAGATAATCATCATCGGTTTTTCAAAAAATTATAAGCAGCAGTATCAGTGCTGCATTGGAGTTCATGTTATTAGTTTTTCTTTATATTTAACTTCCTTGAATATTTTATCTCGATAGTGAGGACAGGTTTTGATAGATGGGGCGAAAACTTGTTTTTGTCTTAAAAAATATGTTTCCTCCTTGGGCACTCAACTTCTCATGACAGCATTGATAACTTGGAGAAAGTTGGAAGCATACAAGTTACATTCTCAGCTACGAAGGCTAGCAGGTAGCACCTGTGAATATATGATCTTCCTGTCTGCTTGGGAAGCGTAGTCACTACTTTAATCTATTACCAATTGCCTTGCTTAATCAGGGATGTGCTATGGGTATAGGAATCTGTTCCAGCTTACAGTGAATGCTCTGCAAAGCTAAATTATTTCACAAATGTACTGCTGATTCAATAGAAGTTTAAAAAAGAAAACATTCAACCAACAGGTTATAAAGGAGTTGCAAAGCACCAAGAAGTGATGGTTTATAAAGAGTTTAGAAAAATGTTGATGACATGGAAAATTTGATGACCTGGGGAAAAGGGTAAGGAGATATACAAAATTAAAATTATGAATCACCCTTTTTACATAGATTACTTTAGCTAATTAACATTATGAAATCTTGGGCTTGTTATGGATTGGCTGGAATGACGTAAGACTATTTCCACCTAGAGCTTTGTCACCATTGCCATTTAGACATTCTCCTTGCAATCAGCTTGCATCGACCACATTTCACAAGCCCACACGTTCATCTTCCGTCCAAATGTAACAGATACAAAACGTGTCACCCGACTAAGAAGCAAAGAATCTAAACCCTGAGCTCATCTCCTTCTGAGGAAAGATTTCTTTGCCCCTCTGCAAAAAAGGCTTACATTTGAAAAGATGTGTATTAGACAGGTCATCTAATATAGTAGTATTTCAGATCTCTTTATTACTATAAGATGAAGGATAAAGCAACATGGAAGACCATAATAGGTGATATAAAATAAAACACTTGTTTTGTTAAGGACCATCCCTTAACATAAAATCCTACTATTCTCCTGGCTCTAATAAAAGGTTTTTGCTTTTATTTTATTTTACTTTTGAAATGTATGCATGCCTCACTGCTCTTCAATCTGTCTTCCTCTATTTATATCACCATATCATAGAATGAAAAGATGCCAAAGATATGCAGAGACCAAGTCCACCCAATCTGATATTCTAAAATATAGATTAAAAAATAACTCCCAGTGATGTGCAGACGAGAGGAATTCTGGTTCTGGGACAGAAAACAGTCTTCTGCCACTTTTCTACCACTTATTTCTCTGGGTTTGCTCAAAATATATAGTAAATATATATTTTTACAATGGCATAGCAAAGATGCAGAAGAAATTGGATAAGCTGAGCTGGGGAGGTTTTATGTCTACTTCTCTCTTTTTCTATACAGTGAACTTTCCTACCATTGCACTTACTTAATGAATTTTGTCCTCATCACTTAGTAAAATGTTCGGCACATGAAAAGTTTGTGCTGAAAAATGTTTGAACGAATGAATGAATAAATGAATGAATGAATACAAAATACATTAGGATAAGAATTAGTAAGAAAGACATAGACTAGGAAAAGTGTAGATGCAGACAAAGTCACCAGGCAGTTTATCTTTTACAAACAACACTTTTCACTGGGAATTGCTGTAAACAAGAAGGTTTTGGTCCCTTGTTCTTCTTCCTTCTACTATTTATCTTCATAGAAAAATAAAGCTCATTTGCTTCACGCTTATTGTTGTCAATTGTCTGCTGCTTGGAGGTTTTGACTCCTGTTCCAAAAGAAAGCACATTCTCCTGTTTTCATTTTTTGTTTTTTCCCCAGGAGAACTGTTCTTCCTACATTTCATCATGGTTATCTTGGCCCTGATCTGAAGGCGGTAGGTTCTCTTGTTAGTGACTCAGGAGAGGTCATGAACACACACACACACACACACACACAATGAATTATTAAATAAATCTAGTTTTGCTCAATTGTTCTCAGTGATTCATTTTCAGCTAAAATTCTCATCCTGTATACTTTGTACCACTGTGATAGCAACGGGTCACACTTTTTTTTTTCATCGCTGGAGAACTTTGTTGATGAGAGCATCACTTGGAATGCCTTGAGTTTACCCTCTTAACAGTTATTTCCCTAAGAAAAGCCATGACATTCATTTAAATGCCTTTTGCTCACATTCCATGATTCTTTTAAAAGAACTACTTTATTGCAGGATAATTGGTATACAATAAACTGCACTTATTTAAGGTTTATAATTGCTTACGTTTTTGACATGTGTATTCACAGATGAGGCCATAATCAAGAGACTTAACCTTATCTGTCACCCCAGATTGCTTTTTGATTTCCAGGTCCATTCTCTTCAGAGTCCTAGACCGTTTCTTAAAGAAGTGAGGTAAAGGAGTGAACCCACTTGCTTTTAGTTATTCTCTCTGTCCCATCCCATTCCTGGAGTAGAGTTAAAACTTATAAGGGAAATGTTATTTTTACAGTTTAAGATAACTTTATTTCTTTCCTACCACATAGCTGAGAATTGCTTTTGTTTCTCCTTATGGCAGAGACAGCTGGCTGTCCCCCAATATCCACACTTCCACTTTTCCTTAATAAGAGCCACCTCGTGTTGTAGCTGGACGGACACATGTCCTCTCAATTGACGAGCAGGCTTCCCAGTTTCCCTTGCAGTTGGGTGTGACCAGGTTCTGTCCAATGGGATGTAGGCAGAAGTAATGAATGCAACTCCTAGGTGTGCCTTGAAGGAGAGGCATGTACAGCACTGTCCTTCAGCCTCCTGACTGGTGTGATGCATCTTAGACTGCAGATAGAAGCTGAAATTTGAAGATGGCAGGATAAAAAGCAGAAGACACTATCTCGGCCTGGGACTTTTTTAGCAAACTATTATGTGGGAGAAAAATAACTTTCTGTTTTAAGATACTGTTACTTGGGGGTTTATTGTCATTATTGTCACTATATCCAAACCTATACTCTAATTAGTACACTTCTATTTTATAAATAGGGAAAAGTTGGACAGAGAATGGATAAGTAAATGAAACAGCTTTGAGCCATCTTATTACAATAATTATTTGTTTCTTCTAAAATAAACTCAAGGATAAAGTGTACTGTTTGAGGTAGTTTCCAGTGAGGGTGATAGGACCGCAGATATTTATTTAGGAAAATAGTCCAGCAAGATTGGCAATCTGAGATGCTTACATAGCTTCCGCTTTGCTGATTTAAATGTAGTTCCATAAAGTCTGTTCTCAAGACTTGTCCTTTGTACAAATACTTGGCTAGATATACTAGCCTCATTTATTATATACAGACATTAATATTCTTCTTATTTCTCCAGGCCATTGATATTTTACCTTCATTATAGTGGCAGTTAGAAACTTTTCTAGAATGATCACAGGAGTTGATTTGATATCATCAAGGAAATGGCCCTGGTATGATGCTTCCTAGGTGCTATGCCAGAAAGGACTGGTATTAAATATGTCATTTTATGCTTTTTATATGCAGAAAGTCTAATTTGACATTATCTCAGTGCCACAGCTGTACTGATTTTCCCTTCTACCCTCGCACCCCTCAACATTTGGAGCTCCTCCCTTTATTAGAATGGTAGACATTATGTAATGAAGGTAGTTCTGAGAGGCCGTAACATAACAGACATTTACTATTGCCGAATTGAAATATCAGGCTCAGCAGATGCACAGGTTGCCTAGCAACTGATACTGCAAGCTCCAGCGACTGCTCATGCCCACCGAGATTGACAAGGGAACCATCACAGGCTGTCTGTACCTTCCTATTTAGCAATTCTGGCAGTAAGACTAAAGCCCCCAAAGGAGGATAGGGGTGTGAGATTAAATATTCACATTTAAAGAGAGAAATATATACCATGTGTATACAAGATAAACTGTACACCATAGTTGGAAACTCTTCTTAGAGAAATACTCATGTTAAGAGAGAGAGAGAGAGAGAAAGAGAGGGAGAACCTAGAGGATGGAGGAGGTAGAAAAATTAGGATTTGAAAAAGAACAAGATAGAAAGGGACCTACTGGGGGTTTCGGCTTTCCATCTTGTGCCGAAGTGCAGTTTATTTTGGCTGAGAGCCTTGTCTCATGCATGCATGACTGGGCATGTCTAAGAAAATTTATCTTAGGCCATAGCAACCATGAAATGACTTCTGAATATCTGAGCAGGTGGATCTCCATGTTCTGTGCACTGTTTTATATGCAACCATACTTATGAGGTGTTTGCCCCAATTGTCCAGCAGTACTAGTGGTCTGACTTAGCAGTATATATTTTCACCACGGGGAATGAGATTTTATTTTTTGTTATGGTCCCAATAATTTACTCCTATAAAGGATTCCTTTTATCCACTGCTTCACAGACAGCATTTATTTTCTGCAGTTTATGAAATATGTAAACACAAAGCACCATTCAAAATGTATCTCTTTGAAAAAAATTCAGGGTTTATTTATTGTGCATGGCAATCCTTTTGTGAAATGCTCAAGCAAGGAAGTGAAACCTCTTTTGTTTTAGGGGAAAAGGAAGGACTCATTTTAAGAGTCCCCCATATTTTGGAGTAAATAATTAATTATAATTTCTTTCCCATTTCAAATAAAATTAAATTTATGTTTTCCTATAATTCCATCTAGAAATTAATATTTTTATACTCATGGATATAAAGCACATGGCCAGGCTAAAATAGTTTTAAAATGCATTCTACTTTCTGATCTAGTAGAAATTTATCTTAGAATGTGGTCCTGATGTACGAAAACATGTAGGTTGAAGGACCCTCAATAAAGCATTGATTATAAGAGCAAAAATTTGATAACTTAATTATCTATTAATAGGATTAGTGACATAAAGTATTGTAAAGCCATATATATATGATAGACACACACACATACACACACACATATACACAGACACTAGGGATGTACATTTTTGCAGGAAATATAGTCAAAATATATTTGTGTTAGGACAAAATTTGAGGAAAACAATATAAAGAGAAACACAGAATACCTAAATATTTATATGTGATAAAAGCCTTTATAGCAATTATTTTTGGAGAAATGTTTAGGGTACATTGGGAGGTGAGTAGGGATGGGTATTTTGCTATTTACTGTAAATCCTTTTGCCTTTTAAAAAGGATCACAAACATGTATCACTTTTATAATAAAAAATGTTAAAATGTATTACTTATTACCAATACTATAAAATGTCTTGTTTCTGCTTTGTGCATATGTATGCAAGCTGAAAATAATTTTTTTGGTATCATTTTAGCACAGCATCTTTAAAATCATCTTGTCTTCAGTAATCCTGTTAGGGAAAAGATCACAGAAGGTGTCTTGAGGTCTTCCTTGGGTCTTATGTGTGTTTCTATGGTCTTAAGTAAATTAACTCTTTCTGAATTACAGGTAATTATCTTTTGAAAAGTCTTGAGAAGAGTTAGGGGATTAGGAAGGAACAAATGTAATACAGATCTCTTTTTTTCTTTGCAGCCCCAAAGCCAATAATATAATTATCTTCTATTAAGTCTATTTCATTCCCCGGTAACATAATGAAGCAAGTAGAATGCAGTGGCTCTGGAGTCTTGATCGTATCTTATGCAAAGAGTGATTATGCAGCATCTATAGAGTCAATGTTCTAACTGGGAGGAAACCATGTGTCACCTTCAGAGTAGGGCATCTCCCCACTGATGGCTCCCGTGGTAACAGCTTATGTGCTTATTAGAGAAAAGTGGTGAATGACTTATGTGTTTGAAATTTGGCAATTTATGAGAGTAGACTGATTTTTGGATGATTTCATAACCCTGGAATACAATCAATTGGATTTTTTTTTTTTAATTACAGCAAGAGGATCTTTGCTTCTGGTTATCATTGATTTTCCAAAAGGAAAGTTAAAATGCAGAGGCCCCTAACATGGATTTAGTAGCCAGTCTGTGGAAGGGCTGAAGCAGAAAATCATGAGCTGTTTAAGATTTTGAACTTTAAGGACGCTGCAGGGAAGGTGACCTCTGAGGAGTGGACTCTGTTCAGCCTCATTGTTTCCTCTTTAAATGTTCTGTTTTGTTTTATTGCCTCAGCCATCCCAGATTTGATCATTCCAGGTATCTTCACCATAAGCAAACCCTTTTGCCACATGGCTGACACAAAGGGACACAGGAAGCTTACTAAGTTAGGAGCTGGACTCAGAAGAGTCTCCACTCCCCATTTCTCTCTTCCCCCTGCTCTCCTGGCTGAGACATGTGCTCGTCTCAGCAATGTAGTCGCGTCAGGAGAGGGAAGAAGATACTGTGAGTGTATCGTGGCTTGTTTCACTTCTATGTTTAATATTTAGAAACCAAAGTGTGTGTATGTATGTATATATTAAATGTTACCTCTTTATCTTTCTGATTTTTTTTTAAAAAAAGTACTCCCACAAAGAGTATAGGTGACTGAACAATGTATTAGTTTCAGATGTACAGCAAAGTGAATCAGTCATACCTATACACATACAGCCATTCTTTTTCAGATTTTTTTCCCTATATAGGCTATCAAAAAGTATTGAATAGATTTTCCCCAAGCTATATAGTAGGTCCTTGTTACCAGTCAATTTTGTATATAGCAGTGTGTATATACCAAACCCAGCCTCCCAATCCATCCCTCCCACCAGTGTAAATCCATCCCTCCCACTAGTGTTTCCCCTTTGGTATACATTAGCTTAGTTTTGAAATCTTTGAGTCCATTTCTGTTTTGTAAGTTCTTTTGTATCATTGTTTATTAAGACTCCACATATAAGTGATCTCATGATATTTGTTGTTCTCTGATTTACTTCACTTAGTCTGATAATCTCTATGTCTATCCATGTTGCTTCGGGTGGTCTTTTCTTTCTTTCTTTCTTTCTTTCTTTCTTTCTTTCTTTCTTTCTTTCTTTCTTTCTTTCTTTCCTTCCTTCCTTCCTTCCTTCCTTCCTTCCTTCCTTCCTTCCTTCCTTCTCTTTCTTTCATACTTTTACAGATTCTTTTCCTATATACTCACAACTATGTGCAAAATTGGTAAGTAACAAAGACCTACTGTGTAGCACAAGGAAATAGCCTCAGTATTCTGTGATGAACTTTATGGGAAGAAGCTGAACTTTAAAATAGCAGTGATCTAAGGCACTTTAGCCTAAACCTGACCAAACTGGACTGTGCCATCTCTTCTCTGCTGTGGTTTGTGGCCCTTACCTCCCTTTTCCTGAAAACAGGCTTTGAAGATAGGCAAATCTGGACTTATGACCTCGGACTGGTTGGTTAACCTCTGAGTTCCCTCAGCTTCCACGTCATTAATATATGGATGTTAATAACAGAGTTGTTGGACTGCCTTGGGAATTAAATGAGATAGTACTAGGTAAATGTGTCTCCGAATAGTGGTTGGCAGACAGTGCAATGGCAAGTGCATTTTCTTGCTTCTCTCTTGAGAAAAATATTTATTTTCTTCCCCAGGAAGAAAAGCAAATGGAGCAAAGGTGTTTTGCATCATTTTAGCTATATTTGGAGTATTGATGTTGGTTAGTCACAATGTTTTTTATTGGTCATGAGGTTGGCTCCCTACCATCAGCTCCCTAAACAGCTAATCTGGGCTCCCACTTCTGTACATTTCCGGCTTCTTCTTCCAGGGAGCCTTCTGACCCCTCCCCTCTTGGCATGAGCCACCTCCTTCCTTCTGTGCTTCATGTCACTTTCCTTCCCCAGAATGACCACCTCCTTCTTTATAAATCCATCATGCTGCAGGGTGTTCATGTCACTTTACATCCCCAGAGTGTGTTCATGTCATGTGCTCTGGGCATGAGCCACCTCCTTCCTTCTGTGCTTCATGTCATTTCCCTTCCCCAGAATGACCACCTCCTTTTTTATCAGTCCATCATGCTGCGGGGTGGTCCATCCATGTAGGCAACTCAGATTGTAAGCACAAGCACCCTAGCAAACAGGCAGAAGTTCACAGTCCCTTTAGGGCTCTGCCTCGGATGCCACATAATGTCACCTCCCCAGAGCACTATTGCTTGAAGTAGCTACAAGCCTACACAGATTGTGGGGCTAGGGACCTCTCCTTTGGAGGAACAGCATGTGATTTCGAGACTGTGTTTTTAAATTACCACATTCTCATTTTCAGCACATCAACATGTTTTGTTGGTCGTGGAAAAGTCTCTGAACATAAACAAATATCATCCATAACCAAGCCACTGAAGGAATAATTATGGAGCATCTGCTCTTTGCCAGCCCTATATAAAAACTTGCTACTCAACATCTCTACTTAACTGTAATATTTTCAGATTAGACTCTGAAACACAAACCTTGGAGTAAGCAGAGTAGATGGGAATTTAGGGCTATTTAATTAAATCATTTCACCTGTGTAGCATGGAAACCATGCCTACATTACTCTCAGCTAGATTCCCTTGAATACTTCTGCTACAGGGAGCTCATTCGCTTGTGAGCAGAACAGTTCTACACAATGCTACATCATCAGTGTTTTCATTACACTGATAACAGCTGCGTCATAATTTGAATCTTTGGTCCTAATTTTGCCTATTATAATCCTCTCCTATGTGATTTTTTTTTCAAACAGCTGAAGAAAGCTAATATATTTCTTGCAAATTTTCTCATCTCCAGGCTATCTTCAGAGCTTCAAATTTTCAGCCAAATATTTGAATTTCAGGACGTATATATTCCTAATTGCCTTCCTCTGGGTGCTTTTTAGTTTATCCATGTTCTTTTAAAAATTCAGTTCCCAAACTAAAGTCAATATCCACATTTGAGTTGTTTATTGAGAAATCAGCTACAGCTGAAAATTACCTTCTTTGATCTGGATGATATATTTCTGTTAATAAAACCCAGTATTACATTTGCTATTTCAATTAGTCACATCCCACAACTGGTTTAGCATTACTCATGCTATTCAGCCTTGCCTAGTGATTGCTTATGAAGCCCAGAATCAGAAGGCTTGGTTTCAGGTCTTAGATTGGTCAGTTTTACCTAAATGACCTTAGGCTAAATACTCTGTGCCTCAGTTTTCTCGTTTGTAAAATGAGGATAATAACATGGCTATGACACTGCATCTAAAATATTTAGCCCTGTACTTGGAACAAAATCTATAGTCAGTGAGTGTTAGCTATTTAATTAAATCCATTTTACATAAATTGCTATTAAATCAGCCCCCACTCCTTCCATAACACCTGTCCTTGTGCAATGTTTTGAATATGAAGACCATACCTTCAAATTAGCCCTATACATTCCATTGTGTTATCTTGGAAATCATACCTACTGATATATATATATATATATATATATATATATATATATATATATATTTATTCTTATATTGTATTTTGCTAACTTAGGCATTTCCCATGTTTTGTATCATCTGCTGAGTTCTTTGCTGTGCCTTCTCTGTCATTGTCAAGGCCACTGATACAATATTGCATGTTATGGAACATGGGCCAAAGAAGCAAGCTACCAGAAACCCTTTCCTTCTTTCTCCCTCCTCTGACCCCCACACTCCTCCTCACCCTCTGAGTCACACTT
Organism: Catagonus wagneri; assembly: GCA_004024745.2. Classification (NCBI taxonomy): domain Eukaryota; kingdom Metazoa; phylum Chordata; class Mammalia; order Artiodactyla; family Tayassuidae; genus Catagonus; species Catagonus wagneri. The sequence goes on along the minus strand of PVHT020000078.1, from coordinate 2,977,503 downwards.
CTGGAGTGTTCTATTCAACCACCAATACCCTCACCCAACAACCTGGCCTCAGACCTGTCATTACTCCTTGAGTTCTGAATGCCCAATGTTCCAAAGAGTCGTTATCCATTGAAAACACTTAGAAAAGAACCAAGACAGCATTGCAGTCAAAGCTGGAAATGCAAAAGCGGCAACTCTTAATGTGGCCTTCAGGAATCAGGGAAGACTTCTCAGCCGTGGTGGTTTTAGAGCTGGCCTTGGGGACCTGGTGCTGGTGGCATTTAATGACAATAGCACAGTAATTTGAGACCCATAGGGAAAGCCCTGTGCTGGGACTCTGAGGGTAAATGTTTGTTACCTATATTCAGAAAACCCAGCCTGTGGTGATTAGGGTATTTGAAGTGTGTGTGTGTGTGTGTGTGTGTGTTTTTCTCTGAGAGGAAGGAGGGAGAGAAGGATGTAGATAGAGAGGGTGGGAGATGAGACAAGGCTGGAAAAGCAGAACTCAATTCTCAAAGGTTTTAAGAGCCTTGCTTGTTAAAGAGCTGGACTTCATCCAGTTGGCAGAATGGCACTGTGGAAGGTTTTCTAAAGTATGGCTGTGAAGTAATTAGATTTTTGTTTTAGAAAGATAACTGCAGACAGGAATGGATAGAAGACTGAATCAGGGCAACAGCAGAGGGAAAGGAGATACTGGAATTGACTTATAGAGAGAATTTTGAAGGTAGTATTGATAGGACTTTGAGGCTGATGGAAGTGGGGTGCAGGAAGGGGTGTGAGCAGAGAGGGATGCTGGCTCTCTCCCAGGCATCCAGCTTGATTACATGGGATGGATGAAGATAAGGAGACCATTGACTCAGATAGCAGGTGGTACTGGGAAGGACAAGGTCTTCAATACTGTTCCCTTGTGTGTCTGTGTCAGCAAAGACAGACAGAACATCAGTCAAGAGTTCAGAATGGAGAAGGTGTGATCTATCTGTGGACTCCATGGTGAAATGCATGAAACCCATGAGCTTTGCAAAGGCAGCATTCTGGAAGCCATAAACTTACCTGCCTTACTCACTCTTGGCATCAGAATCTTAACTGCTTAACCATATGTCTTTACTTCTAACAACACCAATGGGGGGCTTTCTTCAGGATTTTAAGAAGCTAATAGAAGGATGAGTTGAAAATAGCAGACTCCACGCTGGGAAATTAGAATGAAAACCAGTTACAATCAAGTCAATATTGGGAATCTCAATAACAAACAGTGACACTCAACCACATCCAAGTCTAGCTCTTTTTTGTTATGAAACTGGTGAAAGTCTTCAGTCACATGTGATGAAGATGATTATTTCTTTTACTTCAGGTTCAATTGGTTCTATTCTATATTCCATTTTGTTTTTGTCTCATACCAGAAAGTGCTTTCCACCCATAAGTTCATCTCTAATTGCTCAAACTCCAGTCTTAGAACAGAGCCAATATTTCATTCAGAGGTTCTTTATGTCAAATGCCTTACACTAAATATATGCTTTCAGTTATCACTTACTGCTGGAATTGCTTCCTTTCCTGCATGACTGGTCTGCTTTCTCCACCCCTCCCACTTGACTATTTCCTCTTTATTTTGCTTTGGGAGCTTGTTATTCATTTCCACAGGGAGGAAGAAAGACAGAAGAGCTAAGGAATACAGAACAGAGAATCAAGAAAGTATTCTCTATTTCCACACACAGATGAACTTCCCAATTGTGTTCAAATTGGAAAGAGTTGTCCCACTGGCCTGATACTGACACATTATAATGCTTCCTGCACGATTGTATTAAAATCGTTTACTGTCTCCTGTACTTGTGGGGTTTCACTGTCTTCTTGGCTACTCTTGAAGAGTTGTAGTTAAAGCCAGGCATGTACATGAGATATCCAGGTGAAGAGAGCATACAGGCAGCAGAGGGAGGTGTGAGGGAGTCCAGGTAAAGAACAATGCATACTGAAGGGAGCAACGGGCAGGTGGGACTTAGAAGGAGCATGCAGCTTTCTACTCTGGTACTTGAGGATCATCATTTCCACTCCCAGAAATGCTCATAAGCCATTCATTTAATAACCTATTCCAGAATTCTGGCGATAGATATTAAGCTCACTGATAGTTTTTGGAATTCCTGGATTGCTTGCCCATCTCACTGGCCACATTCCCCAGGCTCTGTTATTCCACAGGGAATACACTCCTAGGTTCCAAATTCAGCATCTCTCTGCACCATTCAGCTATTTCTCAAGGCTCTTGTCCATTTAGAGGGCTTAGTGTTCTGTCTCCAGCTCCTTGCCGCTCTTATGAAATCTAAGTTCTGAATTTTTTTTTAAATTTTATTGGAGTATAGTTGACTTAGAGTCTTTTATTAGTTTCAGGTATACGGCAAAGTGAACCAGTTATACATACACATAGAGCCATTATTTTTTCCCATGTAGGTTATTACAAACTACTGAGTAGATTTTCCTGTACTATACAGTATGTTCTTATTAATCATATATTTTATACAGTACTGTGTATTATACTGAGTGAAGTAAGTCAGAGAAAGAAAAATACCGTATGATACCACATATATGAAATCTGAATTTTTGTATTAATCTCAGGCGCTATCTCAACTCTATGCTATGAAATAGAAAATATTAGGGGAAAATGAGAGGATCTTAATGTAAAACAATTAAGGACATGTAATGCAAAAGTTATTTGACCTACCTGTATTACATTTCATTCTCCAATGTTGATTAATTTTAGAGAATAGAGTCCTTCTTTGTGTCTATATTACCTAATGTTCTTTTCGAACAGTATTCTGTTAAACCATCAATTCCCATCACTCTTCCTCACCCTTAAAGTCTTACCTGGATTTTACCTCTGCTGTGATTTCTTCTCAGGTCACAACCTTAAGTTTCTTAGGACCAGGTCTAAATGTATATACTCAAAGCCCATCCAAAAAACCCTTAAACTACCTCGACATTTCTATTTCTCCAAGTGAAAAAGTCCAGGGGCAGTAAGAATTCTTAGAGAGTTCAAGAGTTGCAGGGACCCAGGTGCCTCCTCTCTTATTGCTGCTCTTGTGCTTGGTGTTTGGTTTCACAGCCCATGATACAGCCTGCAGTGGCCCTCAGATTTGCATTACTGCCAGCAGGAAGGAGCAAGTTTGGGCAACCTTTCCTTTTAATGAGACTTCTAGAAGCCCCATGTAATGTAGAACCTCTACTCACATCACTTGGCCACATGTAGCTGCAGGAGAGGCTGGGACATATAGTCCTTTGACTAGGTAACACTATGAACAATTAAAAATCTAGGCTTTAAAACAGAAAAGGAAAGAAATTTCTGGCAGGCAATATGGCAAAACTTCTTTGCCATGTTGTGCCTGAATTCACATTACACTTATCAAAGAGATCCCTTATTGAAGATTAACTTTAGACATCCTTGCCCTCTTAAACATGAGTGTAATTTTTTTTACAGTCTTATTCTTCTTTCTATAAGACACCCAGCTTCATGATTGCATTTTATCTCATCACAGAATGTCTTTGGATATGTTACTCTCAACTCTTCTCATAGTGCCTCAGACTTTCACAGGAGTCAGGAATGTTGGGAGTGGGTAAGAGCCACTTGATCTTTATATTAAATTTCTCATTATGGACTATCTGTGATAAGTAAGCACCTGCTTAGATTTGATAAACACTAGAGAAGAAGCCGTTAGAGAAGGGCAACTTTTAAAATGTATTTACTTTTAATTTATTTTATTGAAGTATAGTTGACTTACAATGTTGTGATAATTTGTACTGTACAGCAAAATTGATTCATATATATATATATATTCATATTCTTTTTCACCGTGATTTATCACAAGATACCAAATATATTTCCCTGCCCTACACAGTAGGACCTTGTTGTTATCAATTGTATATATAATAGATTGTATCTCTTAATCACAAACTCCCAACCCATCCCTCCTCCATCTCCCTCTGCCTTGGCAACAAGTCTGTTCTCTATCTCTCTGAATCAGTTTCTATTTGTAGATAAGTTCATTTTTTTGTCATATTTTATATTTCACATATACATAAGTCACATAGTATTTGTTTTTCTCTTTCTAACTTACTTCACTTAGTGTGATAATCTCTAAGTCCATCCATGTTGCTGCAAATGGCATTATTTCATTCCTTTTTATGGTTGAGTAATATTCCATTGTATATAGGTATCACATCTTCTTTATCCATTCCTCTGTGGATGGACAATTAGGTTGCTTCCATATCTTGGCTATTGTGAATAGTGCTGCTATAAACATAGGGATGCATGTGTCTTTTGAAATTACAGTTTTTTCCAGATACATGCTCGGGAGTGGGATTGCTAGATCATATGGCAACTGCATATTAGCTTTTTGAGGAACCTCCATACTGTTCTCCATAGTGACTGTACCAGTTTACACTCCCACCAACAGTGTAGAAGAGTAATTGTAAATCTCACTTATAGGTTCTCCTGCTTCTCTCAATAACTGTAGATCATTCTTACGTGGAAATGTGTGTAATTGTGTGCTGGGCATTTCTCCCCTTTCTTCACATAAAGTTGCCATGTGGAATGCACGGCCCAGCATCCAACTGTTTTCTTCATGCCCCCTGGCTATTGTGTCTGCCACTCTTGGAGCTCCCCATTCCCTCCTCATCATTGTGTTAGAGGTCACAGTTCCTGGGCCCTTGTGTCCTCTGACTCCTCTCTGAGGGGCGACATCTACTCCACAAGTTCAAGGACTGCCCATAGTTGACTCTTCACACATGTGTTTCTTCCGTATAAGCTTTCCTTCTGGGTGGTAGATTCCTTCTCTGTTGACTGCTCCTAAAGACATCTCAAATTTAATAAGCCCCCAATTAAACTCATGCTCTCCAGCCCCTCATTCATCCTTCAGCCTTACAACCTTCTTCACATCTTGTCTATTTAGCGATTGCCACCACCATCCATCCAGTTGCAGAATCTAGACATCAGGAAGCATCTTTGTACCTTCCTCATCCTCCCTACACATATGCTGCCCATCCTAAATTCTGTTGGTTTTACTCCCTTAAATCCACTCACTTCTCCCCATTTTTTCAGCCCCCATCTTGTTGCAGGTGACTGTCACCTTTCATTTACTCTGCCACCTCCTAACGTGTCTTTCCCATCTACTTCCATCCAGCCCATCTCTATGTCACTGTCACCTTTCATTTACTCTGCAACCTCCTAACGTGTCTTTCCCATCTACTTCCATCCAGCCCATCTCTATGTCATATCCAGAGTAATGTTTTAAAAAGACAGATCAGAACACAATCACTCTCATGTTGAAAATACTTCAAAGCTTCCCCCATTTTCTCTTGGAATAAGGATGGAGTACCACAGCATTACCATGCTCCATTTGGCAGAGCCCCAAAATTGTCCTACCATATTGTAACAACCCACCATCAATACATATTTTTCCCATTAGAGTTATATTGTAACTTATTTAGATCAATATCAATGATTCCATTATTAAAACCATGTAAATGCTACTCACAGTTGATCTGGGGTGTATACTTTTTCTTTATTATTTTTTAATAGGGAAGAAAACAATCACTAAAGGGATGTTGCCTATACTCTTAAATTATAGGTAATAGCCCATCTCTAGGAATGAACATTAAGATAAAATACCTTTGTTTAGCTCACCGGGGACATCCTGACAAGGTCTACCTGTGAGTGACTTAAGGCAGGAAGAAATGTACACATCCCCTTTAGGGGCTGATGGGAGGAAAGGTTTGACTTTACTCCCTCTCCCTTTTTTAGTAAAAAAGAAGCCTGAATTTTGACTCAAGCAAGATGGTTCTCTGGGACATAAGTCCACTTTCTCATTGTACCAGCTTTCCCAGTCAAGTTCCTGTTCCTTGCCCCAAACATATCTCGATTTATTGGCCTGTCCTGAAGTAAGCAGTATGATCCTGGACTCAGTAACAATTTGATTTCTGTGGAGGTTTTGCTACCTCAATGGTTTCTCAGTGTGTGGTTCCTGGACGCTGATGTTTGTCAAGATCCTTTCAGGGCATTCTTGAGGTCAAAACTGCTCTCACAATGACATTAGGCATTATCTGCCTTTACCATTATGTTGATATTTGCACATTAATTATGTAAACGCAACAGCGGTAAAACTTCTGAAGATTCTTAGTGCCAATTAAAACAGTGGCAATCAAACTTACTAAAAGCCATTCTGTGTTCTTCACTGCAAGGCATTCTCAGTAGAAAAACAAATCGCAAATAAACAAAAGCAAGGCAGAGCACAAAGCCAGTTTCACGTAAGAATGGCATTAATGAATCTGTGTTAAACCTTCACCTGAGCACATGTCCTCTTAGTACTGTGTACGATGCAGTAAGAAGCACAGGTGAGGCACTCCGCACACCTACTGAAGTACTAACCTGTAACTCACTTTGCAACTGAATTACAAACCCAATGAGCTACTTGATACAGGGAGCAACATTTTACCTGAAGAACTAAATTCCAAGTAAATATCCCCTTGGTATTTGGGAGAAGATTTCTTGAAACTGAACAAAGCAGGCCTGCCACTTCAAGGAAACCAATTGATGGTATTTGCTGCCAATGATAAAATTTTAGTTTTCAAGTGAAAACTAGAATTTTGGAAAACTCAAGTCTGCCACCGCAAACTTTATAGCTTCCCCAAACTTAAAGACTTATCTGATGAGGCTGATGGTGATATGAGTAAATGTGATTTTTTGATATTACAGAAATGAAATGTTTTAAAATTAGGAAGAGCTGCATAACTCATCCAATATCTTCCAAGTGATTAATGCATGATAGTCCAAAACTGTGCAGAGTAAAAGATACAAAGTACAAGACAGACCAACACATTTTAATGTAAGAGCATATGGAAACTTTATAGCTATGATTTCAGATTCGATGTTACAATTAATTTTTAAGATACTCTTGCTGCCGAGTTTTGGTACGGTATCAAAGAAGAATATACAGAATTATCTTAAAAGATTATTTAAAGACTCATTCCTTTCCTGATCACACATCTGTGTGGAATCTGATTTTCTTCAAACTCCAACCAAAACAACATGTCAGAACACATCGAATGGGTGCAATGAAGGAATGCAGAACAAATCTGAGAATTCAGCTGTCTTCCACTCAGCCAGACATTCAAGATATCTGCAAAAAAAAAAAAAGCAAAATAATGCCATAATGCATTCTTCTCACTCAGTTTTATTCAGTTTTAGAAAATAGATTGTTCCTGAAACATGGGATTTATGTTTGCAGGTTCTGGATTTTTTATTGTTAAATAAATAAAATTTAAAATGAGCACTTTGGATTTCCAATATGTATATTTCAGATACTTTAATCAAGAAACTACTTGAGGGGTAGTCAATAAGTTTAAGATGTTCTGAGCACAAGAAAAATCAGGAATCTACTGTGTGTGCAGGACCTTTAGGGCTGTCTGTCCCCTGTTGACAGTCCTGCAGCCTTCTCCATCCATCCCCGAAAATGCTGCAAGACACGCCAGCTCTTCTCTGATGATGCACAAAGAAAGGGGGTACTTTGAACTCCATTAGACATAAAAGGAACTTTCTGATTTTTAACAAACCTGAAAAGGGACTCTGTACATGGCAGAATCATGACACAAGCCCATCATTCTGGCAGTCACAGCTCCAAGTGTCAGTGTGGGTCCAAGCATATGACTGCAGGTGGATCAAATTCCTATAGCACAGGTAAGCGTCAGCTCCTCGGCTGAAGCAATGCTGGAATTTGAACCAATTTGTCAGAAACTTCTTCTTTTTAAACTTTGTTTTCTTAAATATCTTTTCTTTTGTCATATGGGACAATTCAGAAGCAATTTTCTTGTCAGCACGTTTTCCTTCTTTTATTTGTTCAAATATTTGACAGAAGATGAGGGGGAAGGTTGGGAGTACAGGCCGCAGCAAGTTTTCCTCTACAATAAGTTGTGCAGCCAGTATTTTGAGTTTTTAATCGAAATATTCATTTTATCTGGGAAACTGGAGAATTAAATTGGGAGCTACACTGATCGTGTAATTGTGTGAAACTCACTTTGATGCAAAGCAGTTTGCCAAAAGACGACCAGTCTGGGATGGGCACATCTTCCCCAGAATTTTGCTGAGACCTAAATTGCTTTGTGACAGTGGTAATCTCATGTACTTAGCACTGTTGGCAGGGACATGATAGGCTGACATTATACCTGAATAAAGCCCTGCTAGAAATTTCTTAATAATTTAAATCATTCAAATACCTGTTTTTACACAAACGAAAAGCTTCAAACATAATCCTTTTCTCTGAAAAATCTTTTGAAATGTTCCAGAAAGGTCCATACTATAGGTAAAGTGATATGTTTTTTTACCAGGAAGGAGAGATGTTGAAGTTATTTCAGAAGCATTTATCATTATGTGGTCAAACAACATTGTTAAAGGCTCATTGTGTCTCTAGCGCTTATTGTGGGACAGTAAATAGCTGAAGGGAGTTCTCCGCATTACTTCAGCAGTTCAAGGTCCAGTAAGTCTACCTATGGAAGTATTTTTTCAAATAAATATTGGCAATTTTTTTCCTTTGTGTACAATGTTCTTTTTTCTAAAAAAATGAGAGATCCCTTGTATTTCTTTTAGAAATAATAGCTCAGAGTCTTAGGTCAACAAAACAGGGATGATTGCTGTGTAGTCAGCAAATATTCCCTTGTGTGCAGGGAACCTGCGGTCAGCCACTGCACTGGAGAAGCTTTTCTAGAATGTTCCCAGGCTCGTTGTGGTAGACAAGGTGAGGCTCAGGGTCAGGGAAGATTTAATGATTGCTGCTGTGACCTGGAGCCTTAGAGCTCTGCAGAGCTTAACGTCAGCTTAAGCAGGACTCAACTCACCAGGAACTGACTAGGTAACCAGTCAATAGTTGAGGCTGAATGAACTCTTGAAGGTAAAAAACCAGGAACTGACTAGGTAAAATACAAATCACATGGGAGTTCCCTTGTGGCACAGCAGGTTAAGAATCCAGCATTGACATTGTTGTGGCTAGCGTTGCTATTCTGGCGTGGGTTCTGTCCTTGGCCTGGGAACTTGCACATGACTCAGGCGCAGGCAAAAAAAAAAAAAAATTGCAGAACACCCTTACTTTACATTAGAAAAACTGATCTGAGAAGCCAGGTTTAGACTGTAATCAAATGGAGAAAAGGCCTTTTAGAGATAAGGCAGAGGAAATAAAAGGCCACACTTCACAAGGGTTTGTGCTCCCTGTCACCACCAGGATCGGCACGTTGTGACTTTCTGTCACTTCCAATCTTTCCTCACTGATGTCTCCAAGTACCCTTTCAGCTTTCCTGATTACATCAGGAAACGAGTCAGCTACCTGTTAATCTACTTTTTAATACTTAGTTCTTAACCGAATTTGTTATCCTAGTCAGAAAAGAGAAAGATTTCTTCGTTCTCTGAAAAAGGAGTAAATCATTGCTGCTAGTGTGTATTTATACTGGACCAGGTCAGTCTTATATTTCAGTAGCCTCTTACTTTCTCTGAAGAAAGAAGGCATTTTCATATCACATCTCCTATAAGATTATGGAACCAGATTATGATATCAAAACAGCAATGGGACTCGATGCTGTCCCCTATAATGTGATAGTGTCAGAGGATGGCCATAAAGGGCTCACTTGCTTCTCTTTTCCTTCAGTAGAGTTTGGAAACATTCAAAGTTTCACTTTCATTAAAAACAAAATTTTACTAAGATGAAAAAAGCTATGTTTTCAAGGTTCTTGTTAAATGCTAAAATGGGGCATGCACCATGAACTTCGTCCCTGGGACAGAAGCAGGGTACACTTACATTACTTACAAGACATAGTCTGCTAATCAGATGGTGTTCCATGGTGATTTATGAAATCAACTTTCTTCCAGAAACTTCTGCCATGGAAGAAAAAAATTTCATGGCCTCTTTATTGACATACATTTCCCCAATACAATGTTGATATATTTTGATGACTCATCACAGCGTTTATAAATTTTGGGTCAAAAATCTTTCATTGGTATCATAGATTCTTTAAATTAGAACAGACCTCAAAACATCATCTGACTCAATGTACCCTCCTTCAGGAAGTAAAGTTATTATTAGATCTACTTTGCTGTCCCACTTCCTACGTAAGTAGAAAGACAATTATGTCCGTATACACATGGCTCCTCCTGTCTTCCCATTCTTATTCTTTTCCCTCTGCCACATGTTTTCTTGTCCAGCAGATGCTTTTCATCTCTTACATGTAAGTAACCAGAACATTTGTTCCTTTGGACCACAGGGAATAGTACTTAGTGTTTGCTTTTGTAACCAGTCAATAGTTGAGGCTGAATGAACTCTTGAAGGTAAAAAATCTTATTCTTCATCTTGATTAGTGCTTTGGCAGAGTATAAAAGGACTTCAAGCAGATGAAAAACAGCACTAGTTTCATTAGATACAATATTTCTGTGATGCCATAAATGTTTCCCTGGTGAGTTTATAACATTTACTAGAAACCCACGAGTAAAATTTCTGTATTGGAAAAGAAATTAAGAAACTTTATTCATTGTTCGTAGCAGCAACTGGCCCCCAGCTGGAAGTTCCCTGTATGCCACTCTTGACCAAGGATCTGTGGCTGAATATCCCCTTTAGTGTCTCAGAGTGTCCTCGGCATCCCCATCATCTGCCTACCTTCGTCCCCTCTCCGCCTCTGTGCTGCCTTCCTCTTCATGACACTAACAGTGCTCCTTGGCTTTTCTTTTTGCACAGATGTTTTTGCCAAAGACTAGATATGTTGTGATTCCTATGAGACTTCATGCTTTGGGACAGTGGACAAGCACATGTTTGATTTTTTTGTCCCAAAGGGCTTTCTACATATGCCTTTTCTATTTCTCTCACCTTAGCAGTCAGTTCTCATCCTAACCATCTCTCCCTTTCTCTCCCTGCCTCTCTTTGTCTCTTTGTCTCTCTGTCTCTCTGTCTCTCTCTCCCTGTCTTCTTACTTCCTCTTGCTTGTTTCTTTTTCTCCCTCCTCACCCACCAGCCCCTAAGAATAACAGTCATGTTTTTAATTCATGTGTTGCTGGAAACTAATGGTCACCATGAAAAGTGGCCAATGGATATTCATTTTCTAATTTACATTTGTGTGTTTTTTGTTTGTTTTGGTTTTGTTTTTTAGGGCCATACCTGCAGCACATGGAAGTTCCCAGGCTAGGGGTTGAATTGGAGCTGCAGCCACTGGCCTATGCCACTGCCACAGCAACATGGGATCCGAACCACGTCTAAGACCTATACTAGAGCTCATGGCACGCCAGATCCTTAACCCACTGAGTAAGGCCAGGGTTGGAACCCACATTCTCATGGATAGTAGTCGGATTTATTATTGCTGAGCCACAAAGAGAACTTCTAATTTACAATTCTGAAGGCTTCTTTTCCATTTGACTTTTTATAAATTTTTAAACAACAGGAAAATGTTGATATACAAAAGTCTGAAATACTAAGATTTATGTAAGTATAACTTGAAACTTAGGAGAAAAGGAGTCATTTCTAAGTGAACTTCATTTCTGCCTGTGTGGCTGTGAGCAAGAAGTAGAATGCACTGCTCAACCTCCTTCACCTTGAACATGACAAGTATTTCCAGGGCTGCCCTTATCTGACCAGAGAACATATAAAAATGAACATATACAATTTTGCAAGAATATGATGTACAACTTTGCAGGGGCCTATGAATGCCTATAGGCTTTTCTTGGATGCACAGTGAAAAGAAGCAAGGTGATGAAATAATTTGGAGATTTTTCTCTTTGAGTGTCAAGTGATAACTTCTGAAAAAAAAATTTACTGTGCTAGAATTATGACATTGGAAGTTAATTACACTAATTCAAATGGGACCCAGAAGGTCTCTGCACAGCTGCAGTGAGGTAATGCTTTAGAAATTACAGATGAGGGCTAGCATCTTGCTGCATAAACACATGGTTGTTATAATGTTGATGTCAACAGGAAGATGGGAACCCCTCAACTCTGCCACATCCCAGGAAATGAGTCAGGTAAACACTCCGGCAGAGTCTGAGAAATCTGGATGTGGTGTGGTTATGAACAGTTTTTTGGCTGCCCCAAAATACCACTTGCAGAATTACCTTTAAAAAATGTAGAAAATAGGAGTTCCCATTGTGGCTTAGCAGGTTAAGAACCTGACATCTTATCTGTGAGGATGTATGTTCTATCTCTGGCCTCGCTCAGTAGTTTAAGAATTGGGTGGTAGCTACAAGCTGCAGTGTAAGTCACAGATGTGGCTCGGATATGGCTTTGCTATTGCTATGGTGTAGGCCTGCTGCTACAGCTCCGATTTAACCACTAGCCTGGGAACTTCCATGTGACTCGGATGTAGCCATAAAAAGAAAAAATACAAAACTGTCTCTAGGATATGATGGTCTTTTGATGCTATCATAAAAAATATTTTTTAAAAAATTCTACTTAACATTTCAGGTATTTTTAAGAGTGTAATGATCAGACACATGATATGCTGAAAGAAACTGTGCCTAGGACAAATGCTCAGGGCCTGTTCAGGGGGCTACAGAATAGATTTCTATGAAGTTCTCTCTAACTTGCTGCCAAACTTGTCAGGGACAGAGGTGCTTTTGGCCACTTCCTCCAGGCCTTTCCATGGCAAGAGGGTGGTCCACGTGCTGCCTCTTCATCCCCAGAGTGGCCCGACTATGTCAGCCAGCCCCACAAAATTTCAGTGCGCCCTCCCATTTCCTTTTTGATGCAGCCTAGCAAACGAGCTTCCCAGCAAATAAGGAGACAGACTGCTAAAACTAGAGAACCATGATGGGGCTGAGAGAGCCTCAGTTTGAAGCATGAGAAGGGATGGGCTTTATATTTGCACCTGGCTCTGTGAAGGAAAGTGGGTCCATTTTTCACCTGTCTGATAAGAACCAAGAGTGAAATTGTGCAAAAAAAGTGTTTTACCTAAAATCTTCCATGGAATGGGCCATTTGATATGGCTGAGCTGTTTGGAGGTGGGGTCTAAGGAACTCTGGAAATGCAAAGGAAAGGGAAAGGTGGCCCAAAGCTGGCTATATTCCAAGGTCCAAAAGCAAGCGTAAAGTCCTCCTCATGATGGCCTCTTGGTAGAGAATATTTGCTCAGAGTGATCTGTGGGAACCTCTCTCTCTCTCTCTCTTTTTTTTTTTTTGTCTTTTTGCCTTTATCTGGAGCCGCACCCGCGGCATATGGAGGTTCCCAGGCTAGGGGTCTAACAGGAGCTGTAGCTGCCGGCCTTCGCCACAGCCACAGCTACGCGGGATCCGAGCCGTGTCTGCAACCTACACCACAGCCACAGCAATGCCGGATCCTTAACCCACTGAGCAAGGACAGGGATTGAACCTGCAACCTCATGGTTCTTAGTCGGATTCATTAACCACTGAGCCACGAAGGGAACTCCACCTCTCTTTTTTTTTAAGAAAAGTCTGTCTGCTGAGGTGGTGAGATGGCTGGACTCCTGAGACTTGCCAGGAATTCACTTGTTTTTTTATTCTGCTTTTCTTATCCTTGGGTCACTGGGAAGTTTAAGTGGTAAAGAAGGGCCAGGCAGTCACTCCCAGTGCTCAGTTTCCCTTTCCTCCCATGAGGTGGTGGGGGGGGGCCCGCGGTCAGCCAGGAGCAGCCACATGGGATCTGTGGACCATCCCCATTCCCCGCCTCCTCAGGCTCAGACATGAGCATCCTTGAGCATGTTTTTATTAAAGGCATTGGATGAGCAGCGCTCTCTTTCTTTTTCTGTGTGTGTGTGTGTGTGTGTGTGTGTATACATACATATATTTATATTTATGTACATGAATATGTCATGCTTTAGCAACCTGATAATATTGTCTAAGTAAAACTTACTTTGATGTAAAGCTCTGGGATCTTATTATCTCATGGTCCCTCATGCTGAACCAAACCCAAGCTCATGTTCAGCAGTTCTTGCTCAGCATCCTTCTGAGTGGAAGGGGAGTGATCTTCTGAATACCCACGTGTCTCTGCTTGATTCTACAGATCTGCCCTTTGTTCATCCCAAGTACTTGGCAGTGAATTTAACCTTGAACTTTCTACCCCCTAAAAATTATTCAGTTTTCAAGAAAATAAGTAGGAGCTTAGACTCTGGGACTAAACTGTGCAGATGAAACCTGGACCTGCCATTTGCTGCTTTGTTTGGTGTTGGCAGAGTTATGGGTTCCAGTTTCTTTTATTGGTAAAATAGAAAAAAATGATATAAATTAACTCCTAGGCTTAAACCAATGTTTATATGTAAAGTATATATAAGCACTCAGAAAAAGTTTAAGACTATTATTACCAAAACCTCTGTTTTGGAAAATCATGTTCATGAGTGATTTCTTAAAGCATAATGGATGTCCTCCTTTTTTTTTTTTTTGGATTCAGCCAGATCATGGAAAAGCTTTGTACTTGAGCACAATGTTTTGACTCTGAAAAACTGGTTTTATTGGTTGTACTTGGGTGTTAAGTATTTACTTGTATCGGTATTCTCTAAAGAAAGAGAACCAATAGGGTGTGTGGGTGTATAATTTTTCCCTTAGATTAATTTTAAGAAATTGATTCACATGGTCAGTGGGGCAGGCTTGGAGTGCTGGTGAGTTTGAAATCTGCAAGGCAGGCCAGTAGCTAGAGATCTGTGGAAGAGTTGATGTTAACAGCTCTAGTCTGAAGCTGTCTGGGATAAGAAATTCCTTCCCCTTGGGGAGCCTAAGTCTTTATCTTTTAAGGCTTTCCCTTGATTGTAAGGCTTACCCATATTACGGAAAGTAATCTGATCTACTCAAAGTCTTACTGATTTGAGGAGTTCCCGTTGTGGTTCAGTGGTTAATGAATCCGACTAGGAACGTGAGGTTGCAGGTTCAATACCTGGCCTCGCTCAGTGGGTTAAGGATCTGGTGTTGCCGTGAGCTGTGGTGTAGTTGCAGACGTGGCTTGGATCCCACGTTGCTGTGGTATAGGCTGGTGGCTACAGCTCCGATTAGACCCCCTAGCCTGGGAACCTCCATATGCCACAGGTGCGGCCTTAGAAAAGGCAAAAAGACAAAAAAAAAAAAAAAAAGTCTTACTGATTTGAATGTTAACCTCTTCCAAAAAATACATTCACCATGACATCTAGATTGGTGCTTGACCAGAGACTGTGGCCTAATCAAGTTGAGACAAAAATTACCCATCGCATTGTCCTTCAGGAAGAGACTTGAGAATTATCTCTATAAAGCTCAGGGAATTTATAAGAAGGCTGTTGATAAGGAATTTACTATGAAATGTGGCATGAGGGTTTTGTTTGTGAGAAGCATTTCTTGGCCTTTAGCTTCTCCAGAGGACATGCTGACTTTTCTCTTAGGGACACTGTAAACTACATACTTCACTGGAGGTTCTATATTTGCATTGGTTGATAGGAAACCCAGAGCCATTACTTGGTGCAGCTCCAGGGGAGAGTTTAGAACCCTGAAGCATACATTTTAGGTGTTACATTAGTTGCCGTGTCACCTTGATTATCCTCCTTCATCTTTTAAACTTATGCATCACAGTGCCTTTTCCAAGTGTTCCTATAGCATACTCTTTTTCTTTCCACTTAAACCCATTAAGTTATTGTAATTCTGTTTGTTGGTCTGTGTGTTCCCAAATGTACTAAGCCCCTTGAAAATAGGAACCATGTCAGAGTTCCCTGATGGCTCAGCAGGTTAAGGATTGGCCTTGTCACTGCTGTGGTGCAAGTTGCTGAAGTGGTGCCGGTTTGATCCCTGGCTTGGGAAGTTATGCATGAGGCAGGCACTGCCAAAAAGAAAATAGGGACCATGTTTTTTTCCTGTTGAGTCACCAGAATCACCACCTCCTAACATAATATATGGTCTGCAACTGGCTCTAAAATCTTGTTGACTTTATATGTATATATATATATATATATATATATATATATATATATAATCACAAAGACTATATATATACATATATATGTGTGTATATATATGTATATGTGTGTGTGTGTGTGTGTATATATATATAATAAACTGCCTCAAGTTCACTTCTGAATAAAGTACAACATACTACATAAAATCATCTTTCAGTCTCTATATAAAATTCTCTAAAAATTTTAAAAGTGCAATTCCAGTTTTGAGAGAGAAAAAGAGGGAGATACTAGATAATGCCAGCATTCATTTGAGAAGTTGATAGCACCTCTGAGCTGATTAAACAAAAGAACAGGAATTGAAATGCTGACCCCCAATTCTAATGTTTGTGACTCCCCTCTTTTGTTGAAAATTGCGGAAATTGCAGACTGGCTCCTCTTCCTGGAATGTAGTGGTTTTGGTGGTGAGGGAGGTACAATCAAGACATCCCTCAAAAGGCTTCAAGGACTCTTACACTGGTGGTTGCTACTAGAAGAATCGTTTTCACAATGAATTGCTCTCTTTTTTGTAGGGGTGAGGTGACTGGACTCTAGTGGGTTAAGCTCATGGATGAGTATGAGCAGTTTAGTTGGTTTTTAGGTGTCAACTGATGACTTTAACTGTGACCAGGAAGGCCCTAAGACTCCCCTCAATTGATTTAAACTTCAGACAGGACTCTTCTCTAGGACTCTGACCTCCCTTTTCTTAGAGCTTTTTACTTTTGAGAACTTGGAACCAGTTCTTCCTCTGCCTCTGTGAGATATAGGTCTTTTAAAAAGCCTCTTGCAGGTTTTGCTGCCCAAGAATGTCTTTCTCAAGCACCTGGACCATGTCTTTGAAATGTGATTTTCAAAGAAGGCATCATCTCTTCCTCTCAGTCTCTGAGGGTGAGCAGGAGTTAACTTCAGCAGGAGCCTTGCTTCAAGTGTAAGGCTACCTAAGAAAGAGATGAATTTGCGTTTCTTTGGATAAGACCAAATAGCCATCTGCACCCCACCCCAGCCCTATTTGAATTACAAACCAAAGCACCATTTGTTTTTACATTTCAGAAAGACAAATATCTCTGAACCAGCCCCTCAGTATAATCAAAAGCAAAGATACAAGGTGTGGCATAAAGGTATGAGGAGTCCAAATGAAGAGACAATTGGTGAGCTTAGAGTGAATGAAAATTAGGTGTTTTCCCCTAACTTGGAATAGTGACCACTTTTACTTTGGAGTAATTTTTCCTGGAAGAGCCACAGCTATTGTCTAATATGAGAAAAGTCCTTTCTATTAATCAATGCTAGCTGAACATGGATAATTCTTGAAAAATTCTTTTCATGCCACATCCCTGTAACCATGTTGAACTTTACCTGATCCCCAGGCCTTTGGAAAACATCAGCAGTTAAGAAAATCCCCAACCCCTCTGTGTTCCAAAAAATGCCTACTGCAAAGAACAGTCCTGCTGGTATTACTCAGATAAGGCTCTCAGATGAACCACTATTCTACCTATGAAAAAGTGAGACACAGGCAACCTAAATTCCTGTGCTCTGTCTCAGAGATTACCAGCCGAACTGTCTGTCCCCATGGACCAATCTGGACAAAGTGCTTGGAACTTAACGACCAAGCTTTAGTTAGGCATCTAGCTTTTCCCAGGCTCCTAAACTTTGGACCATCCTTGAGTTTTAACAGCTGTCAGATTAACCAAGTATGGAAGGTGTGTCAACCTCCCCTACCCGTGTGTCCCAGGATTCTCTGGCCACCAAGGAAGACATTCCCTGTTCTGCTACCGGGTCCCACTCTCTGCTCATCCCACTCTCTCCCATCCAGTTCTTTCTTAACAGCCCTCTTTCTGCCTGACAGTTGGCATGTTCTCCTACCACAGCAGTCTCTCTGCCCTATTGCAATAGAGGCTCTCCTTACCTAAGTCTGGATTTGTATTTTGACACCTACATACGATTGCCATTTTCATTGGTTGCCAAAATTTCTTCAGTCTCTATAGTCTTCTGGTTCTCTATTATTAAACCTCTTTTCTGTAGTACTACCCCAGTTACAGATAATTATAGAAACATCTCAGCAGGCAAGATGATTTTTTTTTCATCATGCAAAACTTTGTGTACATTGGTAGACTGGAGACATATTTGTTTCATAGTCTTTGATGAAGTGCTACAGAATGGTAGAATTTCATTAATGGATTTTGACAAGATAACTCTGGAAAACTAAAACTAATAAAGTTTTTCTAAAGCGAGTCAAAATTTATAAACTGAATTTTCTGAAGCAGTGATTTTTTGATGATACCCCCCCTTTTTTTTTCAACTGTTATTACAGTTGTATATTATTACTGAGTGTCTGAATCCAAACTGAAAATTCTGGTTGGCTTCTCGCTTCCATCTTCTGTTACATGTGTAGGTGATAAGAAAATTAGAGTGTAACACCATTTCAAGTGGGTGAGAAGTAAAGCAGGTGCAAAGAGAACCACACAGTGGACTCTAGATCCAGATGTACGATCACCTGTCATTTTGGGCCAGTTGTGCTTTCCTGCTACAGTCCGCTCCCTCCATACCCCCAGAACTGCTCATGCATGTTTTCAGTTTTGTGCCTCTACAACTCACCTGAAAAACATCTCCATGAATCTTATCATTATTACATTTTCTTTTTAGGGCCACACCTGTGGCATATGGAAGTTCCCGGGCTAGGGGTCAAATCGGAGCTGTAGTTACTGGCCTACACCAGAGCTATGGCAATTCCAGATCCTTATCCCACTGTGTAAGGCCAGGGATCGAACCCAGCCAATACTAGTCAGGTTCTTAACCTGCTGAGCCACAATGGGAACTCCTCATTATTTATTTTGAAGACTTAATACTATAGAAGAAACAAACAGAAACACTGTAGTATCATGGGAATAGCCCCAAAGTAGAAGACAGAAGACCTGGGCTTTAATATTGGGTCTTTTGTTTATTTATGGTGATCTTAGGTAGGTCGTTTACCCTCTTCTGAGCCCCATCTTTTGGGTAATTAATTCCTGCCCCATGTAGTAATCTTAAAGACATAAAAGGGATAGTTTTTTAAATCTTTAAATAATATTGATACCTGTTTCACATATATCTTATATCTTTAATATACTGTGAGCTATCTAAAATAGAGGCCTTACAGAAGTAAACACTTAACAGTTGTTTAATAAACTCTTTTTGGATGTCTGACTTGATATGTATGACTCTAAGCAATCCGAAAATAAATTCCACAAATAATTCATCATATGTTTATCATGTGAACATTATTGTGGCAGGTCAGTTACAAGACCCAAAATGGATCAGACATGAATCCTGCCCTTCGGGCACTCACAGTTCATCAGAGAATATTAGAAATAGGTGTAAATAACAAGAGAGAAGATTTTAAAAATCCTAGAAGAGGTACAGAAGCAGTTCTGGAAGAGATCCCAGGAGCAATTATTTTCTAACTTGGAGAATCACGAAAAACTTCGTGAAGATGAAATATGCGGTGTACCCCGAGGCATAAGTAAAATCTGGTCATGGGGAAGGGGAGATGCTCCAGTTCAAGGGCACAGAGACCCTGGCAGGTTATGAGTGGGCTCGGAGTTATGTGCCCAGGACTGTCCAGGGGACAGCTGCACCCCACTTTGGTGGAGGATGTGTGTGCGTAAGTGCGGTGGGGACTTGGAAGACAGGGGCTAGAAGAGGGCAGCCTTAAAGCTGTGATTCTGTGATACTCACTGACTTGCCTTTTTTCCTTACACATTAAGAAACGATGAGGAAGGATCACTGTCTCTTGGCATCCTTCTTAGAGTAACCGACAAATTTACCCTAGTATTTTTAAGTATGCAATTTTTGGTTAGCTTTCATATATTAATCTAATATTTAGAGTTATGAGCACTAGAAAAAAATCATGGAAAAATGTAAGAGTTTGGTTTATGACTGGAGAATATTATGGTTTTAAGAGAAATATGAGTCTAATATATTGAATTTAGGCTTTTAAATATGTAGAATTTGTTTTCAAACATATGCATATTGTGGGCTTTTTTTTTCTCATCAAGATTTTACATTTTGTGGAATTCCTGTCATGGCTCAGAGGAAACCAATCTGACTAGTAACCATGAGGATGCAGGTTCGATCCCTGGCCTCACTTAGTGGGTTAAGGATCTGGTGTTGGCATGAGCTGGGGTGTAGGTCACAGACATGGCTTTGTTCTGACATTGCTGTGGTTGTGCTGTAGTCCAGTAGCTACAGCCCCAGTTTGGACCCCTAGCCTGGGAACCTCCATATGCTGCAGGTGCAGCCTTAAAAAAATAAAAAAGGGATTTTACAGTTTGGACTGGGGAAATACATATACAATCTTCATTCCCTGTAGAGGATCCTGGGGTGGAGCTGAGCATTACAGATTTTATATACATATATATGCATATGTATATGTGTATATAAGTGTGTGTATATATATATACATATATATACATACACACACAAACATATATATACATATATCCATGTGTTTATATATCATAGAGAGAAAGTGAAGTTTACCAAATATTATTCCTGTCACCAGAAAGTCATCTGATTAATAGGCATTAAACATTACGATTACATTATAATTAGGATAAAGTTTATTTTATTGAAAAACCAGTCCTCTGTTATGTTATACTCTTTTTTTGCATAATGATGTCACTTTTAGTTTTAAAATCTGATTAAAAATATACTTCTCGCGTCTTTACATGGAGCACGTGAAGGTTGTCTGACAGGAGTTGGGTTTTAAGGCTCAAGCTCAGAGGCGCCCTTGAGGGGTGAAGCACCTTGGTGTCTGCCTCATGGCCTGCGGGCCAGGGTCCCCACGATCACAGTCAGCAGGAGCCAGCTCCCTTGAATTTAGGCCAGACCATGGAAGTGCAGCTCAGGATTAACCAGCAAACTAATCTAAAGAAACATCCTAGAGATTTTGAAGACCCCAATCTCCTCTCCACTCCCTCTACTTCCCTGAAAAAGCACAATCTCATCATCCACTTGAAAGGATGAAGAAATCGCAGAAATCCTCCACCACTCCCATCCCAGGTTTCCTCCAGGGCCACCATGTGGGTGTGGGGGACATCACGGTGTCACTCTTAACACCAGACAGGACACCAGAGGCCGTTTTGCAGTCGGCTCACCTCATACTCTTCGAATCACAGATGAATCATCCACCAAATACATTCACTCCCCC
The DNA here is from genome assembly GCA_004024745.2 of Catagonus wagneri. Classification (NCBI taxonomy): domain Eukaryota; kingdom Metazoa; phylum Chordata; class Mammalia; order Artiodactyla; family Tayassuidae; genus Catagonus; species Catagonus wagneri. Next base: position 2,956,445 of record PVHT020000078.1, on the reverse strand, counting down.
TTTCCTTCTGTTAGAGAACATACAGATACGATTTTTTAAAAATCCCAACAGGTTCATTTTCCCATACGCTATGAAGAACAGTAATACAAGCAGTTTCTCTTGTGAAACATGCAGTGAACTTCATTACTTATAATAAACATTTTCCCTGTATTATTTTTTTTTTTGTATGGTAACTTACTGTTTTCTACTAGTAGTTGTCTTTTCTCCACAAGATAGAAAAAAAAAGATAATATTTATGTAAGAGTATGATGGCAGCAGATTTCTGACAAGCCCCATTTACATGGTACATTTTTCCAAAGGGTGTTTGAGTAGAAAATACAGAAGCACTATACAAACCTACTATTACATTTGAGAAATCATTAGCCTCAAAGGAGTAATAACAGTATGCTATTAAAACCATGAATACATTTTCAGTATCTGTAATGAAAAAAAAACTTTATAAATATGTAAATTTCTGTTCAACAAATCCAAAATAAAATGCACTAAAAAAACTGATATGTAGACAAAAGTTTATTTACACCATACAACATTTTAAATATTTTATACACAGCTGCAGCAGAGAAAGCTACTCAGAGCTTTCTAGAGAAAACTGCAATAATAAAGATGTGAAATATATTATTCATATAAAAGTGAGATTATTACTTTATTGCATTTAAAGCAATGAAGAATGTAGCTCAACAAACATTCATTTAATGACAAAAACTTTGCTTTTATATTATAAAGTAAAAAGTGTAGTAATGGCCAAACAGACTGTTATAAACTTTAAAAACTGCATAAATATATACATTGTGCTTCATGGTGAAGTTTTTTGAAAACTAAACCATATGAAGCGGTTACAACATGAATCGTTGCTTGAGGTTTATCTATAAAGATTACCTTACAAATCCATTCCACGGGTACTTACAACACAGGGTGGTCAGAACTGTACACCTGGGCCTCTCTCCACTAGCCTGACTAGTGACAAGTTACCAAGCAAACACCACTGACATTTGGCACGTGGAGGTGCTGACAGAGCAAAGTCACACTGTCCGGATGGAAATGTCAGGCTTCCCAAGTCTTAAGTGTCAGTGCAATAAATTTTGTCTCCACCTCAGTCCATTTCGATTTTGTTAAACTTCTGTTTGAAAGTCACCCTCTTGCAGGTCCAGAGGTAAATTCAGACATTTCTCCCACTCCGCTGGCCTCAGTTCCAAAGCGTCCTTTGCCTCTGTGTCTAAGACATTGATTGTGGTGTAATGTTGGTATTCACTGGGGTTTTTGAAAGTGTCCCATGGATTCTTGTTTGGTGCTGGGTTTTCCTGTTGAGAAGAGAAGAGGAGAGAGTCATTTATTTGATGACTAAGATTGCAGTTGTTGAAATTTTCAGGAAGAGAGCGTGTTCGTAAACTTAATCCAGTGTATGTGGTTCAGAGATGATTTGAAATTGTGGCCAGCTGCAGGAAATGGTTTTTGATTTCAGTTTTCCTTCATTGAACAAATTGACGAACCCCTTCTTTGAATTATCTTAAAATTTTCCAGCAATCGAAGTGAATAGAAGGCAAGGTAGATGATATTTTGTTTTGGGCATCAGGTGAAATGCTAGAATGGTTATATATTCAGGTAGGAAGGAACGTTAAGTTACCACTAAGATTAAATGCAGAAAACTTAAGCATTTTGGCAGAATCTTTGGTGGGACCAAAAAAAAAAAAAAAAAGGGGATATGTAATAGGGCATGTTACACAGTAATAAAAACCCTAATCCAAACTAGTCATATTTCATAAAATGAAATTTTAGATCATTGTGCTTAGTTTTCCTTCAGTAAATTATCAGTTTTACAATATGAAAAGGCTGCTATATTCCCTTGTGTATTCTTTTTTTTTCCCTTGCTGTATATTCCCCACAATTTTCTATATACTTGGGTAGCAAACTAGTAAAAATCCTTTCAAAGAGCACAGATTTTGGAAAACATATTCAGCAATGGAAGGGTTTTTAAATATGTCTACAAGCCATAATTCCCTCTTAAGTTTTATAGTCCACACCCTCTTATGACCTAATATTCAAGATCTGCCTAATTATGACTCCACTCAGACCTCTCATGTTGTAGGTGCTTAATAAATACATGAGCAGACATCGTATAGCCTGATATTTTGCTAAAATTTGGCAAGAAAGAAGTGCTGTTAAAAATATTTCTGTAAAATCATGGGTTTTGAATGGGATACATTAAGATGAATAACATCAAAGGTGAAGAAGGAAGTTGTAACTGAAATCTTCTTAGGAAAAAATTAACTAAAACACTAAAACAATTATGGGTGTTGAGTGTGTCCTTTACCCCCTCACATTTTAGACTTCAACTGACTATAATCAATTAGCAGGAGGAACATAAAACAGGAACACAATAATTATTTGTGTTCCATTCACTATATTAAGAATCTTCAGCCTGGATGGGTGTAAGAGACCGCTTATAGAAATACTTATAACTAGAAATTAATTATTAAAATTCTCAGTATATTAGGTATCTGCAGCACTTACTAGCCTTAATCATGAGGACATATAAGAAAAATAAAACTAATAGTAAAGATTTAATAAAAAGTTAACCTTTAGAATATGTGCTGGGGATTAACCTTGATTTAGTCCAACACCCTAAAGTCTCATGAAATGAACAATAGCCTTGAAACTCTCCCTTTCTCTCTCTTCTGCTAATTTTCTGCCTCTTTTTCCTGCTTCCTTTCAACGCATGTTTATTTATCAGCTGCTCTGTTCTGGGCATCATATTAGGCACTAGGGAATAATAAGGTGATAAATCAAAAATGTAAAAAGCACATGATCCACCAGGGAGCAATGGATTTAAAGCCTAATATACATGCATGTCCCAATTCTAGTGGCTTCAGTGACCTTGAGCAATTTCCTCCATTTCTTTGAACCTCAACTTGAATGTCTATGAAACTGAGATATGCTTTGTATTGTGGGTCAAAGGAGTTGGCTAAGGGTGCGATCTATACCTTCTTGGTGGAGCTGCAAAGAAAAAAAATATAGAGGGACTTAGCATGGTGACTGATTTTAATGCACGCTCACTATACAGGAATCATACCTATAACAGAGGTGTTTATAGTTAAACGGAGGTATAAAGTATATAATTCTATCTACATCTACAATCCAGGAGAATGCTGTGGGAGTTTGGGGGAGCATAGAGATCGGGTTTCCTTTCATGGAAAGCACAGATATCTTTCAGAGAAAAGCTGCTTTAGGGATGGCCTAGAAAAATGGGCTTTGTCATGTAGACATATGTGTGGCTGGAGGTCCAATGACTGAAAAGGCGTGTGGACTAAGAAGCACAAATTAAGAGAGCATGGAGATGGAGCAACTCAAAACAGTGACCAATTTATTTCAGTCGGAGTGAAAAGGTATGAGGCAGAAACAAGCAAAGGTGAACTGAAAGCGAAATCATAAGGGACTTCGTATGCCAGGCTACTCAGTTTGGAATTTATTTTGTATTCATTGAAGAATGGTTGGATATTCAGGGGCATGATGAAAAACCATCAGTCATTAGTGGAAAGGTTCACAGGTATGAATTCTGCTGCATCAAGGCATGGAGTGAATTTATCCATGTTGGATGAGGGCTGTGTCTCAAGGAGCTTTCTGGGAATCCTTAGTTTGACAGAAAGTTGAATTAGATCAATCCTAAAATTATTCAAGATGTGTAAGGTGTTAGTTCACTTACTTTCAGAGGAAGGGTTCCATTACATCTGGGACAAGCATGATTTTCTTTTAATATTTTAAAGATCAGGAACTGTGGATCCGTGAACTAAAGAGACCAATTTTAAACTTTGTCAGGATATCTGGATTCTAATTTCAAAGAGTATTATTGCCAGTACGTGACTGATTGAATTTCTGAGAGGTCCTATTAGTGGGTAATACATTCACTGATGAGGCTGGCTTTCTTGTTCTGCTTCTCTGACATCCCATGGTACTTCCCGTTGAGCTGCAGTGCTCACCGCTGTCCACAAATGTGTGCACGCCCTTTAGCCAGAGGCATCCTTCGTGGTGAAGAACCACCACACCCCGCCATCAGGCTGGGAACAGGACCCACAGGGAGTGAAGAGGACAGAAATGGGAGCGGGCGAGTGCCCACAAGCTACCCACCTCCCTCTGTGCTTCAAGGTGACAGACTCTTGTGTGAAAAGTGTAATATGTGCAATGATTCAAGGAATGTTCCACTCAGTATAAGCCAACATGCATGAGGCTTCCAAAAACGCTAATTTGGTCTTAGGCTGTATGACTAGAACTAGAATATTAGCTGAATATGAGAATTCAGAGTTGCAGGAACTACGGCTGGGCCGCCTGAATGTTTCCTGGGGTTTTGGGCCCTGGGGAGGAGGACAGACCAGCAGACCAGCTGTGGGAAAGTCCCAGCCCATCCTTTTCTGTTTTCTTCCTTCCCTCCCTCTCTTCTTTCTTTTTTCTTCCAAACTACCAATCCTGGGGACAAATTGAAAGAGAATATATATGTTTATTCTACATTTAAAAAATGGAGAATTTGGAGCTGCTCCTTGGGGGTAGAGATCTTGATGGAGAAGGCACACGGTGAGAGTGCTGTTAATGACGCCTATTCCTTGTAGGTGATTCAAGTGCTGTCTTGCCTGGAAGCAGGGAGATGGACTAAACGGTCTTTTGGTTTCCCTTTGATTCCCCCAGTTCTACATAATTGCCATCATTTGCAGTCCTAGGCAGGTGTTGTGAGCTAGTAGCCAGAAAAAAAAAAAAAGGAAAAAGACTGAGGTTTTTGTTTTGAAAATGTCTTCCTCCACCCAGTCATGCACTGTTTCATCAGAAATGTGCCACTATGAATTATATGACTGAATTAAGGATAATGAACCCACTCACATGTTCCTTATTAATCAAAACTGAATAAGGATTTTTTTTCTCTGTTCTCATGTATTTAGGACAATAGTGAAGCAGCAATGACAGCTAGCCTCCACACTCCCAACCTTCCAAATGATAAATATTTATAAATCTTTTCTAGAAAAAGCATACTGCTGCAGAGATGTGGTGTAATTAGTAGACTATTTCGGTTGTCAGGAAACTGAGATACAGATATTTGTGCCATTAATGATTTAATACCCAGACCATACAAGGGGAAATTACAATCATATTATAGCAGTCAGCCAGCTGTATCTGTTGCATAAGCCTTTCTGATTTGTAAACATAACTTTCTCCTTTTTTTATATAAAAAACAAAATGGAATTTCTTCAATTTATTTCAATGTTAGCTTTCAACATTTTAAAATGAGACACTAATGTGTTTAGGTCTAATCTCAATGGTGTGATTTTCATTTTGTTGCTAACTAAAAACTGATGACCTAGTGTCTGGGGAAGGAGATGAGAAAGAATCACTCACTACATGTCTTCTGTGTGCCTGGCATTGTGCCGATGATTCCACGTGATGCATAATTCCTGCTCTATGGAGGAAAATTGATATGCACACACTATTTAGAGATCAGTGAAGAGTTAAAGGATATAGTGTTTCTTTATAAACCTTCATTTAACAAATGCAGATTAAACTATTAGACATGCAAAAAATCAAGAGTGGCCATTTACTGGCAACTTACCATGCATGACCAGCATTACACTTAGTACTGAGAGGGGAATATAAGAAAAAAACAAAAAGATACCTTCTTGCTCTTGGTAAGCTAATGATACCAATCAGGAAGCCAAGGCTAAGACACATCTACATGTGAAAATCTCAGTAGTGCTAACAGGTGACCAAATACCTAAAAGTGGTTTGTATTTCGGAATGCCCAAGGTTGTGAGGAGGAGGTCCAGCCAAGGGCTGCAGAAGTGTGAGGAAAAGAAGGGCCATGCTTGGGGAGAAGGAGACTAGGGTCAGATGGCTGTCCCAGTGCCAGCTCTCCTAGCCTCTCAGGGGCCCTATCTGCTTTGGAAAGTGTAAGGACCAAAGGAAGCATATTATCAATTACTGTTTTCTATGCTCAATTTGGAAGTAGAAAACTGAGCTTCAGAAACCTGAGCTGGGTAACTTGCTCAAGATCAGGTAGTTTCTGACTGATCTTTCTACCACAGATCTGGGGTTACATCCCACTAAAATCATCATAAGTTGAAAATACCTAGGTCAAAAATGCATTTAACACCTAACCTACTGACTGCCATAGCTTACCTAGCCTACCTTAAAGGTACTCAGAACATTTACATTTACCCTATTGTTAGGCAAAATCATCTAACACAAAGCCTATTCTATAATTACATGACTATCTCATGTAATTGATTGAATGCTGTACTGAAAGTGAGAAACAGAGTGGTTTTGAGTGTATCCGTTGTTTACATTCGTGATTGTGGGGCTGACTGCCGTTGCCCAGCCTCATATTTTGCTAGCCCAGGAAAAGATCAAGATTCAAAATTCAAAGTATGACTTCTACTGAACACATATTGTTTTTGCACCATCATAAAATTGAAATATACTGTCAAACCATCAAATTGATTTCTGGACCCGGGTTCCCAGTGCTCTCACAAATAATTATGTAGCCTTCTCTGGGGTTCTTTCTGTGCCATGAACGTATAACTGCAAAAATATCATTTTATTTGATTAATTCCTATGCTAAGATTTTAGTAGTGGGAATGAATGAAGAAAATGGTCACAATCAACAATCAAAGCCCCCGGTGCTGATGGTGTATCCTAAAACACTGGGAGACCAAACCTACCACTCAACTCTTTCTCTCTCTTGATGGATAGATGGACAAATATAGATATTACCTATGTTATATACATTATCTATTTATATTATCTATCATCTATCTATCTAATATATATTACATTTTATGACCTTAAAATGCCAGGCACTCAAATGAAAATATTTAGTCAACTATTTAGAAATTTGAATTAACTGACTTTTTAACTCTGATGATAAAAGGGCTAAGGGACTCCAACAGATTTTTGATATGTAACTAATTCCAATTAGACCTTATAATTAAGAACATTTGAAATATGACCAAAAAGCTTAAAGACTCTACATTCCTCATTTGTCTCTTAGTACATTCTGAAGCACTTTGGGGGGTTACTGTTTTTCTATGTATGCCACTCTTGTGTTCCCAAGACAACTGGGAGCTCCCCGAGGGCAGGAGTGACAGCTGATACAACACATCATTATCACGGCCTCAGGCACTGAGGTAGCAAAGCGGACTCACCAGACTGCTTGTATTTGGTATGTCCCGAAATCTGTCCAAAGTTTGAAATTTCTGATTGAGTTCCTGAAACAGTTCCATATGCCTCTTCCTTGTATGCATGACCTTCTGCAAAAGAGAACAAGATGGGTCTCATTTCTAAGTTGATTTATGTATTAAAAGAAGAGATGTAATATTTTGGGTCACTAATAAAGGAAATAAAGTTCTGCAGGAACAAGGAAGGTCCCAAAAGATACCACAAATGCAAACGAGTTGCATCAAATCCTTGTCTTATAGTCAGCACTTCTGGAACATGAAGGATCGCCTTTTCCTTCCACTTACAAGATTACAAAAAATAGTTTTCTCTTGTGGGTGCATTAAAAATGTAGCCATCATTCCTGTGTAAGATTGTCATCATTCAAAGTTAAAGCTGTCTTACAGAAATTGTTACAATATAAAAAAAATGTTTAAAAATTTTTACTTGTAAAGCACCCAAGTCTCTTAATGTTTGTCATGGGAAATATTATTTTTTAATGTTTTATTTCTAGAAACACCAAAATCCTAGCTTGCTGTACTAAAGGGGAGCAAAATCCCAGGTCCTGCCATTTAAGCTGACTCAATGCACTAAAGTGTCTGAAATTTAATGTGAGATCTAAAAATCTTAGCTTTCCATGTGAATAATGACTGAGCTTCATGAAAGGAAACTCTAACCCATAGCTTTCATAAATTTGCTTACAAAATGGTATAGAATATTAACAATTAGAATTCAGAGCATAAATTCTGTAGTTGATGAGCTTCTAAGACCACAGATATAAATATATTAATATTCCTTATCCTGGTTACATCCTTTCTTGCAACTCAACACAACTCAACAAACAGAGTCAAATAAAAATGACCTTGGGGTAAGTGTCATGGATGGAGTCTTTTACTATAATAACAGGGCATTTAAAAGAGCACTAAAAGTTAGATAATAAATCCCCTGTATTTACAAGTATTATTTTAAAGGAGACAATACCTTCCTCAATTGTGATTTTTTTTTTGTCTTTTTGCCTTTATCTAGAGCCGCACCCGCGGCATATGGAGGTTCCCAGGCTAGGAGTCTAACAGGAGCTGTAGCTGCTGGCCTTCGCCACAGCCACAGCAATGTGGGATCCGAGTCACGTCTGCAACCTTCACCACAGCTCACGGCAACACCGGATCCTTAACCCACTGAGCAAGGCCAGGGATCGAACCCACAACCTCATGGTTCTTAGTCAGATTCGTTAACCACTGAGCCATGACGGGAACTCCCCTCAATTGTGATTTTTAAACGTTAAAAATATCTAAATTTTGGTGGTTCTCCAAGATTGTGCCTTCATGTTTGTATAAGATTTTATAGTCTTTTTAATCACATGCTTCATAACTCAGTATTTGTTCACATGGAATGCATAAGTATACTACATTCCTGCCTAAGCTATGATTTGAACAACTGGTCTATTGCTTTAATTACCAAATATTTTCAAAAGTAAGGATTTGCTTTGAAAAAGGAATATATCTTTGGAGGAAGATCTATAATGCCTAATTTTCTTCTAAAAACACTTGCATAGAACACTTTATCTCCTTGAGAACAGAAAAAAAAAAGGAAAAGAGAAATGCAAATGGTATCTTTAACTTATTTTAAAACACCTTATTCAGAGTTCCCATTGTGGCTCAGCAGGTTAAGAACCCATCATAGTGTCCATGAGGATGTGGGTTCAGTCCCTGGCCTTGCTCAGTGTGTTAAGGATCCAGCATTGCTGCAAACTATGGAGTAGGTTGAAGATGCATCTCAGATTTGGCGTTGCTGTGTCTGTGGTGTAGGCTGGAAGGTACAGCTTCGATGCGACCTCTAATCTGCGAACTTCCATATGCCACAGAGGCAGCCATAAAAAGAGAAAAAAAAAGGCCTATTCTCTCTTCTGCCAAATTTAATTTCCTATATTTAATGAACTGGAGTTCAGGCAATACTTTGTCTAGCTAATTTGTCTATTTTCACTAGCCTACCTTTATATGGGAGAGAATTCTGCCATTTTACGTCTTGCTGAAGACTTTAAAGGCAGAGTATTTCTGTCTTGGCTCCTCTTAGCTCTAGGAGTTCTCTGTTGATGAGTCAGGTCGGGAGGATAGGAACGTGGCACCATCCCTCGTGACAAGAACATGAAACACAGTACGCGGCTACAGAGTGCTTACCTTCCCATCAGTTTGGGGGAGAGTACAAGAAACAGATTTGCAGGATTCACAGAGAAACACTAGGTAAACATAACTTGACGAGTGATGGCTGATGGAGACTGATGAGAGGGAGGATTTGCATAAGCAATGCAAGGGAGGACTTTTGAGGATCAAGTAGCTGGCAAACAAAGTAGTACTTTGTATCCTTGGGGAGGCAAATATTCTCAGGCAGCACCAGGTCCTAAGACACTGATTAAAATATGGATTTGTGTCACAAGGCCTTTTTGTAAAAAAATTATAGTTGTCAGAATATAGGCTCTGGTTCTAACTTACAGATACTGGTTTTCATGATAATGAATCTTACCACACAGTTACTTTGTGCTAGGTTGCAGTAGCAGTGATGTCATACTACTGACATTTCTCTAAAGATAATTTCATTCTGTCAGTTAATACATATTCATGAACATCACATATTGAGCTAGATGCTGGAGTAACAACGTGCGCAAAATCTGGTGGAGTTCCTGCCCTTTTATTGCTTGAGGTATAATGGAAGACATAAGCATTAATCACACAATAGCTCAAATACAAGTCAAATTCGACTGTGATAAGGAAACAAGCGGTGTTGTTATGGGAGTAGGTGATAAAGAAATTTGCTGCAATAAATCCAAGTGAGGCAGATTTCCAAATTGTTGCATGTTCATTTTTAAGTTGCAGATTCTTAAATCAGTTATCCCTGCATCCTGTTTGTTCTCTTTCTTCTGTTTCATAAAATGTAGAGAATTTCTAGTCCAATTTTTAATCTTACGCCCAAAATCCATTTCCTCAAGGAGGGCATTAATTACTTTCCAAAGAGAAGGGCTCATTCTCTCCTACGATAGTTGATATTATTGGCACAGCTTGCTTGCTCTAAGGTGGCCGTGTGATGAGTTTGTCTGGGTTGCCTCCACTTATCTTTTGTCTCATGAGAGGATCCTGACTTTACATTGGGGAAATGTCAATCAGTGCCTTACCGTCCCCTGCTAAGAAGTGAATTTTTGCATATCCTTCCAACACAGTTTTCTTTTGTCTGTTGGCCAAAGGTACTCTGTCTCTCTCTTGTAACCAAGTATCTCTAATAGATAAAGCATGTTTAACGAAGCAAAAAGTGTCAAAATATATCCCATGGAAATGAGGATTCATTAACTGACTGGAGTTTTTAGGTTACATTCTGATGGAATGAGCAGCGCCTGATTCTGAACTGGGTGGATTTTATTTTGAGGAGTTGGATTGTGACATTCTCATAAATAAATAAAATATATATATATATATATATATATATATATATATATATATATATAGTAGACATCAATGCTATATAACCAAAGGGCAATTTTCAATATTCTCCATAAGTTCACGAAAGCTACTCTGAACAAGAAAGCTCAAGGATTCTGAAATACATTTAAAAACAAGTGGAAAATTTAGATGGTGAAATCTTGGGTCCTTCCTACAAGGAAACATTAATTGCAAATACATTCTCATGCCAGATAATCATTCTAGTTTGAAATTGCCTCCTTGGCAGGGTCAGAAATCACCATAGCAATGATGGCCTGCTGGTTTTGGGAGGAGTACCATATTAGGGCCGCCAATGGAATGCTCACGTATCTGTCATGGGCTCAGTTTGGGCTTCCATGCATGCTGCTTCCTTCTTGTTTACAGACTTAATTACATCTTTCACCTTTTTGAGTGGGGATGGTTCCATTGACAAGAAAGCCAGCATCACAGTGCATTTTGAACAAGCCAGCCTTGTTCAAGGGTAAAAACTTAGCTGTGGTTTTAGTTTTCACAAGTAATAAAGGTTTCTGCTTATTTATTTACTTGCCTAAATATTTATCTGAAGCAGCCATGCCTTTGATAATTTTAATCACTTAATTAGAAGTTTTCATGCTTATAAATCTTTCTGATCCATTTTGATGGCTATTTTTAGTTTCTGGGTTTTTTTTTTTTTTTGGTCTTTTGTCATTTTAGGGCTGCAACCGAGGCCTGTGGAGGTTCCCAGGCTAGGGGTCTAATCAGAGCTTCTGCTGCCAGCCTACACCACAGCCACAGCAACGCAGGATCCGAGCCCTGTCAGCAAACTACACCACAGCTCACAGCAACGCCAGATCCTTAACCTACTGAGCGAGGCCAGGGATGGAACTCGCAACCTCATTGTTCCTAGTCAGATTCGTTTACGCTGCACCACACGGGACCGCCGGGATTTTTTTTTTTAACTGACTTTAGGGTATATATGTTTATCTTTTTCTTTCTTTTGTGACTTAAACATGCTCTATCTCAAAGAAACTGACTTGTGTGACAAAACTGTAATTCATGTGACTTTTCTATTTAAACAGTCAAATATATTCTAATTGGAAATACATATAAAATCCAAATTCCTTCAGTTATAATGCCTACCAATTATTGCAGGCATATTTTGCCATAAAGATAAATGCTGGGTAATGTTCCCTACCACTCCAATTATTATCACTCAGCCTTTTTGAAGGTATGTTGACAGCCCCATCCTGAAAGGACCAGGAACCTACCTGCACAAAAATAGTGCATCACAACGTGTTATTTTATAGGACTCTTATCTTTCATTTTATATATGTGTAACTCAGGGAGGCAGACTTTGCAGCCTTTTAATTGTTGAAATTAGAGGGAAAAAATAATAAGTTGTAAAGCCCTTGCATGAAATTTCATGTATTTTAGAAAAATTAGGATGTAAATTAACTTCACGTCTTGAGCACCTGCTATATCCCAGGCAACCTCCTCAATTAAATACTTGGAACATGTCAAATCTTTCAGCTCTAGGTCTGGATAAACTTGGATTTAAATATAGTTCCTTGGCTTTCAAGTTGTGTCATCCAATCTCCTTCTAGCCACATTTCAGTAGTCAGGATAACCTTGCAAGGTTGTTTTGAAGATTTAAAAAAAGGCTATACATTACTTATCATGAGAGCACACAGATAAGAGCCACTTAAGAAATGGTAGCTGTTATCATCTTTCCTAATCCTCACAATAACACTGGGAGGTAGTGGTCATTATTGCACTTGACTGATTAGGAGACTTAGCTGGAAAGACTGTGTAAAGAAAGCTCCCAGCTCACACAAGTCACCAGAGGCTGTAATCAATTCTGAACCCAAGTCGGTTCTCTCTGCGCACTGATATCTTAGATGGACCCTGCAGACTCAGGGGGCCTTTATCAGACTATTCAAGTTTGTGATTATGTCACCTCAGAATTCAGATAGAAAAGGAGATGAGACAATTTAGGGTGGATGAGGGGCTTTCTGAGAGAGCCCATAACCTCTGTGGCTATTGGGCATCCTGGAACAGTCCCATAGTACTAAAATTCTGGTTTGAATGGCTGGTCTCCATATCTTGTCTCAACACCTTGTTGGCAGTGATTTCATATTCCTGACACATAGCTGGTGTTTGGTATACAGCTGGTGTTCAATAAATGTGTACAGAATAAATGAGATGTCACAGACACATAGGCCAGGGAGGTGCCTTCAACACAGAAGGCCGTCATACATCTTGCCTCCTCTCCTTCTAGTCAAGACATCTTCCCACTGGAAAGAAAACTCATTTTACTGGTCCTAGACAGGAACCCTGTCTCCCCTTTCAGTTCCTCTTGTTTTCTATTTCCCGTACGAGTGAAATAAAGGGTGGGTTGGAAGCAAACCATTTGGAGGGTTTTCTCTTCCAAATTCAGAAATGTGACTCATAGAGTTGGGATTTCTTTAAATCTGAATTATAGATAAGATGGGCATTACTATACATAAACTTCTGTAAACAGAAAGACACTGTTAGAAAAAGTTGGGAATCTCCCGACTATAAACTTTAGATGAAGGGACTAGGAAATAATATGCTGATGGGATTTAGAAACCACTTGGCCTGAATTACCTTTTCTAGCCGTGGGTGTTTATGCACCTCTCCTACCATTGTCCATATTTACTAGTATAAAACTAGGGTTATCTTTCTTCTTCCTACTGTTCTGTTCTGCATAGGTGTCCTCAATCCAGAGTGGGCTGTTTAACACCAGTCCAAAGTGATGTCAAAACTCATGTTAAGGAAGTGACACGCACTGCAGGAATTAAGCTTGACTTTTTGTTTATGGCCACACCCGCAGCATACAGAAGGTCCTGGAGTCGAATCAGAGCTGCAGCAGCTGGTCTACACCACCACAACAGCCACATCCACAGACATGGCAACACCATATCTGACCCACATCTGTGACCTGTGCTGCAGCTTGTGACACTCTGAATCCTTAACCCACTAAGTGCGGCCAGGGACCAAACTCACATCTTCAGGGAAGACTATGTTGGGTTTTTAACCCACTGAGCCACGACAGGAACTCCTAAGCTTGACTCTTAAAGCCACACTGTGGGAATGGGATGATTTATGGGCCTTTCTTTGGCCAGAGTCCCAGTGGATCCACAGGGCAGAACCTGTAGCCACCTAACTGCCTGACATTACAGTGTCTACTTACGTTTCAAGTGTTTCTACTTGAAAAGCTATGTATCTAGGGCTTAAAAGAAACCAGTTTCAGAATGGAGGTTTATAATTGCATTCCTAAGAATTCCTTGAGCTTTGTCCTCACTCCAAGGCAGATAATTTAAACCATCTGCCAAATATTTTTTATTTAAAGTCTTGTTATACACCTTAATCCTCCAAGTACTAAAATATAACTCCTCCTAGCTAGAAGTCTCCTTGACTTCCCTGGATCTGTCCACGGTGCTAGTGGAAACTCAGGCTCAGACCTGCAGAGTCATCTGTCTTCTCCTCCCCTTTGGCCCTAGGCTCAGTTAGGGATCTTGACTCTGCAGGGTCCCTCTATCCACTTCCTCTTCTACTAAATCTAGGAAGTAGACCCTAATTTCTTCTTTCCTGGACCAGTCACTGCCTAATTTGTATTCCAATTTCCTCATTTACTATATATACTAAAATCTCTCCTTACTACTGTCATATTCATCTTTCTAAAGCCCAGATCAGGGTTAAAAAAAAAAAAAAACTCACTAAAACCAAACAAACAAAAACCCAGAAAAACCTTAAGAGCTTTTATCAACAAATTGGATAAAAATTGTTCCCATGGGGTACAAGTCCTTCACGATATATTTTCTAAATAACCTCCTCTGTCTGTTCTTTTCTTTCATAGATCCCATTCTGTGGCAAATTCTGACTTGCTTCTTATTCCATGCACACACTACACTCAGCCAGCCTCCATGACTTTTCCTCCTCTGGGAATTTCTACCTGCCATTTCTAGCTCCTTGACATGGATATCTTTAAAGTCCAATGCAGCTATCTTTAAGGTGTTACCTCCACAGTGGTTAATTTTCTGTATTGCTCTTTGCCCCAACTCAGATATAGTAGTGTTTGATAATTTTTTTATTAAAGCAAACTGGATTAAAAATCCAAATTTTCATCATGTACTCAACAAAAAGTTATTGGATGCTTACAAAGTACCTGATTTCTGCTTGGAGCTGGGAATACAAATCCAATAAGGGGCTTGGACATAGAACATAGGATTATCACTACAGTATTTTCTGTATACTTTCCAGAAAGTAAGAATCTATGTTCCACTATTTTATGACCAATCAACTCTCTGCCCTCTTTACTCAGTGTTGTCTTGGAGATTGGCTACATGAAAGGGCTCTTCCCCAGATTTAATATTTACCCATAGGGTTTTATGGACATGTGAGTTAAGAGAATATTGTTATCATGTATAGATTATGGGGAGTGTGTAAGGCCTAAAGCCTGAAGGGAAGATGCTTTCAGCAGTCCAGGAAGCTAAGGTTATCTGTCAGTGGCAAAATGACACTGTGTGGTAAAGCTGGAGGGGGTGGGTTGGGGTTATCAGAAAGCTTAACATAAACATATTTAACTTATCCAGCCTGAATTAAAATGGGGAGGGGACAACTTGAACTCTTCCTCAGGGATCATCCACAAAGAACAGATAGGTTGCATTAAAATTCGTCAGCATTTAAATCTGGCAATGATGTTTCTGAATCTCATGGATGAGATATCTGCTATACAACTTTGGCTGCACATGGACTAAGGAGAATAGTACTAAACAATTTGTTAAAAAATATCTCAAAGACTTTCTAGCAGATTTTGACACCTACAGCAATCATACAATAACTAAAGCAATTAAAGAACACAAGCAAATATCCATGGTTGCTTAGTTGCAACTCCTTTCCATTGTCAGCAGATATTTTGCTAATACCCTGCTTATATGTTGGAATACCAAGCACAGGAAGAAGTACCAGCTAACAGAATCTGTTAGCAGTTGCCATAGAGAATATACAAAAAAAAGAACAGTTTTTCTAATGCTCCAAGTGACACAGTATGATTAGATTTCTTTTCAGCACTTGCAGTTATATAACTTTAGTTGCTTGCACTGAGGCTTAGTTTTAAACTAGGTTTTTACTATATTTTGTCTCTGATGCCTAGTAGGTTAATTCCCATCTCCTTCTCTTGGTTTTAGGACTATATATATACGTGTGTGTGTATATTTATATATGTATAAATATAGAGGAGCTATATGTATATAGAGGAATGTGTGTATATATATATATATATATATCTCCTCTATTTTGGCTACCCAAAGAATTAATAGAATTAATAGAGAAAATTGTAAAATATCTGTACCTTAAATGGCACTAAAGAATTTAAAACTGAAGATTTTTGCTTATTTTCTTTTTGAGTTTACAGTCTTGATACTTTTACCCTAAAAATACTTAGAATATAATGAAATGTTGGTTCTATGCCAGGTTACTACATTTAAGCCCCATCATCACTGAGGCCAGATTCATTATCACTACTTTGAATATTGACCAAATACTACTGAAATATGACTAAAAAAGACTAGTTCGCCTTAGACTCTATTCAAGGTAAAATCAGAGCTTGCATACCATTGCAGTAAATAAAAACAATTGCTCACTTTTGATACTTCATATGCATTACTGAGCTAAAATACTTATCTACATAAATGAAACACTGGAATTATGAGTTTCAATGTTCTGAGAGGCTTCAGTAATTTTAGGAATATCAACTAAGAGTACTGAGTTCTATGTAAGCATCACAACAGTACAAATATGCTAGAGAAATTTATAATGTATTATATCCAATTATGTCAGCAGGCTATGAATCATATCCAATTATCAGGATGCATAAGTGCATTTTATGTGATGCTCAGACATCATTAATTTTGTGCTTAGCATAAGCTGCTCAAATGCTATGATTTCAGTAATTTCTGCCATCAATATTACAGCATCAATATAAATTCAATGTAAATTGCAAAATGAACATCTTCATCTTGTTTATATCTGTGAAAAGGCATTTACCAAATACAGGAGCACATTGAACCAACACTTGCTATTGGAAAAAAGAGTCTGGGATATACCACAAGGCAGGTTACAAGGCAAGTTAGAACTACGTAACAGAGTCAGGACACAGGGCAAGTTAGAACTGAGGAAGCCTATCTACACGGCCAAAGTCCTCTCACAGGCTCTCTTCATGTCATCACTGAAGTAAGACAAACACAATAGTTTTAAATATGAACTATCAAGAAAGTGAAATTCCTACCTCCCAGCAAACTGAGGGAGGTCACAAATCGACAAAGTTCAACTCTCACTATCAACTGCCTGCTTATTGCAGCATTTATGAAACAGATTCCTTAACATGTCTGGAAAATCTCAGTTTTAGCATACTTTTAAAGCAATTACAACTTAATTTTTTTCTACAACTAGTTATACAGTATGGATTTTAATTAAAAATCTTTGACTTTCCCTTTAATTAAAAAAAGTAGAACCCCAGAGTTCCCATCATGGCTCAGTAGTAATGAATCCATGAGGATATGTGTTTGATCCTAGGCTCACTCAGTAGATTAAGGATCTGGTGTTGCTGTGAGCTGTGGTGTAGGTCGCAGATGTGGCTCAGATCCCGTGTTGCTGTGGCTGTGGTGTAGGCCAGCAGCTATAGGTCTGATTTTACCCCTAGCCTGGGAACTTCCATATGCCATGGGTACAGCCCTAAACACACACACACACACACACACAATGCACACGCACACGCACACACACACAAAGAGGTAGAACCCCTACATAGCTGCACAGAGTAATATGTTTAAGTAATTTTCTCAAATTTTGAATTCAAGTAAGTAAAATTTAAAAATAATTCTTAGACACTTACCTCAAAGTCAAGGTCTGAATATCGTGATTTTCTTCTCTGTTAGGTATTTTTTAAAAAGAAGAAAAACCAATAAGTTTAGTCATTCAAGTAAAATGAAAATTATTGTTTCTGATAAGACAGTCCCGCTTCTTTGTGTTATAAGTAAACCCTTCACATAAAAATCTGTGAAAATTTTTATGATTTCAAACTTTTCCATCTACATTATTCCATTTTCACATGGGAATTCCTTTAAAATTGAAGAATGTAAATATACAATATATTTCTCATCTCGGCTTCTTTAATTTTTTCAATGAGGAGAAATTTTTAGGTGAAAATTCATGTAAAACGTTCAATCTTGAAGGAAACTAGGTTTACTATAGCAAACCACTTTATAAACAGAGGGTTGAAATCTGTGCAGGAAAATCACGTAACCATCCCAAGACCACCCCCACCCCTCTGCAGTCTTCATTTCTACCAAATTCTACCTGAACCCCTGTCTACTATCCAAAGTTCTATGTAAGTCTCACCCACAAATTTTTCGGTATTTGGTAGTCCTCCAGTACAGGGAAGTCCTTCTCCGTGCTGGTACTTAGGAACTGAAGTATTTATTCTAATTTAGTAAAACAGGTAACAGTCTACACCCCATCAGGATATAGATAGAGATGTAAATACTGCATTATACCTCCGACTCTGTTAAACAGTTTCCAAATCTGGTTATAGACAAATAGGCCTTGATGAAAGTGAGGAAACATGATTAAAATGAAATTAATATGATCATAAAATATTAGTGTAAGGAAGGTATTCTTAACATCTGCTCTAAGCAGTCATGGGATTCTTAGCATGATTAGGCACAGAAGAAAATATCTGATAAGTATAGCAAGAGTTCACTAAATTGTTGGAGATCAAAAGTTTCTAATATAGGCTTCTTTTTAGAAAGGGAAGTGGGAATGAAACACAGGGAAAATTAATAAATATTAAAAACATATAATATTCAGGCAGTTGGGAAAATATATAAACCTTTGGACAAACTTCTTTTGTTTTATTTTTTCCCCTTCTCCTATCCCAGTAGCTATTCTGTAAAGTTCAATAACCTAACAGGAAATCATATCCAAGATGGGTGAGAGACTCTTGTAACTTGGATATTAGGAGAGAAAAAAAAGGAACTAATGCAATTTATTAGAAAATATGACTAAATTTCTCCAGCTGGAGTTAAAATTGTCTCTATAGAACTGGGTCCTTCCTATGTAATCAACCCCTCAAACCATGTTTCAATAAACAGAAGGTGATATTCCAAAAGAAAGATTCTGTTTTAAAACAAATTACCGTGTATAAAATAGATAAGTAACAAGGATCTGCTCTTTAACACTGGGAAATCCAGTCAATACTCTGTAATAACCTATGTGGGAAAAGAATCTGAAAAAAGAATAGATGTACGTATATGTATAACTGACTCACTTTGCTATACACCTAAAACTAACACATTATGGGTCAGCTATACCCTAATACATTTTTTTAAGTTTAAAAATTCTGAAATAATTTGATTTTGCTGGAGCTGCTTAAGACTGAGAACAGAGTCTTCAAGTACATTCAAAAAGAGTGCTGAGGAGTTCCTGCTATGGCTCAGTGGTAACGAACCTCACTAGTGTTCACGATCCCTGAATACTAGTCAGGGTTCGATCCCTGGCCTCCCTCAGTGGGTTAACAATGTTGCCGTGAGCTGTGGTATAGGCTGAAGATGCGGCTCGGATCTGGTATTGCTGTGGCTGTGGCGTAGGCCAGCAGCTGTAGCTCCGATTTGACCCCTAGCCTAGGAATCTCCATATCCTGCAGGTGCAGCTCTAAATTAAAAAAAACAAAAAACAAACAAAAAAAAACAAAACTCAGCCTGCTCATCTCACTTTGCTTCTTTTCTCCAGCATCACCCTAGGCCAGCCCTGGTGACATCCTGGAAGGACAGAGTGTGTGGGAAGCCGTTTAACCCATCCCTCCTTTGCCACCTCTCTACCACTGTTGTTATCTGACTGTGCTGTATCAAAGCCAAGCTCCAGCGCTTGTCGAGGTTTCCATCCTGCCCTTGGACACTTCGCTTCCTGGCACTGTGACTCAGCAGGACACTTTTGTGAGTACGCGTTAAGCAAAATTCTTTCCTAATAGAGCGAAATTCAAGCACAGAGACAGTTTTAAGCAATTATTACAGAGCATTAGTCACGCACTTTGCGTTCCATTTGAAAATCAGTGAAACCTTATGAAAAAGATTCAGTTAGCCAGCAAAGAGGCCTGTCCACTGCGCATGTGGAGGGCTTCTCTGTTGTCCTAATAGCCATATGTTGCCCTCTTCATTTCTGAATGCAAAGCTGTGTTGCCTAAGAACTGGAAATGTGGACGGATACATATTGTTGAAGGCTCCAGATTTCAGGAGCCAGAACAAAAAGAAAGAAAACCCAGAAGAGTACTGGAGACAGATTCTTCTTATGAGAGCAGATGTCACCTATGTGTATGTGAAATATGGAAAAGAAAATGGATGTACTCCCATAAATTTCGCTCCTCTGTTTCATTTTATTAAAATCACATTCTAACGTAAAAGTATAGCAGAACTAGCAACCTTGATGGATTAGATTAAGAGATGAACTAGTGAAGTAGATCTCAATCAAAACAGATGAAAGATAGTTGGGAGTGGGATGGGCTGGCAAATAACAGCAGTGAAGTCATAAAAATTCAAAAGGGAAAAAATAGGTGCCAGATTTTTAGAGTCCAAAGGAGATAAAGATTTGTGTCATATTACTCACATCCCCACAAGCCTAACCAAGTGTTTTCATCTTTTATAGTTTACAAAGTGCTTTTGCATTTGAACACGGTAACTGTCCTGTGGGATGGTTATGAAAATATTATTCATTACCCCTCTTTTATGAATGAGGAAAACTGAGGACCAGAGGAGTTGAAATAACTGGCCTACTTCACCTAGATTGTAATCAGTGAGCTGGGATTGATACTTAGATCTTCCACCTCTAAACCCTGTGTTTAATCCACTGTCGTTCAATAACTGCTCAGTGGTACAAGGGGTGAGTTACAGTTTATAGCCAAGATGCCTGTGATAGTTTTCTGATTGTTCCTAGAACTCAGCAAATATAACAGAGGATCTAGTCAATCCAAGGCTGACAGCGATGGGACCAAGATGCTTTGTAAGCATACAGAAAGGTCAAGCAGATGAACTTTTACTTGTCAAATATATTTTAAAGGGGAAAAAAGTATCAATATAGTACTTCCTTGAGAGGAAAAAAATCTCATGGTAGTATACAATAATTTATGTTAAATAACTTAAAATCATTCTAACATGGGATAGTTGATGAGCCATGATACAACAACACAGTAGCTGACTGCACTTCCATAATGGGTTTGCATTGCAAAATCTATTTTATCTTAAAGAAGTATCTGTATTGGGAAATCTGGATGGGAGGACCAGAATGTTAACTCTGTTCATTGATTCCTCATTATAATATTCACCACCTCACAGTCTGTTTTGCGGTGTGTTGAAAACTCTTTCAAAGCACTGAAGTTTGTAGAAACTGTGACTGACTTATATGCTTATTCAAATGTCCCTCCAAGCTCTCTGCAATGTTACTGTAAGGTATGAAAGTGGTTGGAACAAATGGTTACATGTTTAAAAAAATGAGAATCAGAGTTCCCGTGGTAGCTCAGTGGTAATGAACCCAGCTAGTATCCATAATGATGCAGGTTCAATCCCTGGCCTTGCTTGGTGGGTTGAGGATCTGGTATTGTCGTGAGCTATGGTATAGGTTACAGACGTAGCTCAGATCTGACGTTGCTCTGGCTGTGGTGTCGGCTGGCAGCTGCAGCTCTAATTTGACCCCTAGCCTGGGAACCTCCATATGCTGTAGGTGTGACCCTAAAAAGACAAAAAAAGAGAATCAACAAAGAAAAGTGATCAAATCATACTTTTCCTGATATGTTGATAACTGAAGAAACGCTACATATAAATTTAAGATAAGCCAGGATGGTGTAGCCATATTTTCTGAAGATATAAATCCCTCTCTCTATATATCCCCAAGTTACCAAATAACTTGATACAAATCATCCTTTTTATCATGATAGATGATATTCCTTCTATGCTCTTTCCCTTTTCTTAATTTCCCACTTAGAACTCACCCCAACTTGTATTCTGTCCTCACCATTCCATTAAATTCTTCTTAAGATCTCTGATGAGCTCCGTCTGTTCACTTTCCATGGTCAATTTTCTCTCCTCATCTTACTGGACTCTCAGAAACTTTGGAAGTTTATCAGTCACTTCCTCATTAGAGCATTCATCTCTCTCAGATTTTCCTTTTGTTTCCCCCACCCCCTCGTATTCTCTCTTGGATGAAACAATTCATTCCCATGGTTTTAAATACCATCTTTTCTGTTGCAAACGCCCTTTTCCTTTCCAAGTCTTTCCCATCACAAGAAATGTTGCATATCTAGTTAGTCAAGCCAGATGCTTGGGAATCACCCTTCAGCCTCTCATCCTGCACATCAAATCCACCAGCAGGTGCCATCCGTCCAGCCTCCAAAATACATCTTGAGGTGCCCGTTATTCTCCATCTCCACAGTCAAAGACATTCTTATCTTTTATCTGGGTGACCTCAGTAGCCTCCTAACTATGCTCTGTCCCAAGCCCTCTCCCGCTACCACCAGATCCTAATTCTTTCTCATCCAAACCATCAAAGTGATGGATGGATGGATGGATGGATGGATGGATGGGTGGGTGGATGGATGGATGGGTGGATGGATGGATGGATTGATGAAGAAATGATCATGATAGTTGCTTAACTGTCCTCATTTGCTTCTATTATTTTACAAGGTTCTGGCCTTTTCCCATTCCAACTCTATCTTGAGAAGCTTGTCATTTGCTACACAGGTCTTGTAATCCTATGAGAATATTCCAAACTCTTTTCCTACCTTGGGACCTCTTCACTTGGAGTTTCTTTTGGCTGAAATATCCCCTGATCCTTCGGTACCTGACAAGCTATGTTCCTTCTTAACTTTTCACCCTATAAGAGCACTTCAGAAGGCTTCCCATACACCTTATCTGAAGAAGGCTCTTTTTCACATTCCATGGCTACTGCATAGCACAACACACTCTTTCAGCTCATGCATTTGTTAACAGCTCATCATCTATCTCTTCCATAAAGTTTATTTGCCACAGGGGCAGGATCCACATCTGTCTTGGCCACTTTTATATCCCAACAGGGCCTGGCACAATAGTAGACATTCACAAAATCATTGATGAAAGATTGAAGGAGCTACATTATGGAAGCCAAACAAATCCAAAAGAATGTTACTTGTTTTTTGTTTTCATTTTATTGTTCTCAGGAATACTCTAGGAGAATTTGCATAAGCAGGTGGGCTATAGACACCAAGAAAACAATTTGAATGAATCAACTGAAAACCAAGAGGATCAAGAGCCTTTTGAGGAAGGCAGGCCTATCACTAATAGAGGGAAAGATTCTTTAGGATGATTTAAGAGCAAGAAAATCCACACACGTATGAGGTTACTCAGAGGAATACTTAGGAAGGATATGCATAGAGGCGTCTCTTCATATTGAAATCTTGTAGAATGATGAATAATTTCTCTAAGGGAATACTTCATTGTTTGTGTCTGCAAATTAATCTGGACAAGATACGAGCAGATTCACAGTGAGGAATAAATTCTAAGGGTTAATAAATAGCAATGTGACTGCTATTAAAAGTTTCTATTGCAGACTAAGCAATGAACCCACTCAAGGAGAAAGCTTTGATGTCAAATCCATTCAAAATATCTGTGCGAATGAAACCTAAGAATAATTGATTTTGAACAATGACTTATTTGAGCTAATTTTGCTTGTATGCCTGCATAAGAGACAAAATTCCCTAACCCAGGAGCAAAACCTAAACATGGAAGAAGGGTAAGCCTTCCTTTCACCATAGCTACATGAGAAACAAATTTTAAAAATGAAAAAGATGCTTCTGCACAGTGGTCAATTCTATAATGGCTTCTGTTAGTGATGGAGTCTGCCAGTTTCCAAGTATGGCCATAACATTTTGCCTAATATCCTGAATATTGACTTAGTCCAGCATTCAAGCTTCTTTTACTGATGTTCAAGATATAATGGTGATAAAATAATAATCACACAACCTTACATCTGAAGTGCCACTTACAATTTTCAAAAGGTTTTCACATACATACATTATCTAATTTGATGTTCACAACAGCCATAAAGGAGGCATGTGTAATGGGACATTATAGCTAAAATATTTTACCTTTCAAAACCATTATGCTGAGAGCGCTATAATTCATGCTCAGAGGAAAACTGGTGTATAAAATGTTAGCCTAGATTGGTGTCCCTTTTTACCCATTTATCAATTGAGAGAGCTTTATCTGAGCATGTTTTGAGATACATCATTTTCAGTTTATACCTAAATGTTCAGAAGACCTGGAGTAGCAAAACTTTGTTTAAAAAAATCAGTTGTGCAATTTACTATCTAACTCTGGTGAGTTATGAGAAAAATAACACAAACCACTTAAAGTCTTTACATCTGAGCAAAGTGTTGCATAGTAATTCAATGATGGAGGAGGTGAGAAGCTATATAAGGGACCACAGGGTAAACCAGGGAGTCACAGAAGAAACTACTGGTCCTGCTAGGCTAGGCAAACAAAGGGAGACCTAAGCCTGGGGATGGAGGCACCTGGCAGCTGGAAGCAAAATGGAACTACAGCTAAAGGGATAGGAGGTGCCATCCAATGAAGAAAAAAAGAGTAGAAACACCCTGAGAATCTTTCTTCTCCCTGGCTTCCCACCTCTCATAGTATTTCCTAGCGGCCAGTCTTCTCACACAGCCAGAAACCAATGACAAAAGAACACGTATCAATCCCATGAGACCAGGGGAAAAAGGTCCCTGGACCCATGCACAAGTTGGGAAGACTTCTGAGTGAGGAAATGTGTCTTATTTAGATCTACCAGCTATACGCCATTGATTAGTAAGTCAAAACCAATACTGACCTATCTTCTTACACTGACAGATCTATATTTTTCCCTAAAATGAACAGAAGCACAATCCAAGATTAAACTATATTTCATAGTCCTCGATGGCTTGAGAATGCTAATACCTCTTTTCCCCCACTTGCTCCACGGTACTTCATATTTTTTGCTTTATATTCATACCACACACTTGACATATTTTACTTGTTAACAGAAGGCAAATAACATAAATGCTGCTGACGATTTCATTCTTCCTAACTTTAAGCAAGGCAACTGGAAGACCTTTAGATCTGAAGCCATTGTGAGAAATTCCACCACATTCATATTGCAATGACCCATAATTGTAGAAATCTACAATTTTCAGAATTGCTTAACATGTTCATTCTGTTGAATGGATACTATATGGAAAATAATATATTACATGATAGAAAGGAATGAGGTAATATTAAGAAGGGAGAGAAGCTGGATATGCTTTTATGCCAAAAAACTCCATGCATTGATTAAACTTTCTACATTCAATAATTGAGGGTTAGCTGAACAAGCTCCCCTGGAGGTTGGAGACTTTTCTGCTGGCACTGTCTTCAGGGTTGGGGAGCCTCCCTCTTGCTTTGTTGTCTCCTGTTTATTCAAATAAATACTTCCACCCACTCTTGGGTTTTCTTTTTTTCTCCTTTGACTCTTATTTTTTCTTGTCTGCACTCTTCCTCACCAACACTGCATTCTACACTGCAACTGGTGCTTTTAGCTTCTTCTTTCTCTTCCTCCCACCACTTCCCGCCTTGTCAGATTGTAAACACCCACTCCAAAGGAGGCAACTTCCTGAATTACTTTGAACACCTTTTTATTATGTCCTTGAAAGGATCCTGAGGCATCTGCCCCATCCTCTGCTACCCTCATCCTTCCCAGGTAGGATGCTCTCCCCTCACTCAGAGCTGGAGACACAAACTCTTCTACAGCCTCGTTTCATCCATATGGCCACTCACTTTTACTGTCACGTTGTCTCCTAGGTCTCAAGACCCTTCTGACTACTGCCCCTCCCAATCTCCATGTAGACACTCTAGGTTTCTTTCTGCTTGTCCTCTATTGTTAGAATATCATCTTCCCTGCTGCAGAGACAGTGTGGCAGAATTAACAACTCACTCCGCTAATTAAGGAGGGCACACTACAGCCTTTATCTTCATGGCCAAATCCTATCTATCTCTAAAATCTGCTAGTTGTGTACATCTATCCTTTATCCATCAAATCTTTATTCCATAAGACCAAGCATCTGTCCAGAGTTAAATGAACTTTAAAGCTACTATCATGCTAATGTTCAGGCACATTACTGTCTCGTTGAGAGAGCATAGAACTGGTCAGGACAGAAAGATCCCTGTCCTAGATTTACTGGGCACTTACTCTGTAACCTCGAACAAATGACTTTACTTCAAGGGGCATAACAGCTTATCCATTGTACAGAGGTGTTAAGATCAATTAATTCATGTTTTTAAGGTGATTTGAGGACCTGCTAATGAAAGATGCTATATAAATGCTAATAAAAATTATTCATTCCCACATCTATATATTCTTTTCAGCTCTCTCCTAAAATGGTCACCGTAAGCAATTACTATCAAACTCTTTGAAAGAATGAAAACGAGGAACTGAATTTTCAGTCTGAATCCTGAATTTTCTTCTTTTTCAAGATGTAATCCTTGTGATTTCTAAGTCATTTAAATGCAGATCTCTAAGCTAAATCACACTTATATATGATGCTTACACTTAACACTAAGGCTGTGGAGATTTGGAAAAATTACCAACTGAACAAAGCAGCACTTGGAAATACAGTCTGTTGTTTGAGCACACACATCCTGTACAATATCACCCAGCAAGGTTTTTGGGCTTTTAGACATAAAGCATTTTCATAACAAGCAAAATATTTTAATGCAATTCCATTCTAACCCCTCTATGTAAAACACTCATTTTAAAGATCCATTCTATGTAAAATACTCCAGTTACTGTGATTATTTATGATGTTATTGCTATTAAATGCACACTCCTTGAAAACTTTTAAAAACTTTTGTGATTTTTCATAAATGTTATGTAGTTTGTACTTACATGGGCATTATTGTAGTAGACTTGCTAGTCTCTGGGATAAAGAAATTAGAAACAGAAACAGTAGGTATTCTGCTACTTCAGAATGATGGAATGCTTTTGTCTTAAGGGAGCTCCAGCCACTCTGGAGTGAACTTGGCTTCACTGCCCCTACGCCTTTGCTTCCAAGGAATGATTCACCTCAGAAATTCTATTCTGTTTAAGACTGATCTAGAATTTAGAAATTTAGCATAGATCCCATCTACTTGCCCATTTTGATCTGGAATTTCCTTGACCCAGGTGGGAAAAACCTCAAAATTACACCACACATCAAGTTACTCTAGTCTTTCAGGACCTCTCTTCATCTTGACCTAGTAGAAGGCAGAGCTCTGTGGAGAGAAGAGAGGGGCAATTGCCTCTGGTCCCTTTTGAACACTAGAACATATGATTATCAGCATACTTCTGATGGAAAGAGTAGGCAACCAATTAGTGTCTTATGAAATAATCTGTTATATTAAAACAATTGGCAATATATATAAAATTTGTATGTATTGCATTGTATACTGAACATACGTAATATATCAGCAGTGTATTTACAGCAAAACATCAAGGTAAAAGATACAACAGTCATAAAATAGGAACAGGATGTATGTTAAAAGAAAATTGGACATTTCTTGTCTTATTTGACTTAGATCTTTCTTGATTAATTGTGATACAATATGAATGACACTGATATCTGTTGGCTACTCTTTACATCACTTTATGGGTAGAAAAGAAGCTGAGAGGGTTTTGCTTTTTTACAAAAGCTATGTGGTTGGACCTCAGAGTCCTGACTCCTGGCCTGTTGATTTACATCCTTCCCAAAAGTTCACAATTTGAGACTCCAAAATTTAGTGTTTATAATTATGTAAGAACTAGGGGCAAAACATTCACTCTGAAATACACTGATGTAAGGTAGTAATAAAATTTATAATCAGTGTAACGTTAGACCTCATTGAAACATCCCTGTATAACAACTTCCCTCACACAGAAAATCCAGACCTTGGTTTAAGTTTATAGTACCGTCCACAAACTACTTTAACCACCAGAAGACCTCTGGTACCTGAAAAACATTAGGAGGGTCTTCTGTTTGTTTAGGGGTGCTCTACTACATTCTTTTCCCATTATGGCAGAATTACAATGGATAGGTATCTTTTTAAATACAGAGTTCCTTTTAAAAAATAAGATCTAGAGAAAGGGGAGTATGATGCTCTACTGCACAAAAATATACGTCCAGTCTTAATCCCAAAATGCCCCAAATTCTTAGACAATACTAACTGTGAAAGCTAATGTGCCTCTCCTCCCCCAAAGCAGTGCCCCATGAATTTATGAACTGATATCTATTTATCTATCTCTCATCTATCTATTCTACCTATCATCTATTTATCTATATATCTATCATCTATCTATATCTCTATCATCTGTTTATGTATCTATCTCTATCTCTGTATATCCATTATCTATTTTTCACATATTGAGAAAAGGTTTGTTCCATTGCTTACCTCTAAAGAACTCATTGATATCGTTGATCCAGTTTCACTTCTTGATAATCCTGCATTTTCATCCAACTCAGAGGCCATGAAGTTCTTCACAGCCGTGCGAGGCTCAAAGGGCAAATTCTGCATATGTTCCTGGGGTGCAAGATGTGGCTCTAAGTTCATGTTGAACTGGTCCATGACAGGAGGATTCATGTTGAATTCAGGATTTACCTTGTAGTGCAATAGCCTGTCATGGGGCAGGGTTTCCATGCCGATATTCATTTTGTTTTCTTCTTTCATTGATGGCTGGGTGTTTACAGAACTTCTGGGCATCACAATGTAGTCACTTTCCATCATTCTTTCTTGAGGATGGACTATGTCCATATCAGCGCCTCTCAAATTATCATCTGTACATAAGTACACAGTTCTCCGCAATTCACTGTTCTCTTTTTTTAAACACTGATTGCCCAGCTCATTCATACTCATGGGCATGTGCAGACCTGTAGGTTGCTGGATAATGACTTTGGAAATGACATTCCCAGGCAATGTTGAATAGCTTAGCCCTTCAGGGTTTGTTCCCTTTTCTTCCTCATCATCATTAAGAGAAATCCTGGACAGGGTACCTGTTATTGTTGCTGCTCGGCAAGGACCAATATCCTTGTGAAGAACTGTGGATTAGAACATAAAAGTAAACCAGAGAGAGTTAGGACATGTATATCATTTATTATTGTATTTTGTTGTCTCTTTTTATTAAACATTTTCCTTAATAAAATAAAAATATTAAAATCTACATTTTTTTTGCATATGGTCTCAGTTAATCATTATTGATTCTGATATGCTCTGACAGATCTCAGGGAGCCCACAGCTAAAACGTATTATAAAATTGATTAATGGACTTTCAAAAATCTCAGTTGCCCTATCCTTAACTCTGCCTAACTTTTTAGGGGAAAGGCAGATTACCTGAGAAATTTTCTCCATTGGTCTACTGCAGAGGGCTTAATAGAATTAAGGATATATTCACAAGAATTGGACTTTTTCTTAAAAGATTTTCCCCTAAAATATTCTACAAGTTCTCTTCATTAAAATACTTCTTGAAAGAGGTAATAATGAGAATTTCACTACACTGCATCAAAAATTTAAAAAAATATGCATATTGAAAACTAATGCGTATTTATCTATGAAGTCCACATGGTCAAGGTAGATACAGGGCTCAGAAGGATTTATCATCTTCAGTTCTGTGTAAGAAAAGGCATTTTTTTTTTTACAAGATCAATCCATACGTTCCAATGCCCTTGAGGGTGTGTTATAATTGCCAACTGACTTTAAACAGAAATGTATGACTATCTAAACCCTCCACTCCATTTTAAGTCTGCAAAATAACGACTTAGAGGAGTTTTAAATGCACGATAACATGAAGTAAGATGAAGAAAACCATATTTTATGTATAATAGAGACAGAATAACTTGAAGCTTGCTTAGTTGTGAATAGCTGTTGGTTTTGAGGAATGAGAGAACGGAATTCTGAACAAGTATTCTTGGTAACAGTGGTGTTGAAAGCACACAGAAGAGTGCTGTGTGCAAGCTGGTTCAACAGGCCCCCAGTGTTGCCATCTCAACCAAGCAAATCCATTGTCATTCAACGTTTCATCAGGCATAGATAATCTAAAGTATATGGTTTAGGAGTTCCTGTCGTGGCGGAGCAGAAACGAATCTGACTAGGAACCATGAGGTTGTGGGTTCGATCCCTGGCCTCGATCAGCGGGTTAAGGATCTGGCATTGCTGTGAGCTGTTGTGTAGTCTGCAGATGTGGCTCAGATCTGGCATTGCTGTGGCTGTGGTGTAGGCTGGCAGCTGTAGCTCCAATCTGACCTCTAGCCTGGGAACCTCCATATGCCATGGGTGCAGCATTAAAAAGCAAAAAAAAAAAGGGGGGGGGGATATGGGTTAGTATCGTCTTATAAAAAGTTTTAGGTATATTCAATTTTACCCATTATTTTCTAAATTTCAAATACCATCCTAATTATTATAGATTAAAGCAGAGGTTGAGAAATAGAAGATTCTGTCTTTCCCTATTACAAAGAAGAGAAGCCTTCAAATTATTTCAAGACATATATCATTCATGTAATATCTTTTATCTTTAGAGTTACTGTATTTATTATATTAAGTCTCTTTTTAGACATTAAAGATGTTAATCTATCTCATATTTTTTTTATTAACCCACAATTTGGTGTGAATTTTTATACTTGGTGTGAATTTAAAAATGTAGAATGATTCAGTTTAAAAAAGTTATTTCCAGACTTTTAAAATAATAGATAATGTATTACTGTTGCCAGGAATAATCTACATGAAAATATTTGGGATAAAGGATGTTAAATTAATAGATTTAGTAATATTCCAAGTAAAACACCTTAAAATATCTCCAGATTCAGGGAAGAATATTTTTAATCCTTAACTGCATGCAAAAATTAACCCAAAATTTATAGCAAGACAATTTAAAGGCTAGTTATGGGAACCTATTCTGTTGTATTGAGGACGTGTAGACAATTTTATACTTTTATAACTATATTGTAAACTATAAATAAATCTTGGTACTGAATATTGATTTCATAATCTGTGTTTGTATGAAATAAAGTCATATCCATAAAAATTATGTAATGTCTAATGGTATTTTCAAAACTTAAATATCCTTACCTGATCGACAAGCAATGTCTACGTCTTTTTCAAAGTCTGTCTGTAACAAAAAAATAATAAGACATAGAATCATCATTTAATAAATACTTCAAGTGATTTTTACTGACCAAATTATCTGAAGTTAATGAATATCTGACAAGAGTAGTTCCTGTTGTAGCTCAGCAGGTTACGAACTCAACTAGTACCCATGAGTATGCGGGTTCGATCCCTGACCTCATTCAGTGGGTTAAGGATCCTGCTTGGCTGTGAGCTGTGGCGAGGTTGCAGATGCAGCTTGGATTCAACCCCTAGCCTGGGAATTTCCATATGCCTCGGGTGCGGCCCTAAAAAGCAAAACAAACAAACAAAAACAAATATCTGACTAGCCAGAACTAGGATATTATTCTGTGAAAAGTACGTTTCTTAAAGAGTAATCAAATTGTTTTCAAGAGTACTTTCTAGAGACTACATTTAAGATAAAATAAATGGAAATGTGGGCACATGATTTTAACAAGGCAATACCATACCACTTTCATCTTCTGCCAGGTGACTAACACCAGATAGAACAATATTAAGGCAATTCCTTAAAACACAACAAAATGATTAGAATGTGAAATACTATGCAGATACTTAAAAAAATGTCTTAGGTATTTATATTTTTAAGCATTCACATTGAATATATTGTTTGTCATGTAATATCTTATAATACAGCTTTGTCAAACCCTTAATAGTAAAACTAGGTTCTTATGATTCATTTTTCATGCCAATGTGACAAAAGACTTAGGAATTAAAATTGAAGATTAAACAGTACTATTCTAGCCTAAAACTTGCCATAGTGTAGTTCCATCTTCATATTTTCCCCCAAATTTTACTCTAAACAAATTAGTTCATTTTTAACTAATTAAGATGGGTGAAATTAGTCCATCTTAATATTTAAATTCATGATATCAGTGTTTATCTCTTTGTTTTTAATAAGGAATTATTCCTTCTACTGTCTTACCAGCATATCATTTAGACTATTTTTTGTGTTGTCTAATCCAAAAACATTAATAATAAAATCAAGTATGTTATTAAGAAACTCTATTTAAGTTGTGATGTTTATGACAGTTTAAACCTTACTTCATTTCTAAAATACATGGGAGTGGTAATGTCTAAAGTACCCCTTATCCCAACAACATACACATGTATGAGAGCTGATCTTCTACTGGAAGCACGTCTGCCCCTCATTCTTTAGGGCAGTAGTTCCTGTCTTGGGCTGCTCACTGGAACTACTAATGCCTGGGTCCCACCTCAGGGATCCTGGCTTCCTAGGTGTGGAGTGTGACTCCTCTGAGGAGTCTGATGGGCAAGGAAGGCGAGAACCACTGCTGGTCTCCCTTTAATGCCAGACATCAGGTCCACAGCATTCTGACCTGTAAACAAACATGATGCTATGGACACAGTGTTATCCCTAATTCTGTGTGAGAATGAACATACCCTCTGGTGTGGCCCAGAAACTCCACAGTCAACACCCCAGGGGGCCCATAACAGATCCAGGACTGCTAACCAATCCAGTCAAAACCCGTCTGGTATCAGAGCCTGGAGTGTGCTACTGCCAAAGTCACTGAAAATGGAATTCTGATCCTATGTTACTAAGAAGACTATTTGTTCATTTCCTTGAGAAATCGTGATTGAATCAACACTTAGAGTGGAAGTAAAAGCTCACCATGATTTGAGCATGCCCGTTGGGAAAAGAACTTGAAGAATCAGCATTGATTGGGTCCTGGCAGTTTCTCAGTCGGCATCTAAATGCATCCTGAACCTGTGAAACAAAGGACAAACGTTCATTTTCTTCTCTCTTGGTAATGGCCAGATACTGTCTGCATTGGCAATTGAGAAAACCATTATCATTGATTTTATGATCTAGTACCCATTTGGTTCACTTTGTTCTACAAACACGGGTATACCTGGACTTTGCTCCATAACAAGGGAATCCATCACTTCCATCATCCGTGGAGGGAGGTACTGGGAACTCCTCAGCTGTGTCTAATAATTCTATAGCTGTGACTACTAATAATTCTAGCCAGAGGGCAAGTTTATTTCCACTGCCACAAACAATGTTCATGTCTTTCAAGGGGGATTTACTATTCAGTACATGGGGCATAATCTTCATAAAAGCTTTAAACATTGAGAAAAATGAGATTATGCAACTATCTTTCGACCGAAATTGATTTGGGATTTTCCTTTTATGTCTTACGGGAGACCTGTTGGAGAGATCGTTGCTTGTCTCCCTTCAAGTACTATGTGACTTGATGTGAAAAAAAAAATCACAGGCAATGAAACAAAAAGATAACAAAAACCAGTCTGTTTCTGGTTGATTGTCCTGGGGGTGGGGGGTGGGGGAAGAGCAAAGCCAAACTTCCTTAATATCCATTTACAACTAGATTCAGAGCAAAGAACTAACATATCTCAAGGAACTTCTAAGAATATTAAATCCTTTGTTAAATAACATGTGGACAGACCTGAGTAGATGAATAGTAAACACAGACATCAATTGACAGCTACCCTGACCTTGTGGTGCCTCCAGGTCAGCCTGTCCCTCCACCTTACCTGGCACATTTGACCCCTAACAAGCTGCTGGTGGACAGCATCGTAGATCCAAGTCAATGGCAAGGTCTGTGGTCATGTCTCACATTACTGATATTCTCCTGCTCTTTTTATTATATTCCGTTTTACTGTTAATTCAGTAAAACAAAGCAGAGGTCATGTGGCATCCCCCCCATGTTACTGAAGCACCACTGCAAAGACCAGCAAGGGAAACACAAGACATCTCTAGTTTTGAAAAGTACTGATATGAAATAGCCCATTGCTGTTTGGTTGTGAGATGTGGCTTAGTTTATGTATTTGCCAGAAAAAAACCTGAGCCTCTTAATTTGTTTTCAGCCCCTCTCTTACATTTCATAAATCGTTAGCAGCCTTTTCCCCAAACCACAGGATTTAGAAAGTCACGTGGAGTTTGGTCACCCCCACAGAGTCCCGGCTACAGTTCACCCACCTGGGTTTCTACCCTCAGATTCTGACCCTGATGATGAGACTGCTATGACTGTGAATTAAAAGAGCAGAGGATAGGCTCCATATCCTCTGACCTCTCTTCCATTCTCTAAATCTAGCATTTCTTTCTCTTTTTTTAGCTATTTTTAAAAATTGAAGTATAGTTAATTTACAATGTGTTAGTTTCAGGTGTAGAGCAAAGTGATTCAGTTATACATATACATCTATTCTTTTTCATATACTTTCCCCCTTATAGGTTATTACGAGATATTGAATAGAGTTCCCTGTGTTATGCAGTAGGTCCCAGTTGTTTATCTCTTTTATGTATAGTAGTATGTATATTCAAATATTTCTAAATTCGGAATTTCTTAGAAAAGAAGAAGAAGTTGCCTAATACAACAGAGCAAGGTAATCTCTTATTTTTTTCAAACACAGCAATAAAATTTCAGGTTCAATGAAATCGAGTTTGAACATCTTTTCTTGAAGAGCTGGATACATATTTGGAACTAAATCATGCAGCTTCTCCCTTGAAGGGACAGGACATGGACAAATGAGACGTGAGAAGCTAATCCTTTCATTCTCTTCCTTTTTAGATTAAGAAGTCATAGCTGTAGGTCATAAAGTGACACAATTAATAATAAAAAAGTCATTACATACTAGGTCAGATGATCTCTGTTTCTGTTACAGAGAAATCTGCATTTGGGGAGAAATACTAAGAAAGTATATCTGTTTTTAGAAAAAAAAAATCCTAAGAACTAATGTCAGAAAAATAGGTACTTGCTAATATTTGTTTGTGCCCCCAAGCAACTGTTAAAGAAGCACAAATTTATAAAGGAACGTAAATAATATGTTAGAAATCTTTCCAGGAGCTTGTCACGTGATGCTTTTTTTTTTCCACGTCTGCCTCTAAATACCAGCATACATAAAATATGGAAGGTGGCACTTGGTAAAACAAAACATTAATTTAACTCTTCCTCAACAGTCAGTCTACTTTCAGACCTCAGGAGTGCAGCTATCATGGATTTTTTTTTTTTTTTGCTGGGGGGAGGACCTCCATGGCATGCAGATATTCCTGGGCCAGGGACTGAACCTACACCACAGCAGTGACCCAAGCTGCTGCAGTGACAACACCAGATCCTTAACCTACTGCATCATAAGAGAACTCCCCTGTCAAGGATATTTTTGTCTGACAATGAAATATAGAAAAGCAACTATTCCATTATCTGGGAGTTCCCAATGTGGTGTGGTGGGTTAAGGATCCAGCATTGACTCTGCAGTGGCTCCAGTCACTGATGAGGCATGGGTTGTATCCCAGGCCCTGCACAGTGGGTTAGGAATCTGGTACTGCTGCAGCTGTGCTGTAGGTCACAGCTGTGGCTCGGATTTGATCCCTGGCTCAGGAACTTCCCAATGCCACTAGTGTGGTTAAAAAAAAAAAATCCACTACCTGATTGCTTGAAGGAGATACAAATGAAATCTCTTTTTTTTATAATACACACACACACATGCTACCAAACTCCCAAATATGACAAAGTGCATTTCTATCTGGAGAATGATGTCAGCTTCATGAGTCAGTCAATGCTGTTCACAAGAAATATAAAATAGAATAGCATAGAAATTCTTCAGTAAATCCAAGGTCATTTTAACGGTCACATAAATACTACGATTTAAGTGCTGGATTCTCTGAAACTTCTCTGTTCCTTCTAATTCAGCAACATTTGCAGGAGAAATTCCACTTAATCCCAAGTGCTCTGTTTGATATTTTAAAAAAAATCTTAAAAATGCATTCAAGCAATCTAGATGAATTAGCTTTATTCTTTTTTTTTTTTTTTTTTTTTTTTTTTTTTTTTTTGTCTTTTCAGGGCTACACATGCAGCATATGGAAGTTCCTAGGCTTGGGGTTGAATCAGAGCTGTAGCCACTGGCCTACACCACAGCCACAGCAATGTGGGATCCAAGCCACATTGATCTGTGACCTATACCACAGCTCAAGGCAATGCCAGGTCCTTAACCCACCTAGCGTCCTCATGGATACTAGTCAGATTCGTTTCTACTGAGCCACGATGGGAACTCCATAGATGAATTAGCTTTAAATATTTATCCAACACTGACAGGGAAGAATGATGAGACTAGATTTATTATCAAAAAAAAAAGGGTGTTTTCAAGCAGGATAGTACCTAGAAAATTATTCTGCATTTGGAAACACTTTGATAATTAAAAGGATTTTCCATCAGGTAAACAAAGAGACTTTTATCTTAGGTGAACCAATATGAATTGCACTTACGGAGATCTTAGGTGAACCAATATGAATTGCACTTACGGAGAACAACTAGAAGTTTTTAAAAAGTAAGTCTATAAGGACCTTAATTCCAAACAAGGAGAAAGCATAAAAATAAGCAAGCGACAGAATCTAGATCTGACTATTCCATACAAAATTAAAATTTTCTGTGTCAACACTCATTTTACAACACTGGACAGTGTTGGGTCTTTCTTGTCTTGTGATTAAGATTAAAAAAATAATTGTTAGAGGATTCAAATGTTTACTATTTAAGCTCTTTAAGCTGCCTTATTATTTGTAGAGAACAAGTCACTTATTTTAGGAACCAATGTAATTTAAAATTTATTTTTAGATACTAAAATCATTATTCGTCTAAATTCTTCTAATATTATCACTTTTTAAACTTATGTAAGATCAGTAAATATAATTTTAAACAACCTTTGCAGAATAATTACATATTTAACACAATTTACAGCACAGTTAAAATCTAGATTTCAAAATGTCCTCTTTTTCTAATACTCTGCCATGGATATTTCTCCTTAACTGACAGCCAACCAGAGGGTTAAAAAGTACCAGGGGATTGGCAAAGAATAAATATGTGCATAGCCCTGGAATATTTAGGAGACCTTAAAGAAACCTGATGTCATTTTCTGAAATAAAAAAAGGAGTGGCAAGAAACATCTTCAAAAATAGGTGATGTGACCACAATAAGCTATCAAGTTGTCTTTGGAAAGCATCCTACAAGGCACAACCAAAATTATCCTGACCAGATCCAGCTGTGGTCTGCTTTAAAATATCCTGAACAACCTACAAGTACTTAATCTCCAAAATACAAAACAACACATACAACTCAACAGCAAATAAACAACCCAACTGAAAAATGGGCAAACGACCTAGACAGACATTTCTCCAAAGAAGACATAGGGATAGCCAACAGACACATGAAAAAATGTTCAACATCACTAATTATTAGAGAAATGCACATCAAAACTACAATGAGGTACCACCTCATACCAGTCAGAATGGCTATTCTGAATAAGTCTAAAAATAACAACTGGTGGAGAGTATGTGGAGGAAAGGGTACCCTCTTGCAATGTTGGTAGAAACGTAAATTGGTATAACCACTATAGAAAACGGTATGGAAGTTCCTCAGAAAACTAAATATAGAACTACCATATGATCCAGCAGTCCCACTCCTGGGCATATATATGGACAAAACTTTCATTGAAAAAGATACATGCACCCCTCTGTTCATTTGCAGCACTCTTAAAAACAGTCAAGACTAAATATTCACCAACAGATGAATGGATTAAGAAGATGTGGTACATATACACAATGGAATACTACTCAGCCATAAAAAAGAACAAAATAATGCCAGTTGCAGCAACATGAATAGAACAAAATAATGCCATTTGCAGCAACATGGATTGACTCTCATACCAAGTGAAGTTAGAAAGAGAAAGATAAATACCATGTGATATCACTTATATGTGGAATCTAATATATGACACAAATGAACCTATCTACAGGAAAGAAACAAACTCATGGACATGGAGAGCAGACTTGTGGTTGCCAAGGGGGAGGAGGAGGGAGTGGGATGGACTGAGAGTTTGGGGGTAGTAGAGGCAAACTATTGCATCTGGAGTGGATAGGAAATGAGGTCCTACTGTACAGCACAAGGAACTATAGCCAATCACTTGTGATGGAACATGATGGAGGATAATGTGAGAAAAAGAGTGTGTGTGTGTGTGTGTGTGTGTGTTTGTGTGTATAAAACTGGGTCACTGCTGCACAGCAGAAATTGACAGAACACTGTAAATCAAGTATAATAAAAACTTTTTAAGTCTCCTAAAAAAGCTACCAACTCTTTTCACCACAGACGGATTCCTGGATGAACTAGAGTTCAAAGAGGTCCTCAAGGCAGGCCTTGCTCTTGTTCCTCCCCTGGGACAGGGATGCGTTTCATCTCCACAGCAGCCAGCAAGAGCTTCTCCCCTGGTCCTTGCTCTGAAGACAGCTGGCAATGTCACTGTGAAAGTCTGTGCCAGATTTAGAGATTTCTGGGGAGGAGCACAGTGCAATGCTTGGCAAAGCTGCAATTTAGAGGAAGCTCCAGGAGAGAGCTGCACTGTTTGAACGGGCTCTGGATTTAGCTACAGACCCCAAATCTTCACTTTTTTTTCTTTTTATAGATTAGAAGAGATTTATTGAGTACACTGCTAAGGAATGCACTGGGCAGGAGTTCTGCCCTGGGGTAGTGGTTTGGGCTCTAAAAAGAGAAACTGTCTTCAGACAGTTCCCCCCACCCCCCTTCTCAGTTCCCACCAAGCTTTATCTCCAGTTTTTCTTCTTGACTCACCAATTCCAGGGGATCATTTTATGCCAAGAAAAGAAATAATTACAATTTTGTAATCATTTGAGATTGTTAGCTTCGGATAGGAGGAGTTTCTTAAATGTCCTCTTTTTAATTTTTTCCCTGAATCTAATATCTGCTATTGTTTCTACTGATTCATATTTGAACAAATGCCTTTTGTTTTTTCTTTTGTTTGGCCATGCCAGCAGCTTGTGGAAGTTTCCTGGCCAGGTATCCAATATGTGTAACAGTGATCCAGGCCACTGCAGTGACAATGCCGGATCCTTAACCTCTTGTGCCACAAGAGAACTCCCAATAAATGGCTTTTTAATCATATTAAAATTCAAATAATTTCATCATTAAATGAATAATATTGTTGTCAGTTCCATGTGTCCTATACCAACTTATATAAGCACCATGGATGACTACACATTATTAAAATATTATTTGACCTCTCTGATAGTGAGGGAAATAAACAAAAATGGCTTGTCATTTGCTGTATGTTGACGGAAAAATAAGGACTTCAGTCCCAAATACCAATCCCAATGGCTTTCTATTGGAATTCTCTAACACCTAAAGGATCTTTCACTTAATCTCAAAATTGTTGTAGCTTTTTATGTTTTCTGTATCAGTTTTAGGGGTGACACAGGCTGCCACTGACAACATTTCCCCACTTACATGATCTGAAAAATGTAACAGCATGTTTTCAGCATGCAGTAGAGAAAAGAAGAGGGAAGTTATACAGCAGGAACCTCCACCCATGTCTTCATAGAAGATATTTCATCTTAGCCTCATGCCACCCATATCAGGGTAGAAAATAAAAACTTATTCACGACCTCTTGTTTCTTATATTTATTTTAAACCTTTATTCCAGACATATTCAATTTCCCATTGCTAGTTTAATACTACTGCAAATTGGGACTCTGGGGTCTGAGAGGAGAGAGAGGTGAGATTTGCCTGTGCATGAAACCAGATACTCAGAATTTAGAGTAATAGCAAGTTATGGCTGGATGCTACCTGGCAGATATTCCAGTTTGATAATCTCTGCCATGAAATTTTGTGTCTTAATTTGTTCACTGATGCCAGTTTACTGATCTGATTCGATGCTCTTGTTTAGCTCCCAAGCCTCTGTATGCGCTTGGAGAACCACATGGGCAGATTAAGATGGACAGAAGTACTAATGACATAAGAGCAATTATGCACCAATCAGGAAAACATTATCTGGAACAAGAGATAAGATGTATATTTTTCTGCCAGTAAGAACTATGTTACCATGTTCTGCCTAAGAAATAAGAACTATGCTGGTGATTTCTGGGGAAAAGTATAGAGGGCTATGTATGATCCTTTCTTGTGTCGTTCCCATGGTCCTATTTCA
This sequence comes from Catagonus wagneri, assembly GCA_004024745.2. Classification (NCBI taxonomy): domain Eukaryota; kingdom Metazoa; phylum Chordata; class Mammalia; order Artiodactyla; family Tayassuidae; genus Catagonus; species Catagonus wagneri. Next base: position 2,916,619 of record PVHT020000078.1, on the reverse strand, counting down.
AGGCAGTCTCTGTGCTTCCTACCCTCTGTTTCTATTAAAATCCAGCTTTATTGTGTTACCTTTATCCACTCTCCCATTTCCAGACACACATTCTGTTTTATTTAAAAAAAAAAAAAAGGCCAAAAAAATCTTTAAATGTATTTGTTTCGGAAGCTTTAATTCAGCCTGACAGAGACAGGGCTCTGAGCAACCCACCTCCCTCTTCCTTTACTCCAGCTTCCTTCTGAACATGGTTGAGAACCTGACCCTCCCTACCCAAGGCTGCTCACTCACTGTCTAAAATCTATTCTTCATGACGCACAGTGTCCTCTCACCAAGACCCCTGAGCACCCCAAGGAGAAAGCTCTAAAACATCACTTCATGCTTGTGCCCTCTGATGTCCTTAGTATTACCTTTCTCTTTGTGCTACAGCCATTAAAAAAAATAAAATAAAATCCCTCCTGAGTCCAGGATGACATCACTTGCTTTACGCCTCCACATGTGTCACGTGTTCTCAGAGGAGAATCCGCTCTCCACGGCTCACCACAGCCTTCATTCCTGGGAAGCTATAGGTCCAGAACCCTCTCTCCATCTTCTTCAACTTGAAAGTTTTACTTTCTTAATCCTTCACCCCATTTTCCCCTCAGGACCCTGTTAAGTTCTGAGGCCTCCCATCACCCACTCCCTCATCTTGGAAGATCCCTGAAGCCTCTGCCCTTCCTCCTTAGGGGACTGTACAACGAACATCCTGTAGTAATGAGTCATACCTAATTTCTTATAAATCGAGCTGCGAGATTCATACAACTCTCCATCTTAACTTTATTATTTGCAATATGACCTCTTTTCAAATTGCTGTTCAGCTACTTCGCCACGAGCGGCTTCCATTATGTTTAAAAAATGGTTTACTTGGGCGAGATTATTGTTTTAGATTGCTAAGGAGGATGCCTGTCTGTTACATGTAGTCACTGTCATGTGCTTGTAAATAATTTTATCTATATTTTTATGGAGATAATAAAACGAAATGGGAAGTTGACAGAGAAAAAAAGGTGCAGGGAAGTGGGGAAACAGAAAGAAAGAAAAAAACTGTTCATGTTTATTTTAAGCGTTTGCTACAAAATTGCTTCCCAGGTTTGGATGGAGCATCTGGGACCTCATCTGGTGCAGCCTAGACCTCCTGCCAGTGCTGGGGAAAGAGTAAAGAGGAGCTTGGCCCTGTTACTGACACTACAGAGCAGCCCCAGGAGCTTCACATACTGATACAACAATATTATCCATTTAAGCACTTTCCTTTTTTCCTTCTTTTTAGTGAAAGGGTTTTATTGTAGCTTATTTTGTGCCACAGTCTTGTTATTTTCCCCTTCTGACATCAAGCTGTATGATTGTCTTAGAGCCAGACACAGCCAGAGACAGGAAAGATGAGAAGAATGTGCAGACACCAAGGAAGTGGTTTCCTAGCAACAGGAACTATTTCAAAGCTTTCATAACTCTTGTGTAGTTAGAATTTCCATAGCAATACGGAGAATAGTAAATAGTGGATATGTCGTTCTGTGCTTAATGCAAATGAATTCTAATTAAGAAATGATGGATATATGGAGCTCCTGCTGTGGCACAGTGGGTCAAGAATCTGACTGCAACCGCTCGGGTCACTGCGGAGGTGAGGGTTTGATACCTGGCATGGAGCAGTGCGTTTAAGAACCAGGCATTGCTCCATCTGCAGCTGGGATTCAATCCCTGGCCCAGGGACTTGCATATGCACGGGGTGCAGCTATAAAAAAATTAAATAAAATAAATGATGGATACAGGAATAAAGACACTATATTTGTTGTATTAGATTCTGCCTTATTATATACTACACATATTAGCTTCCAAGGTCTAGGCTTGTTGCTGGAAGTAACGTGTGGTGATAAATCAGATGGCCTAATTTTTTTTTTTTTTAAATCTTTTTCCCTCTTTGTGTTTTCTTTTTTGTAAGCGACATCTGCTGTAGGAATTCAAATGAGAAAGGAACTTCAAAAGAAGAAACAGTACTTCAAGAATATACATTTTATGAAATTTAAATATTAGGATATCAGCTTTAAAGGTCACAACAAACTGCTAGGCAAATAATCAATTTGCTTTTCTAAAAAAGTGGAATATAATTGAGTTGGGATGGTATCAGAATGATCACTTCTCCTTTCCCTCCTGACTTGAACTAATTTCGGTTTTACAATTAGACCCACTGAAAGCAAAGGCACTTTTTAAATGAATCAAGTCCCATACACATCACATTTCCAGTGCCACAGTTACAATATTTCTTTTCTCCTTCTTTAAATTGCCAGGCTTTAGTCTTCCCCTGTGTACACCCACCTACTTCACAGAAGACTGGAAAAGTAAATAAGGGTAAAGCCTTTTGAATTCATATTGGATGAATCATTAAAGACTAAAAACAACCAAATTATGTTACGTGTATCAGAAATACACAGAAATACATTTATCTGTTTTCAGTCTCTCTAAATTGAAGGAAATGTTCCTTAACTGCTTATATATTTTTAAGAAAGAAAAAAGTCCATATGAATTATTATGAAAGAATATTTTAAAGTCAAAAAAGCAGTAGAGATAAAACTGCATTCCTAGGATTGCCTATGGAATTATCAGATTCATAAATCTGAGTCATTATCCCATATTTTACAAGACGATGTTGGGTCCATTTGCTTTGGTATATTTTTATGAAATGTTTGTTCATAGGAGAATCAAGGCTAGGGAAAGATGCTTTATTCTCCTGGACTGTGGTTAATGCTGAGGCAGTGTTATCACAGGTAATATTAGATAGATCCATTGCTAGTGTCAGGCAACACTCATTTAGAAGCTCAAAAAGAATTTCTATGAACTCTGAGAAATCCTTACGATAGGGCCTTCGAGATCTGAAAAATTGAAACGAGGTTCTCTTGGTTTTTCAGTAACAATTTCCCCTGAGGAAATGTGCAAGAGATTTGCCTATGACTGAAATCGGCTCTGTGTATTTATAGCAATGTTAACAGGATATTTTTAAGGGTCAGTGAAAAAACACCAGATACGCAATTTTCCATTTCAGTGTTGGGATGTGAGACATGACACTCTGCTATTAATTTACCAGCTATAAAATTATTCAATTTAAACTCATCATTGAAAATGAAACAGTAACAGGACCAATATTCATATTCTTATTCCTCAATAATATAGAAAATATAATTATAGACATTTAACTAAAGCATTTATTATATGATTTGATTTAATTACTCTTGAATCATGTTTTTGATAATTATTAGTCCAATTAGCAAGTATGGAAAAGTTCTTATGGAACTAAATTTTTGTGCCAAATATTTTTCTTCATGTAGGCAGCACAAATCTGATAATAAGCCAACAAAATATCTGTCACTTTAAAACCTGAATATTTTGATCATAGCCTAAGGCTTTCTAGAGAGCTTATTTCTGAAGAAAAAAGACAGACTTATTTAAAGATGGGGCATTTTTCTCCTCTTTAACACCTAAAGTATTAATATCTTCTGAAAATCACATGCAGATAAATCATGGATCTTGCTTAATACCCACACTTGCTTAATACCCACACTATTCATCCTTTATCGTCAATCAAAAATACATATGTGTCTACTCACGTCAAACAATTTTGTTCCGTAAACATATGAGAGGATACTAATACAGAAGGCTCACAAGATATGGCTGGAGAAGAAAATAGCTCAATATCCTTTTAACTTTACTCAACTTTGGCATAAAAATTCAACAGTTGGAAGATTTTTACTGCTGATATTCTAAGTAGAAATTTGGGATGTCTTGGCAATTGTGAGCTAAATCAGACTTTTAAAATGATTAAATAGCCCCCTCCCCTTGTAATATGAAGTCACCTTTCTTCTATTTTCACTGCTTTTCATCGTATGATGCTCTTGGAATACACATGTGAGTTTATTGCTGACATCTGTATCATACCAAAGTAGCTCAGAAATATTGTTCTCATTTGGTAAACAAGGTAAAAACCTTTGGTTACCTTCACACATCACTGTAAAACCTATGGGACCCATACTCAGATACTCATGTGTGTTTTTGTGACGTGCACATTACAGTAAAGTTCTCAAACAAGCTAGATAATGCGAAATGACAGTGGAGACCATTTTCTCAAAATTACTAGTGTGGCACTGCGTCACTGTGTGTTTTAGTCACCACTGTCCCCACAGTAAATGCTAAAATGACTCATAAACCTTGTAAATACTGTGGCAGTGCTTGTAAGCATTCAGAATAATTTTTGCACAGGTTAGAAAACAACATTTTATTCCTAAACAACTCAAGTCTGAACTGTGTCATTGATCTGGATGGATGCGGTGCAGGTAAGGGTCTCAGCTCATGAAGGATGACTTCTTTCTCTCACTGCTGCCAACAAACCTCACCAGGGCCTAGAGAAATGCTGTGATTAGCTGTGATTATAAACCTACAGTTCTTGGGGACAATTACTGGCCATCACATTCCACTATGTCCATTCTTTGTATTTTCTGAGCATAAACATCCATATCAAAATGACTTATTTTTAGTAACCTTAATAGCACTTTAGTACGGAGACAAAAGAACTGCTCATTCATCATCAACATTTGCTATCTAAAACAAAATTAGTTAAGTTATGAGAATGGGGATAAGCTGTATGGAGAAGCACAAGTTAGGGAACAGCTTGAAGAAACAGAATTGTATCACCTTCTACAGAAATGCTGCCGACCCTCTCATCTACACCTATGACTGCATCGTAGCTTCTCTTGAACCCATTCTCCCTGGCTCTTGGCACCTCTGGCTGTGCTTTCCCTTGCACTGTTCCATCTGTTTTAATCTGTCACTTCCAGAGTCCAAGGAGCCCCCTGGAACTTGGCCTTAACATTTCCTTTTAGTTTTGACTCCCAAACAACTGTGTTTAAAGGAGACCAGCTTTAATCTGAAGATCAAGTTATTAAAAAGAAAAGATCATATTCATTAACAAGGAAAAGACTCTTCTAAGCATCATTTTCCTCTCTTGCAAGAGTGATTTTTCTTACCTCTCTCCGAAGAATGCAGTGGACCATGACTATCACGAAGCCTTGTAATGAGTCAAACACAGCAAAAAGGATTTGGAATAATATGGAGCGTTTGTCTGTCATGGCCAGAACCGCAGACATCCACGTCAGAGCCAGCAGGGGCAACACCACACAGGAGCTCCAAAGGGACGCCCTGTTGGGACACAGAAGAAGCAACATTACGTAGCTGCTTGAACACCCCAGGTGATAACCGAACACCCGTTCAACAAAGCATTCTTGTATGTGGCACCAAGACCATTAACTTGGAAACCACAAAGCAGATAACATTCAAGAGTTTTATTTATTTTTTTAGCAGACAATCCCATGATAGTTATAAAAGCAGTTGCAAATTATAAATATTTAAGGATGCTCTTAGCTCTAATATTAGCAAACGTGATTTTTTTTTCCATCATAGCATTTTCTCACATGCACAGTAAAAAGATTTGTAACAAGAAGATGTAAATGATTGGGACTAACATGGCGTTACTGGCGGTGGTGGCTGACAAAGCTGTTGTTGAAACTACTCCACACTTGGCACATTTGAGCGTCAAACCGCTATGAGGCTCACTCATCTGACTGCAAACAAACAGAACACCCACAAAAAGAACAAAATATTGAATTGTCACCAAAAAAAGTTGCTCCTGCAAGTTAGCTTTTACAAACGATTTCATGCAGAAAAGTATATTGATCAAAGAAGACTCCTCTGGGTTGTGTTAAAGATACATTTACACTACACATGATTTTTGTAACATTTACCTCTTAATAATATGGGCCTTTGTTACATGCAAAGTATATTTCCATCATTTACACCACAAATGGTCCTTGAGTCTACAGGTCAAAGTTGCTCATACATTGAGTTAAACATAAGCATGTGTTTGTGTAGACATACAGAGAAAACCCTTTATTCAGACCCTTAATAATCAAACATGTAAGGATTCCTAGCTTCAAAGATTGTCATTTACAGAGGCACATGATATCAATTAAAACCTTCAGAAATGTAAACATGTATTTCACTAGTCTAATATAGGGAGATATGGATCTTAGGCTTTTTGTCATTGTGGAAGATGTAGCCTTTATCTCACATTCATATTTTGAAATTTCTTATAGCATGAATGTACTGTTTGTATTTTAGGATGATCTGAATATAGGGACTGATGAAATATTAGTTGATAATAAAAACAGAGATCATTTTCTGCTTCAATAAAATACACGTAACATAGTCACTAAGTTCAAAATATTCTTTCTGAACAATTTGTCATGGACTCCAACCTAATAGCATTTAAATGATCTATTCAAATCTCGAGGATTTTGCAGGTAAATTCAGGTTCAATCTATAGTCTTACAGAAGAAAAGTCATACAACATAGGACATTACACACTTTTTACTTTAGAAAAGAATTCCTTGAAAATGACTGGCTTAACCAACAATAATGGAAAAAATAAAAATCATTTTTTTAAAAAAAGAAAATGGGTTATTAGGACATAATCTTTTTAGGAAAAACTAAGAATTACTTGAATTACATGTCAAAACACCTGGAAATAATTTCTGTGATGACTTCTCTTGCCCATTCCCATGTGATGTGTCTAAAATATAGGTTTTCCCCTGGGTTTCTTTAAAAAATATTATAGTGGACCTGTATTCCCATGTGTAAAATTAAAATGGCAGAACTGAGAAAGTCATAAGGGACTCATAATTCAGAACGTATGGTTTCCTTTAAAGCAGTGCACTCTTTGGTGAATTGCACTTGATGAGAAGATAAATCTGAAAGCTATTAAGAAGATTGATCAGTAGACCCCATGAGAAAAATCAAAGCTTTCAGAGTTAGATGTGGGGGTGGAGAATATAATTGTAAATCACTTTATTGATTCAACCCAGGGCATGTGTACTAGCCACAGGTTTCCAGACTTTTCCAAATAATAAGTAATAACATCTACCCAGTTTGGTTCATGAATGCCTCCATGGGCATGTCAGTGTGTTTAAAACTACCTCCAGGAGACTGCTTAGACCAGTGTTCTTAACAGTGTATACTTTACAAGAGTAGATAAGAAAGTTTAATTGCAGAAAAAGAGGGAAAATGAAATATTTTACTTTAGATGTTCTAAAAATCACACTGTTTTATCTTATTTTCATTCTTTCCAATTATCATTTTATTTAAGATGTGTTGATATTTGCAAAATATTCCCCCTTAGTAAATATACTTTATATATTAGAAAAAGTTAAGATAGTTTAGGTATTACAAAACTTGTAAAATTATTTTATTATTTATTAAATATTCATTGACTCATTCCTTTATAAATCTTTATTGAACATTAACTATATGCTTGGCAGTTTCTAATAACTGATGATAAAAAGAAGAAAGGAAACAAAGAAGTAGCAAAAAATGGAAGGCAGAACATCTTGGTATCATTTGATTCTAAATAATAATGTTTCTGTGGCTTAGGTTTGATCCCTGGCCCAGGGAACTTCCTTGTGCCTAGGTGCAGCCAAAAAACAAAAGAATGGCTTGCTATACATATATATTCAAACAATGTGAAATGGTCAATATTTACCATTAGGGAGATCAATTGTTAAGTTAATCAATTAGCTTCCTGCCCAATGCCTCTTTAGGTAATTCAGTTTATTTGTTCTTCACTGAAGTCTGTCTTTGTTACAGGCTTTACTGCTTTTCTGTGAACTAAAAATTAACTTCAAGTACTCATATCTTCTAAAAAATTCATGCAATCACACTTTGGAATAGAGAGAAAATTTCAATCTATACCCACTTAAGCTAAAATAGCATTTTGTATTACAGAAAAAAATGTAAAGCCTAGAGTCATTTATTTGTTAATAGTTCTTTTCTGCTTTGGACAATAACTGGTATTCCGCTTTTAAAACTTGTATTAACATCATTTCTATTTCTCCAGCAGTGGCCTTAGAACCAGGAAAAAAAAAGACATTTGACTGTTTTTCCAGTAAAACAGATATAACATCTAATGAGATTTTTAGAAATAGAGGTTTTAAAATTAATATGTAGATTGAATTTCTAAATTCATAATATGACCGTGTTGTCATTTCTCCTAAACCTATGTTATCGCTTACAAAGAGCTATGTAAATCAAATGGGATATTACATATAAAATAATCAAATGAGAAAAAAATACTGACTGCATTTAATAAATTCTTAGCATTATGCTCATTCTCATAACCTCATCTCTTTTCCTGACCTCAGTATCGTGAGTCATGGATGCTTGACTGACAAACTCAGGGTCCTTTGCAAACAACCATCCAGCTTGCCTTCTTTATTTAACCCATCACAACAATAGCCATCAACTGTTAATTGAGTGCTTGCTAGACACTTTAATGGATGACTTATAAACACTGTATTTCATATACTCTATTATGATCCCCATCTTACAGGTGAGAAGACTGAGCTGCAGAAAGATGAAATAACATGCCCAAAGATTCTCACAGCTAGGAAACTGCAAAGCTAAATACTGAGCATAGCTTTCTCTTTTACTGCAAAGCTTTACCCTAACCACTAGTCCTCACTAATAATAGTAATTTTACAAGTTCATACCACTAGTGCAAGAATTGTGTTTCTACATCCAGTACTCAGTATGAACAATTTTTTTCTAACATGATTAATTTTAGACAGAAATAACTAAAGTAGCTATTGTTTCGATTTCAACTATACAGGCAGATTAGCTAGTAATCATGTTTAAGTTCAAAAGGTATAGAATGCTAAGTGTCTGTACAAGTTCAACTCTGCCTGTGTAAAGTTGCTTTAGAGACTCATCTGAAGTGAAAAAAGTCTCCAAATGGGAAGCACTTCCCCCTCAGAAAGGAAACTCCAATGCTTCTATTACACTGTTGCAATTCTATTGTTTGATATGAATGATATCCAATTTTATACCAAAAGCCATTAAACCTAGTCACTTATTAGGGGGGAAAATGCCTGGATTATCTAATCGTATAAATCATTACACAGATTGTAAATATATAAAAGATTCCCCCTAGTCAGTGATCAAATACAAGGACTTTTAAAGAATACCACACATTATTAAAGAAATGAGAACAATTGTGTGGTAAGTTTTGAATGAAAGTACAGTTCAACAGAAAGGAAAAGCTATACTTTTTATAATAAAAGATACAAAGGGATTAATATTTCATTTGAGTTCTTACATACTGACATGAAGTAATCACATAACCTTAAAAAGCTGCTATCAACCTGCTTATGAAATGTTATTAAGTCATTAGATATGGTGATATTATAATAACAGTAAATTAAAGAAGATGCTTTTCTAAATTTCATAAGTGGTTAAAATATGCAAGGAAAAATTATGAATAACTTTCTAGCAAGTTATACTGAAAATGTTAAAAAATGAATATATATGATAACAGTATTTCTTACGTGATTGTTTCAAGTGAAGAATTTTTCTGATATGTACAATAGTTTTGCCCTACTGTAAAATACATAATGTATGAAATATAAAATACATGTATAAAATGAATAAAATACATGAATAAAATGTATAAATACAACAGTTTTGCCCTACTATGGTTCGCTTGTCCTGATTCAGTTGTATCCCACTATGAAATTGTTTTCAGTTGACCCTCCTGTTCTTTGTGACCAAAACTAAGAATTAATTGAAAACCCTCACCCAAGGGCAAGTATTTTAAGTTGTCTCAATATTTAATCTCAGAATCTACCCTACACACCAGTTTGTCAAGAACAAAATTTAAGGCACTATCAAATGCAGTTGGGGATCTGGAATTGGAGTATGGGGTGCATTGGTAAAGACCATTCAAAATCCACCAATTGCAGCTTACCCGGCTCTGTGTTTGAGCTTTTTATCTAGGATTCCATCTCTGGAAACAAGTTTATTAAATACCAAAATGCCAATCACCATGTTGACCTGTCAAACAGAAACAAAGGTTGGCCTTTCAATGATATCGAAGGGAACCGTGTCCCTGTTTCTCTTGAAAACCCACTTTTATCAACTTAGAACCTCGGCAGAATTATATCCTCACAATGGTAGTGGTAGCAAGCACTTCTCAAATATGTGCATAAATAAAAACGGAATAGTTTAACAGTGGTGCTAGTATTCATCTCTTAAAGGAGTCTCGTGAGTTGAATAGGTGTGTTACTTTAATGTTTTAAAGTACAGGAAGCACATTTAATTTCTACACTGTGCAGTTAACACTCAGGAAATTAAGATTTAATTGCCTTGAACAGCACAGGGAACTGTGTGTGATGGGGTCACTTTGCTGTAAAACAGAAATTGAAGAAATTTTGTAAATCAACTATACTTTAAATAAATAAATAAATAAATAAATAAATAAATAAATAAAAGATTCAATTGCCTAACTTTTAAGTTGCCATAGTATACGAATCTGACATTCTTCTCTCTGAATCATACTTGGATAAAATAATTTGGCTAAATGAGTTTTGCCCTCTGTCTGTGAATCGAAAAGACTTTGAGTCTGGCAGTGTGAGGCTGGGTGAACCTGTCAGTGAAAACTGCTGATTCGTTATTGCCTCAGCTAGGAGAATAGAACACCTCAATTCTTTACACTGTATGGCCACTTCTCCAGTGGGGTGGGGAGCATTTTCATGCACCATGCTTTTCTGGACAAAGGTAAAAGCCTATTCAACTCACGAGTATCTATTGAGATGGACACTAACACTATTTTTTATAATGTGCTCTATTGAACACTTCTCAGTATTTTCTAAGACTCTCTTATCTCACTTAAAAGGTCACATAATAGGACTAAAATGAAATCACTATTATTTGTCTTTCTTAAGTAAAATTGTAAAGAGCTGTACAGATAACTATGGTCTATTTGTAACAGTTTATTATGTATAGCACCCACGGTTCTCTAACCTACCAGAACTTCCTGATAAAGGAATCCAGTGCAATGCTGAAACCAAGATAATCAAGGAAAAATATTTTCTCCTTCTTGTCTTCCTGCCCCTTACCCTGCATGATGAAAAGAATCTTGGTGCCTCTCCCAATGCAAATGGTGAAGCCTTTACAGTGAACAAGTAGTTTAAGAAAATTGGTTTTAAATGAAGCAGGTTGACTAGTTAATAAAAAAGAAAATTCCACTTCCTGAATATGCTTTGGCCAGATGGACTATAAAGCTAAAATCTGTTTAATTACTGGTATAAGGAAGATTCAAAGCACCTGTTAGACAGGGAATTAGAAGGTGTCACCCTTCATACCTTCCTGAAAAGATACCATTTAATTAAGAGAAAGACTTATTCATCTTTGTACTTCTATTATTTGAACTAAAAGAAAGCGTGTTCCATGGATTCTATTAATCTACAATTTAATCATGAGGGAATTCATCACTGCTCCAAAGACCATATTTTGGTCTTTAAATTATACACATATCCTTTGTTTCTTCATTTTAGGGTTATATGGGTGTTAACCTAGTAGCTTAGGGAAATAATCCAATTCACTAAATAAAAATTCAATGCAGCAGGAAAAGGTGTCTAATAGTTTTAGTATCCCTATGCTCTTGCTAACACTCGTGCCTAGATTTTCTTTTTCTTGTGAATCACAGTTTCTGCTCCTTGTTACAGTTAGAGGAGGGAGAACAAATTTTAAAGGAAGAAAAGTCACCTAGAGTTATTACAAGAGATATTACTAGCTTCCAATTTATTGAATGAATTGTGTAAGAAACTAAAATGTAACTTGTCAATTAGAATCTAATTGCAGAGTGAAATGGATCTTTGTATTTAATTCAGATTGTTTCTGTTCTCTCTTCCACTGTTTTCAAAGGCTTATTAGAGAAGGAAGATTTATAATCAATAAATTCAGAGAGAGAGAAAGAAAGGCAAATTAGTGGGAAATTTTCATGTTCCAATAAATAAGCGTGAAAGGGAATTACTTTGTGATTTTAAAAAAGAAAAATTTGTAATCCTTGTGTGTAACATATGGCAGAATGTTCTCAGTAGGGCGGGGGGGTTCACCTCCAGGGAACACTGGGAAGTGTCTGGGGACATTTCTGATTGTTACAACTGAAAGGTTGTATTTAGTAGGTAGATGCCTGGGTGCTATTAAACAAACAGGACACCCCCACAGCAAAGAAATATCCCACTCAAAATGCCTGCTGCACAGAGGTTGAGAAACTTTGACAGATGAACATACATTTTTTTGCTGATATTTGGTAGCATCTGCAGTTATTAAGGTCAACAGATCTTAATAATTATGTAAATAATACAGAAAAGTGTAAAGGTGAAATAATAGTGAATGATGAAATTCTATATATTAACAAGGAAGAATTTACTGAAACGTACTCAAACTTCTTCACAAATGTGAAATTACTATAAGAGAAATCCCACACTCCCACAGTGAATATTCTTCAAGTGTCAAGATAAGACTATTTTAGCATAATAAAAGACAATAGCAGTTTATATTCAAATTTAAGTAATGATTCATTGAACTCTAAAATTTCTACACAATAAACACAAAAGGGTCAATCTAATGGAAACAAAGTAGACTTCCTTTGGGAAGAAAACAAACTAAAGTTGATTTTGGTGGTTACCAGGACAACAGCGGCTGCAGGTCCCACGAAAGCATACAGTAGTCCTCCTTCAAGAGAGAGCCAGCAGCTGAAAATAACATCAGATAAAAACTAACAAAAATTAGTGATCAGTGTTAAATCATTAAACCATGATACAAATAACTGGAATTATGCACTTAGCCCTGGAATTTTGGCCTACTTCAAAGGTCTGTAGTTTTTGTTTGTTTGGTTTTTTTTTTAAGTGCATAAGATGTGGAAAAAAGCTAAAATTAGAACATTTCATAAGAACTACTACAAAACTCTCACAGAAAAGAAACTTTTATTATTAAAAGGCCTTACTGTCAGGCAGTTAAAATGCTAGAGACAAATTACTCTTACAGTGAGATTTTCACACTTTCAGTACAAAGGTGACTATTACTTAAGTTTCATAAAATTCTGCTTTATATCCATTAAGGAATTTCTCAAATCTACTTTGAGGCAAGAAGAGCCTGTTTTTAGAGTCTTGTATGTGCCGTTTACCTGTTTTTCCTTGAGGCCATTGAGATAGTGGGAGAAATTTATTTAAAAGCCATCATGGCTGGGAATGTATAACCTACATTTTGCATGCTTTCTTCCTTCTAATTTTACTTTTTTCCCCAGACTACTAAAAAATCATGAAAAATAAGCTTTTGAATAAAAATAAGTGCAGCTGTGTTTGTTTGAATTACTAGATTGACCCAGAGAGACAGGTTTGCATTGATGGAGAGATGGTACCCATTTAAGTAAAAACGCTCATCCTTTCACAGCAGAGGATTGTCAGGAGGGCACGGGGCTGGGCCCTGGAGCTTTGCTGGCGGCCCATGAGGATGTGTCTCAACCAGGAGAGTCCATGAGAGGAAAGCACGTGCAGACCCTGACTTTCTGATAATGCAGAGCCATGCCCATCGCCTCATGCACCTGTTCTTGACATCTGATTCTTTCAATATTACTTCTCAGTCCCCAGAATCAGCATGCTGCCTCCAAAATGGAACAACAATCAAAACAGTTAAACAGTAACTTTTCTCTCTCCGTTCTCAGAACTTTTCTATATTGGTTGTGGTGGTGGTTCAATGACTTACACATTTGTTAAAACTCACAGAACTGAACACTTAATAGGATGAGTGTGTTACTCTGTGTAAATGTATGTGTGTGTGTGTGTGTGTGTGTGTTTTAGGGATGGATTCAAAGTCTGCATCTAGTTAGCACTCCTTTGACAAAATAGCAGATAGATAAAATTCTATTCTCCCACTTTGGGGTCGACAATTTAATATCCATTTTTAAATTAAATACTTGGAGAAAGAACCCTTAGTCTGACAGTCACTTCTGTTTGGTCTCCCTGAGACAGTCACTAAATTTCTACTGCATATTTGTGTAAATTAATCTTCAAACTGATACATTCCTCCTCCTTTTGCATTCGGTTTTAATCATACGCTCCTTGAAATCTGGAACCATGTCATCTATAATCCTACTTCTTGCCATACCCCCAACCTGGTACCCTTCAAAAAGAGTCAGGCCATTATGAAAAGCAGTAACTTCAAAATAATGATGCTGAAAGACACTCTATAGCACATGCTATCAGGGAGATTTTCTATACTGCAGATTGCATAAGAAAAACGAATGCTCTGTTGACAGGAGTTCTTTCAATTCTTTGGAAGTTTCTTTTGGCCAGGCAGGTGAAGTGAAGCACACCGTCCATTTGGACAAACTCCCCAGAGGGCCTAATTAGCAGTGATTCCTATCTCAGGCCTGAGTACAATTAAACAGGGCATTTCCATTTTCAACCTATGCTTCTAACAAGATGCCCATCTCTTCCCCATTTCTCAGCTATCTCAACTTGAAAGAGCAGATGATGTAAAGTATGCAAGTGCATTGTTTTACATGAGAAGTAATCTTATAACTTCTCTCATAGAGTATAGCAGTATCACAAGCTCTGATTAGGATGGGCTGATACCAAGACCCCTTCTCTCCCTTCTAATTCCGTTCATAGTCCAGGCATTTTTCTAGTGTGGAGTCTATTGATTCCTGATCAACACGTTTTAATATATTACTCGAACATAGCAACAAAACCTGAACTAACATGACAAAACTTGGCTGATACCAGTATATATTATTAGCACCTGTGAAATCAGAAGCTCAGATCAGCATCATATTCTAAAAGATAAACATGTCGAAATTTATCCAGTTCTTAAAAAAATGTATCTGACATTGAACTTGCAAAGTAAATACAATTTACTTTGAAATTATTTTAGAAATTAAAGACACTGGTCTTGCAAAGAAATGGGAAACTGAAACAGGAATTCTGAACAGCACTGCAGCATTTAATACCAAACTTTTGTGCATTTAAGCCACTTTACATCATTCCTCAGTAATGTGGCTTCTACCATTGCTAATGATTCAGTGACAAAGTGTAAGCCATCCGCAGTGCCAGATAAGACTAATGAAGCATATTTGATGATTTAGTAATTATAAACAAGATTTATCATTGTGGATGGACTTACTAGTGATCAGTGCCATATCCTTTTGTCCTGGTGAAGCCTACTGATGTGGCCACCACTAATGCTGGTAAACCTGCAAGAAAAGTATTGTCACATGTCACAGTCAGCTACCAGCACTGTGCAGACTGGCTGAAGCAAAGCTAGCACAAACTCAGAGTGCTGAAATTGGAGGAACTACCTTCACATGAATCACTTCATAAAATATGTTTCCATTACAAAATTTCTTTCAAGTACAAAAATATGAGCACGACAGCTGGGTTTTTATCTCACACATTTCTCTGATGTTGCTAGGTGACCACCACATTTGACATAAGTTTAAAGGACCCTAATAACAGAGATTTAGTATATCTTTTAAGCTGTTTTTTCCCTAAGGGTTTACAATGTTATAAAGGAAATTTATAGTTACAAACTCAGAGAGGCAAAAAAAATGGATGTTCTGGTGTGACAGAATATAATAGAAGTGGAACATTCAGTTGGCCTCATATTGATCCTTGTCAAGTTGTACTTATAACATAGGAAAAATAAACTTGTCACTTAATTCTTTCTTTATGATTTATTTATAATAACAAGAATGTAGTAACAGGGTTAAGGGCCCTAAAGAACTGATTTTTAGGCTTCCTGCTTATCCTGCTTTAATAGTCCTGAATGAAGGTCAGAAAATTCATGCCCATTTTTCTTCCTAAACCTCTAGGCAGGTATCATTCCAAGCACTGCTCAGTCTTTCTTGGGATTCAAGTGCCTGCATCCCTGCACCAATTCCGACCTGACATCTGAAATTAGTTTATGTTTCTATGAATCATGCTCACCTTACAGTCAATGGAAATTCCCTGTGCTTTGGTGAATGGGGTTCAGTCTAATAGAGGTTCCTTAATTTTTATTTTTAAGTTCTGGGCATGCCTTCTTTTCAGGAAGACTATGCCTTTTCAGGTTGAAAAATTCATCAACTAATCATCTTCTTGTGTCCCTCTCCACCAACCTTCCTTCTTCCTATCATTTTCCCTTATTCTGACCATTCTCTTCCAGGAATCTGTCCAAGTTTACATCCGATTCCTTCATGAAGCTTAACGGCAGGAACTATAGAGATCACTTCCCAGGGGTACACAATTATTTTTTTAACAAGTGCTGGTCTCTTTCTTTCTGTATATACACACACACACATATGCATATATATGTATACACACATACACACACACATATATATGTGTATGTGTGTGTGTGTGTGTGTATGTGTGTATATATATATATAAATAATGTCTCCTCCTTTCCCTTTCTTTTCCTCCTTTTCCTTTTTCATGTAGTTGACTTTTTAGATTGACTAGATCAAGTCTGTTAGAAAAAGAATTCTCTTTTGGGTTATAGCTGAAGAGCTAATAGTCTCCATTCCATGTGATTTAGATTGAAAATTCTTTTCTAAATTTAGTATGCTGTATTTTGCCATCATGAAACTCATATGCCACTATTCTGCCCACTCACAGACTTCCTGATGGTCCAGAAGCATTGGTTTAGCTTTATCACTACCCAGAGTAGTTTACTACTAGCTGTAAACTTAGAGACCAGCTGTGCACTCTCCCCTTAAGATCCTTGCTAAGGATGTTAGATAAGGTAGATAACGTTCATGAACATCCTAACTCTTTATACTTCAAGGAAAGTCCCCATTTACCTACACACTGTATTTCTTGGATCTATTCAATACTTGATTCAACACCAGTCTGACTTTAGAAGGTCTTTAACATGAAATCCAGACAAAATTTTTAAGAAGGTGTAAGTACATTACATTCTTCAATTTCTTCTTAATGGTTTTCCCATTTGCCTGTGCAGACATGACAACCCTTGTTGAAACCTGATGGATAATCTTTGTGTTCTTGGTCCTATTTTTTCCAGCATGAATTATTCTGGTATGGTAATAAGTCCACTTATTTATAATTTTTCAGGCTCCCTCTAGAAACCTATTCCCCAGCCTTCTGGAACATTAGGCATTTGTTATATATTTGGTCAAAAATTCCCCAGTTTTTTAAGTGCAAGTCTTTTGAAACTCAAAGGCAAACATGACGAAATTCTGGTTTTCTTCTAAAACTAGCTTCTTAAATTAATCAAACTAGTTAATTAATTCTAATTAAACTAAATGGATTTATTGATTCTAATTAAACATCAGAATTAGCCCTTTGAAATGCACAGATCTGCCAGATGTCCATTTTATAAGGCACTGTGAGAGAAACGTTTCATAGTGAAGAATGACTCATCCTCAGCTTGTCAGCAAACCTATGTTTCCTTTGAGGATGCCATGGACTAGCCATGAGGTTTCATTCATGGTCTAAATGGCTTTCTCTTGTGACATGAATAGCTCTCTTGAAATGGGCTCCCCTTTTTATTTTTTGTCTTTTTAGGGCTCCACGTGCAGCATATGGAAGTTCCCAGGCTAGGGGTCCAATTGAAGCTGCAGCTGCCAGCCTACACCACAGCCACAGCAATGCCAGATCTGAGTCATGTCTGCAAACTACACCTCAGCTCACAGAAATGCCAGATCCTTAACCCACTGAGTGAGTCCAGAGATCAAACCCACGTTCTCATGGATACTAGTCAGGTTTGTTACTGCTAAGCCACAATGGGAACTTACTCAAAGTTTGCTTGTTAGCAATACATGGCCAGTACTAGTGATGACTAGCATATCATGCTTTGACTCCTGAACATCTTAAGACATTTTGCATTTCCAGAAACACTTTGATTTCCTGCTTGTCTCAGGTCTCATTTCATACCAGGTAGGCACCGTTGATTGTCAACTGACTAGCTATGTGGTCATCCAACAGTCACTCCTTTTTAGAGGTCCAATGCTCAAGGGTGTGCAAATATAACTAGCATCCCGTATTTGCACTTCCACATATCAAATCAGATACAGAAAAAAGTAGCCTGGGGATAATCACACTCTCCAGCTTCATTCATTATGTAAGTGTTCAAAGTTATTTTAACAAGAGCACAAAAGGAAATATTAATATGCTTACCCCATCCAAGGCACAAAAAGCGTTTCCTTATAAGCCGCGTCCTAATTTTTCCAGTTACAGCCATATATGATTGCCACGCCTCAGTCAGAACCCAACAGAATGAAGCCAGGAAAAAAAAGTGCAAAAATGCAGTGGTGGTTGTACAGATGCTCTGTGGAAACACAAAAGAGTCACACTCAATATGGCAAGTGTGTGTGGGGGGATTATGTGTCCTTCAGAGGCTTGTGAATCTCCAACTCACTGATTCTACTTCAAAATATGTATCTCTCCTTTGTGACAGAGCAATTATTCACAGAAATTAGAAGCCCTGGAATCTTGATGTTGTACACAGTATCTATGATGGTAAAAAAATGTCCTAATTCCATTTGTATATTCAATTTTTTCATGAGGAGAAGCCTGAATGTAAATTTAAACTCAAGAGAGATTAAAATTACTGCTTTACTTGAATTTTTTTCTTGAAACATAATTTTGGGAATGGTCCTTTCTTTAGTTTAATTTAAGTTACAGACATCTTGCATAATTCTTTTGGCTACATTCTTTATCCTTCCTTCTTAACCAATAATGCTTTGTTGTTTTATCTGTTGATGTTAAGATTACACTGCAACAGCCTTTGAAAAAAAATAACTTTGTTTTTATACAAGTGTAACATTCAAGGTATAAGGGCAAAGTGTAAAATGAGGTTTGTACATTTTAGTAGCACAAAAACAACATACATATTTTAAAGTCCTTAATACATTGCTCTGTGTTATTACATTAAAATGTGTCCAAATTAAGTCATTTTGAAAAAACTAATCAAGTCGCTGGCAGTACACAGCCATGATTTCAGAAATATTTTTCCTTGTGCAAACTAATCACTCTAAATTTGCCACCATTAGTTGTGACTCATCTGCAAAGATGAGCAGCTTCATTTTGGTAAAGGCTACTATGTATTTCACTATTTGATGTAATTTCTTTGTGTAAATTTTTTTTGATTTTACAGCTACACCTGTGGCATATGGACATTCCCAGGCTATGGGTCGAATCAGAGCTACAGCTGCTGGTCTACGCCACAGCCACAGCAACGCCAGATCCAAGCTGTGTCTGCAACCTACACCACAGCTCATGGCAATGCCAGATCCTTTAACCCACTGAGTGAGGCCAGAGGTCCAACCCGCATCCTCATAGATACAAGTTGGGTTCATTACCACTGAGCTATGACGGGAACTCCAAAATGCAAGTCTTTGTAAACCAGTACCAGTAAACAAACTAATTTCTTCCTTTGTCAGTTTCAGTCTTACTGTTCCAAGAAACTGAAAAAAGCAAAACATATAGAGCTAGGAAAAAATTATTAAAAACTCATAACAAAGAAATAAAAATACACCTCCCAATTTTCCCCCTTTACTCCAATCCACTGCTAAAGCAGAGTATCTTTTTAAAAGTTTAGCCCAAATTATTAATATTATTTGTTTCCTCTTTTGGAATTCACCAGATGTTAGGTTAGCTTTTCAGTTCTTTTGATCCTATAAAAAGAACTTGACCATGTTTTTCTTACCAGTTTGTTTTAATGATGAGGGAAAATGTATAGACACTGAGTAGTACTGGGCTAGGCACAGAGCAAGTGATCAACTGACTATGATTATAATCATCATTTCTTTAAGTAGAATTGAAAATGTGTTGCTATTTTTCATCCTGAGATTCCTTATTTCACGTGGTACTTAAATCTACTTAATACTTAGGCTTATTCTTACAAAGATGATAAATTTCAGGATAAGAAAGTCATGGATTTTCAGCACCTTTTCCCCTATCCTTTGACTCCTGTTTCAGCCATAATATAGAAGCTCTAACCAGCTGTGATTTCTTCTTTACTTGAGATAGTGAGATTTTTTTCTCCCAAAGATGAGGTTTAAACATCTGCAGACTGATTACTTTGCTCATTCTTGATCTATAGTCCCTGATCACGATTTGAATTTCAAAGAGGACTCCTTCATTCAATTCCTGGACTAGTTACACTTTCGAATTCACCTGTCATTTCTTCCATGTATTCATCTCATCTTAGTTGCATGTGCCAACAAAGCAATCCCTTCTCCATTTATAAACTATCAATACAGGGTTATATGAAACAATGTAAAATGCTAAAATGTTTAAATGCTAGGTGCTAGATGCACTGCACTTTCAATTTTGTAAGAAATAATAAAATAATAAATCTCAATACAGAGACTTAATTTGCTCTCTCTGTTTTGTGTCTGTGACTCTGGGACTTCCAAGACTCCCTCTAATTCTAATGCAAATTTAAATATAAATAATACAAATAGTTTGAGGTTAATGACATTTACATTGCAGTAATTCATGTCTCTCTGGACAATAATATGGCCACAGCAGGTGTGGGGAAATACACAGTAACTGGAGTATTAAGACCCATTGCTATGAGTGGTAGCATTTTACTATACTCAGATAAATGTTGATTGATGTCTAGAAAATGCTCCAAGAATGGAGGTAAGCTGTCTCAACCTAAGGAATGTGTATGTATGAACTAAAAATGTCTAAATTCACAAAAGTAATCTTGCATGAAGGGTATAGCAAAATCTATGATCCCGAGCGATAGAGAAAGGGAGCCACGTTTTGCTTCATTATCATGTGAAAACTCAGACAATCCATCATGAAACACACTGATTTTTCTACTGATACATTATATTTGCTAAGCTGTTATTCTATTTTATTTTATTGCCACACCTGCAGCATATGGAAGTTCCTGGGCCAGAGAATGAATCCAAGCTGCCAGTTGTGACCTACACCACAGATGCAGCAACTCTGAATCCTTTTAATCCCACGGCGGCACCAGGCTGGGAATCAAAACTGCGTCTCTGCAGCTGCAGGGAGATTCTTAACCCATTGTACCACAGCAGGAACTCCTAAGCTGTCTTTTTAAAATATAAATTTTATAAACAGCAATTTTCAAATAAAGTCTGTTATTTTCCACGTATCACATCAGTTCCTACAAGGAGGTGACTCTAATGTTTGGAGCTCAGGATTATTTGATCTCTTCTTCCATAGAAACTAAATCCCACATAGGTAACCCACAAAGATCCCTTGGACTCCTGTAGTACTGGGGAATCTTTCTACTTTTAAATCTCAAACTCTGATTCTCCTTTTTTGTAAACAGGTTCATATCTTGTCACCTGCTCAATTCTTCCTGCCACTGGACCCACTGTGGTGACTTCCAGTTTCACAGCCCTCCTAGTTCAGGCTCTGTGTGTCTGCTCTGAAATCCCACAACGGCTGAGTCTTTACAGCTCGACATTCCAAACACGAGACTCACTGCCTCCTCAAGCTTTTCATCCAATTCTGCTCCTTCCTCCTTGCCAAAGAACCATTTGGTCCGGCTTTACAAATGGTGAGTGTTGTTGACAAACATCACCAAACTTGGAAAGGTAAGTAAATTGGCAAACCTGTAAACTTCATATGTACTCTTCACCCCAAATCCTTAGGTACAGTAGAAAAGGTTTCAGAAAGTAATTGGAAAGAAAAGATGTGTAAACTGCAGTAGACTAGAGCCTGTGAGAAATGCCTGAAAAACAGAAAGCCAACAAGGGCACAATGAACACCAGACCCAAAGCTAGCAATTAGGAGCAGAGATTAAACCATGGAAAGTAGATTTAAAACACATGGGTGAAACAGAGGTTCTAACATCTGTTTTAAAGTATTTTCAGAAGGAAAACAGAAAATTTGGGGAAAAGGAAACATTTAAAGAGATATAATGGGAAAATTTCTCAGAACTTTCAAGATTCTGCAGCTGAAAGATAAATAATACAAACCACACACACACACACACACACACACACACACACACCCCAGATATCATGGTGATGATATTTGTGAACATCAAGAATAAAGAGAAAATCTTAAAAGCTCTCAGAATCAAAAGAAAGATTACTTATAAAAGAGTAAGAATCAGATTGACCTCAGACTTACCATGAGTAACCCAGGAAGCAAGAAGACAATAGACTATTTTCAATATTCTAAAAGGAAATAGCTGTACAATTCCTTATCGAGCAAAACTATTATTCAAGTTAAGGCAGAAATAAGGACATTTTTAGAAAGGAAAGAAACTTTGAGGATGACTACCTTAAGACTGTCTCTGAAAGAATTGCTAGGCAACATAAACCAATAATAATAAGAAATCCAGAAGAAGAGAATGAGACAAAAGAGTCATGAATATCAATATAAATATATTAAGTCTAAATAATGCTTATTAAACACTTAAATATATATTCATTATATAGCCACTCATATATGAAATTCAAAATAATATTAATGAGGTTTAAAAGGTAAGAGATATAAGTTGCAAGGGAACAGGGAAAAATAACAGTATATGAAGCCTTTTTTTTGTTTGCAGGAATATTTGAGATACTGATTAACTCTAGATGTTAGAAAAATGCATTTGAACATTTATGTTAACAATGTTAAGGTAACTACAAAAAGGTAGAGACAAATAATATAATTTAAAAAACAGTGGAAAAAATAGAACTAAAAAAAAATCTATCAGTCCAATTAAAAGTAGGGGAAAGGACTACAACTGGAAAATATGATAAACAGAAAAAAAGTGACAATGAGAAAAATTCCAAACATATGGAAATCATAATAAATGAGGATGTTCTAAATTCACTAGTTAAAAGGTAAGAATTTTTATACTGGAAACAAAAATAAAAATCCAGTAATGAATTTATGAGACCTCATACCCAATGACATAGGAAGACTGAGAATAAAGAGATGAAAGATCTATATTAAGCAAATGCGAATACGCAAAACTGAGATGTCACAATGTTAATATTGAAAAAAAACATTAGAAGAGATGAAGGACTTTTCATACTGATAAAAGGAGTAGGCCATAAAGAAGTTTCCAAAGTAACACATTTTGATGAAACTCATAACAATTTTCCAAAGTATATGAAACAAAACCTGAGAAAACTACAAGGATAAAGTATCAAACTCAGTTTATAATAAAAGACAATATACAGCTCTCAGAAAATGTGTAGAAAAATAATAATGTGAAATATTATAAGAATCAACAAAAATGATTAATATTTCCTTGCAATAATGTACATAAAAAACAGAATATATGAAGTTCTTTAAAACACAAATAGAACATTGATAGAGGGAGTTCCTATTGTGGCTCAGTGGTTAACGAATCTGACTAGGAACCACAAGGTTGCGGGTTCGATCCCTGGCCTTGCTCAGTGGGTTAAGGATCCGGTGTTGCTGTGAGCTGTGGTGAGGCTGCAGACATGGCTCGGATCTGGTGTTGCTGTGCCTGTGGCATAGGCTGGCGGCTACACCTTCGATTAGATCCCTAGCCTGGGAACCTCCATATGCCGCAAGTGCAGCCCTAGAAAAGGCAAAAAGACAAAAAAAAAAAATAGTGACAGAAGATAACAGTTCTAGGACAGAAAGTACAATAAAATAAATTTAAGAAATGTGATAACAGGGCATTTTCAGACCCTGCAATGCAATGAATTTAGAAATCAAAATTAAAATTCTGTGCCTCTTGGGGAAAAAAACATTCAGACAATTAATGAATTAAAGAGAAATTAAAGTCCAAATTATAAACTATTTAAAAATGAAAAACAGTACCAAAACTCGTGCAATTTTGCTATGACAGTACTCAGGATAGAAAACAATAGAAAATGAAAATTGGTAATTTACAGGAATCAGAAGAAGGAATTTAATAAAGCAGAAGTTACAAATGAAAAAATTAAAAAAAACCCTAAACTGATGTATAAAATCCAAGCTGATTCAAGAGGCTAATAAAGCAGCTAAATCTTTAGCTATTGTGATTTTTTAAAGACGGGGAAGAAGGAAAAATAAATAACATTAGGAAGAAAAAAGGTTATTAAAAGTATAAAAGAATAGCATGAACTATAAACAAAAAATTGAAAACCTACATAAGATGGACATTCCTCAAGAGAAACATAAATGATCAGAGCTAGACTGAGAGGTGAAAAATTAATTGTAAATCAAAGGGAAATATAACAAAAGAAACGATGTTTCAAAATGATAGAAATTTCAGAAAAAATACAGGAAAATTCTAATAAACTTAATGTATATATGAGCCCCATTTTATAAAACATTTTCAGGCCAAAGAAAAAATTAGAAGTATCTGACTAATTTTACAAGGCTTGCATAACATTGACACCAAAACAAACAAGAAAACTATAAGCCACTTCTTAGCTACGTAAATGTGAAAGTATTAAATAAAAAATCAAACCTAGAAAAACAGAAAAAAATATGATAAATCACTATCACATAAGAGTGTGTCCACTAATGATTCAACATTACAAGTGACCTCAATATAATTTATTATATTAACAGACTGAGGAAACCATGAGATCATATCAATAACTGAAAGAATTTTATAAAATTCAAAATCCAATTATCATTTTTGAAATCTTCATTACACATTATGAACAGAGGTGAACATTCTTATTTAATAAAGGTGGTCTCTCTAAAACTTATGATGAAAATCATATTTAATAGTGAAATATCAGAAACATTCCTATTACGAATAAAAGCTATTTGCCCACTATCACCTCTACTATTCTAAAATGCATAGGAGGTCCTCACCAAAACAATACAAGAAAAACCACTAGGGAAGGAACAGACAATATTGTCACCAGTGCAGAAACATATATCCTTATCAGAAAACCCAAGAGGATCAATTTTTTAAACAACTGGAAATAATAATAAGACAATATGGTGGCTGGAAATAAGATCAATATATAGAAAAATTTCTTTCCTACACACTGAGATTAATATACAAAACTAAATTCCTTATACACCAACAGTACCCATTGGAAAATGTAATATAAAATTTCTGTTTAATCATGGCAGATTCATCTGTCTTCTCCATCCCAAACGATGTTAAAATGATCAACTTTTTAAGCCACAGAATAGGCAGTAGATGAGGGTGCTGACAAATTCAGAAGATGCTGAGGGAAGGTGTAACTGACTTAGAGGGGCAGAGTTAGAGCATAAGTGCTTGCAGGGTGAGGGGGCGGTAAAGGAAAGACCGACTGTAATGGAGACAGTTTGCTCTGTGAATCTTCAGAAGGGTTTCATACTTGGGGCCAGAAACAGAAGGAGGATCTAAGTTTGCATGGGACTGAAAAAGAGCCAGGTTGCTTGCAAAATCTAGATGTGAAATAGCTGAACCTCTCTATCCTCTCGGCTTAGTGCAGCCTACCACTCTCCCAGGGAGCTTTAGTCTCTCGAAAAGTCAATGAGTTGGGTCCTAAACTCAGGTACCAATCTCATCCTCCTCCAAAAGGAAAAATCTTCATACACTGGCTCATTATTCTTGAATAACATACCAGATTATCTTTCATTAAGGCCATCTACTCTAGTAGAAAGCTTCGAGTCACTTTTTAAGGCTTTGCTTATATATATGAATACACACCCAAAGATGATCAGATAATATTCTGACAATAACATGGAAAATAAAAAAGCCAAGCAAAGGGAAAAAAAGTGAGGAGTGCAGAGAGATAATAGAGGTAACAGAAAAATAAAAACTTAAAAAAAAACAGATTAAGTACTTCAGGAACTGAGAAAAGAAATTGCACCTATAAAACAAAATCACCAGGGAAAGATTATCAGATGAAAGAAAAAGTCTTACTCATAGTAACAACAAAAACTATAAAACACCTCAAATACATTTAACAAAAATGTGTAGGAACTTTATATAGAAAATTATCATATTTAATTGAAGGACATGGAAATTCTACTCATGAAGAAGTCCCACTGTGGGTTCACACCCTGTTTCATCTACTTTAAAAATGAAGACACTAACAGTATCTACCTTGTAGGTTTGTTGTAAAGGTTAAATGGCACAATCTATGTAAAAACCTTGAAATGCAGTAACTACTCTGGATACTATATTGGTCAAATCTATACTCTCCTCCTATATGTTTACATATATAACCTCCTAGCCTATAAGTCTGTTAAAATATCTATCTTCAACCAACAACCAACCTTTTTATTGCCTTTTTGTTTTGCACTGGTTCTCATTGGATTATTCTCTCTCTTTCCAATTGTCGTTAATTTTTTAAAAAATTTTTATGGCCATACCCACAGCATATGGAAGTTCCCGGGCCAGGGACTGATCTGAACTGCAACTGCAGTCTATGCCACAACTGCAGCAATGCCAGATCCTTTAACACACTGCAATGGGCCAGGGATCAAACCTGTGGTAGTAGAGCCACCCAAGCCACTAGATTCTTAACTCAGTGTGCCACAGTGGGAACCCCTGTGGTCAAATTTCTTGAAAGGTTGAGCTGTTCATCAACCTCTTTACTACCAGCTTACACAGTTTCTCCTTGTCATCTATCATCTCCCCTGAATTGCTCTCCCATGGGATCCATCATGAATGGATTTGTTTTAGTTTTCCACAAAAACTTGGGACCTCAACGTTCTCACTTATGAATCATGAGACTTTTTACTATACAATCTTTAAAGGCTTCCCTAGCTCTAAAATTCTATAATACCATCAATATTCTCTAATTAAAGATCTCATCAAGTTATTCACTTCTTGAATTAACTTAATGTTCAATTAATTAATTTTTGGATGTTTATGTTTTCCCAGGAAATTATCCATTTCATTTATATTTTTCAGTGCCTTACTCTTTGATTGTATATGATATTCTTGTAAGTTTTAGGAAATCCTATTTGTTCATGTCTAAGGTTGTTTATCTATACTTCCTACTTCTTAGGTTTATAAAAGATATTTGTTTTACTAATTTATTTCAAAACTTAATAATTCTCTAATTCTGTCCTGAAAAATACTTTACATCATTAACCTGAATTTTTTGAAGAGTGCAATATAATTATTTGCTCTCTCGTTTGGCAGATTTTCAAGAATTCTAAGAACAAGAATTTTTACTTTATTCTCAGCATTCTTCAGAGAGAAGGGTGTTAACATTTAAAAATAAGCAATCTTCTTTTTTTTTGTCTCACTATTTGCCATCCATTTATTTAATTGTTTAATTTCTGTATATGTATACACAAGTATGAGAATTGTTAATGAGTACTGCATGGGGGGAAAAAAGCTTATCAACTAGAGTACATGGAGAACAGACTTGTGGCTGCCAAGAGGGAGGGGGAGGATGGATTGGGAATTTGGGGTTAACAGATGCAAACTACTGCCTTTGGAATGGATAAGCAATGAGATCTTGCTGTTATAGCACTGGGAACTATAACTACTCACTTATGATTGAGCATGATAATGTGAGAAAAATAAGCAATCTTCTATACCTATTTTGTAAATATTTCAAAAAGCAAAAGAGAAATGCTTTTGATGAGATATGTGTAATATAATAAAACCTCAATGGAATATAGAATGAAGAGAAATCATATTTTGCTAAATATATAAAACAGAATATTGAGATGAAGTACTCCAGTAAAATATTTATAAACTCTCAAGCAGTATCAATATCTGCATACTCTAATTGCAGTACTTATGGAGAAATCCAGATTTATTACAGTTATCACATTTTAACAATCTTAGACCAGCTAATATAATTCTTTCATATGAACCAATTCTTATTTGAATTATTTTAATAATTTCCTATATCTACACACAGATTTTTTTCATAACAAATTAAATAAATAAGAAATATGTATATCTTTTTATTCACAGGGAACAGAGAAGATACATACAATATAATTCTGAGATGTACCTGTAACTCCTTACATATAAATATTGCTATGGAAAGAAATCACTGCCATAGTGATTTTCAAAGACAGTCCTACTTGTGGCACACAGGTGAAGGATCTGGAATTATCTCTGGCATGCTAAGGCACGGATTTGATCCCCAGCCTGGTTCAGTGCATTAAAGGATCTGGAGTTGCTGCAGCTGCAGCTCAAATTCAGTCCTTGGCTTGGGAACATCCATATGCTGCAGGAACTTCCATGTGTTCTGGGCACGACAGGAAAAAAAAAAAAGTATAGTTTTGATTATGCAGATTCCATCAACATGTATACAAATGCCCAGTGGGATGAATCATTAAAATTAGTGAGCACTGTGACTATAAGTCATTATTTCATAAAATAAAAATGGAAGATTTTAAGGTATTAAGGATTCAATCAGAAGCTTTCTGTTAATGTCACTTTATCCAACCTCCCTCATTCCATAGCTGCTGTGACATGCTACAACAACAGTAATGCCATTTGCTAACAACTGACAAACATCTCACAGACTCAGCTTAGCTTGTGTATTTACTCCCCTTGGATGTAATGGAAAATATAAATAGAAGAAACGTCACGGGCTTTAGTTCCCTCTTGAAAACTCTTGGCTCACTATTAAAAGTTGTAATACTTGCTTTAATACAATGGCACAAAACTATGATGAAGAGACATTATGATATTATCTCTCTGATTCATCTTTTTTGAAAAAAAATGAAGACTATAAGACAGGGCTAATAAAGTCATGTAGATATGAAATAGTTAATGAGTAAAGGAACAATATCAACAGTTGCTAAATATGAGTATCTCTAACAACAACTTTTATTTGCTAGATTTTTATAATTTCATATTAAAATAAAGCATCACTATTAAAAAGAAAATAAATGCTAGATAGATGTCAATAGAGATAAAAATCTGTTCCACAGATGTCAAAAATATGTATCTTGCAAAAAAAAACATATTCATAATTTGAAGACCTTGGAAAGTTTGTCACATATAACAGGAAAATCTGGTTCTTTGAAATATGTCCTTTGGGAATCCAAACATTTGTACATCACACACAGCAGATGCTTCATTATATACTGTTATCTCCAGGCTTAGGAAATAATTTTATTCAGAATAAAATTTAATTAAGCCACTTGCTAAATAAGGCCAAGAGTTCAACTAAAGCTTTACTAATAATTTAGAATCCTCAAAATGTGTTATAAGCTCTAAGATACCTCTAAAAATGGACTTGTGTTCTGTTTCTGTAGAAGAAATCATTTGTCAGTGAGTTTACATCTTCTCGTGTAAGTCTGAACCATATACGGTCTCTCAAAAAGGGGTAATGGTAATGCACATACATGGTTGCCTTCAACTTGCAACGAAGCAGAGCAAACAAAACACTGCAGCTTTGTTGCTGAGGTTTCTAGGCTTTGAAAAAATATATATTTTTTTGTCTTTTTTGCCTTTTTCTAGGGCCTCACTCGTGGCATATGGAGGTTCCCAGGCTAGGGGTCTAATCAGAGCTGTAGCCACCGGCCTATGCCATAGCAACAGCAACGTGGGATCCAATCGCGTCTGCAACCTACATCACAGTTACACCACAGCTCACGGCAACACTGGATCTTTCACCCACGGAGCAAGGCCAGGGATCAAACCCGCAACCTCATGTTCCTAGTTGGATTCGTTAACCACTGAGCCACGATGGGAACTCGCCTGAAAATATTTCTTTGATGCCTTGGAAGGCAGGGGAAGATAACAAGAAGACTTTTTTTTTTATATCAAGGAGACATTCATTTATTTACTGTTTTTCCAAGCTTAATGAATGGTCTACTTGATGCCTCAAGACAACTTTAATGCAGAGTGGAAATAATTTTTGACTCAGAGACAGCATGTGTGAAAAGGTCCTATGTTTTAGAGCCAGGCTAGTATCTGTCAGCTTTGGCTGCATAGTATTACCACTTGCAGACTCTAAAAAATATGCATCTCTTCATGCTATTCCCTAAAACTGATGTAATCAGTCTAGGGTGTAGCCTGATCATTAGAACTATTAAGGCTCCCCTTGTGATTCAAACGTATATCCAACATAGACAGTCATGGACTGATTCCAAGTGTGTGGCCTTGCACAAATTATTCAACTTCTCACAGCCTCCTTCTTTCATCTGCCAGATGCGAGTGAAAGTATCTACTACATAGGGCTACCTTAAAATTACACATAGTAAGCGTAAAATACTTAGTTCTTGGTGGGTTCTAAAAAGGATTAGCAATAATGACTATTCATACAAATTCTCAACCCATTATAGCAACTTACCTAGTTTTAGCCAGTTCCTAAAGTTCTAGAGAGAATAACAAAAATGGACCCCTCTGCTAGGTATTCATATTTTAATTTAGAATGCCATTAGAGTTCTTAATAGAACCTCCTATGAAAGGAGAATCAAGTAGCTAACAATGAAAGGTGTGGGGGAAAAAAACAAGCCAAAAAAAGAGTAATGCTGTTGGTGGTGGTGTTGAGGAGGAAGGCAGACTATCATTTGCCTTTGTCCTCTGGATCCTCCAGATACTTGAGGGAAAATGCCTGATGTTGAACAACCCCCACGGTTAAATTATGCTATTCACTGGGTCGGTTATAGCCATAGGCTATGGCAATTTGTAGAAATCTCAAAGAACTTCTTCAAACTACCAGTTTCAACCCTGTGACCGAATGGTTCCATTTGTGCTCACCTTTCAAATTTCCTTATCTCTGAACCATCCAATCCCATATATTTCTAGCCCATATTGGGCTATTGTCTTTAAAAAATAAACTCTTCACCCTTCTTCTTTAGCTAGTTCTATTTTGTGTGTTTGCTGTTACTGAAAGAACACCCTCATTCTCCAGCAGAAACCTAGAAGTCATCCTTGTAATTCCCCCACATCCAATCAATTACCAATTGCTTTTTAATATATTTAATAACAATGTATCGACTCATTGGCCTCTATTTCTACAACCTTAGAAGGGGCCACCATGCACTCAATTAGTGAGGGAGTGGGATTGCTGCAGAAATACCATCCTCCTCACTCCACCTCCTTTGGCAAGAGAACTAAGCCAGAATCAGTAGGGCTAGAGGTCCCTTCCCCCTCCCCTCAACCAGTTAATGAAAAAAAGGGTCTCAGAATATGTCTGGCATCTACTAAGTGCTAAATAAGTATGAGGTGTAGTTATCAGTACTTTTGCAATTATTAGGAGGAGATAGGGGCACAAGATTTATATTCACAATGAGAAACAGTAAAATATGTTTAGATGTTAAATGAAGAATCAAAGAGAGAGGCTGAATCAGGAATTAGAGAAAACTGATCGCATCAAGTTCTGGAAAAAATGGACAGAAATGAAATCTAAAGCACAGGAGAACAGACCTATGAGAAGAAAGCCCTCTTGATTTAAAACAGGTAGGAAAGAAGAATGGGTGCAGTGTAGATGAGGTGGCATATTTGTGGTGGGAAGATAAGATGGTTCCTCTCTGTGATGGCTGGCAGACTCTTTCTGGAGTAGGAGTTGAGACAGTTGCTAAAGTTACAGAAGTAGGAGGGAGATCAGAGGTTTGAGTACACAAGAAGGGGCTGGAAATTCTCTTTGTTGAGAAATGGAGAGTCAGATAACATGGAATTGTTGGCAGCTTTGAAGCCTCTGTCCAGCTGAGCAACCATGCATTCGTCAGTGCATCACCACTGGAACACCAAAGACCTAGAGTCTATACAACCGCCAACTCCAAAATCAAGGATTTCAGTCCTCTGCAAAAATCAGGAGATACTGGTTCTGCTGTTTTTCTGTTTGGGTGTCTTCCTGGGTTCCGTTCTCAGTGGACTCTCGGGTACACGCACAATTCCATTTTTCTGCCCCTTTGACTTCTCATAACATTCCCCTTGCTGCTCTGCCATGAGAAGACAGAAACCAGCTCTGTGGAAACAATTCAAACTACTGCGAACAAATCAAGACTGTAATCCATTGGTTGGAATGTACTGAAATAACACTGTATCAAATCCCTTACTCTGAAGAAAGATTGAATATGCGTCTCAAACTGTTCTTTATCTTTTAATAAACAATTACTTTTGAAAGTTTGGAACCCTACCAGGCTAGGTTCTCAGCTTCTCAGCATGTGGGACAGACAAGTATGGTCAGAGTGCCCTAGTCTAGATTGGACAAAAATAACAGATGGCAAGATAAACTATTTCTAGTATCATTACTTTTATAAGTAATGACTATAAATAACTTTTTGGAAGACACTCATTTATTGGGAAATAACAGTTCAGCGCAGACAAACCCTAAGTAATCTATTCTTTTCCTTTACCATGTCTTAACAGGTTTTGGCACTGAGGATTTTAGGGTCAAATGTTTGTTGAGTATCCAGTGTCTGGAAAATCCAATATTAGGCAAGTTATAAACATTTTACACAAGAACATAAATGATACAAATTACTGAGGAATAAAAACACATCTACAAGTAGTTATGATACATGCATGTGTTTAGAATGGATTACTGAAATGAGCAAGGTCAAGAGGGTAAGGACACTTCAAAATCTGAATTTAAGGTTTTGTGTGTGTGTGTGTGTGTGTGTGTATAAAACATATGTCTAAAGTGACAATCTCTTTTATCAATATAGAATATAGCTAAATTTTATGAGGACACAACTTTTTAACCTGGAGCCCAAATAACACTAGCAAAAAGTTGATTGAAAAGAGGAACTAAAAACATTATTTTATCTCATTTTCAGAACATTAAAAAATTATCAGTATAATACATAATAACCTCATACTTTATTTAGAAATGGAAATAGTTCGATCACAATGTTTCTGAGTTGGCCAGGGCTTTATTATTAAGCTCCTTTAGTTTCAATATGATATGTCATGTCTTTTACTGGTTTTTCTTATCATATTTAAAATTTTTAACACTAAAACAGCAAAAAGTGTCAACAGAAAACGAGAAGCAAAACCCCAAAGACCATTAAGTCAAAAATAGATCTTACTAAATATTTTAAGTATAGTCTTTTATTCTTATATCATGACTTTGAATTATGCCATTTAAAGTAATGTGTATGAGCTGAGAAACTCCCTCCATTTTCACCCACAAGAAACTGTACTGTAGAGAGTGGTCTGGGCTCAAGGCTGAGAAGAGGTGGAGGAGGAGTAGAAATGTGTTCCCAGTTGTCTCTAGAGAGCTATAATTTCATTCCCCTCATTTTAAGAGGGTGAAGACTATTCCTCTCACCCCACCTGCAATCTTGCCTCCTTCTATTCTTTTTCCATCCACTTTTTTTTTGGCCTCTGAGAAGAGGCATGGCAGTAGTCAAAGTCAGTGTTGGAAAAGGAAAGAGAGAAGAAAGAGAGACCAATTACATCCAGAACCCACCCTCCTACTTAGACCACAATGTCTTAATGCCAAGATTCCACAAGGAAAAGCTGTGCTGCAGAATCAACATGATGCAAAGGAACTAAATACTATCAAAATAATTGGATTACTTCAAATCAAGCTAATAATACATAAATAATATCTTTCTTTCTAAGTAATTACTTATTTATCTGATTCAATTCAATATGAATGTGCCAAGTGTGTATTTCTAAGAGAAATCAGATGATGACTCATATTCAGTTCTCAATTACGGGCTCACAATGCATGAAATATTCTCCTGTAGTAAATGAAGCACTTTGGGAGGAATATACATTCTTTCAGGTTTCTAGGATCCCATTTAATGCATGACTATAGCAAATAGCATTGTATTTTTTTCTTCCATGAATCCCAAATCATTTTCTCTTTTATTATCATATTATTGGTTGGAAACTCCTATTTTTATGATTATTTCATAGATTATAACTTCTAAGGATTGGGAATTCATTTTCTTTTTTACATCCAGTGGAATACTTGGCCCACAGATTTTATTCAGTAAATATTTATCATATGAAAGAAATTAAGAAAATAGCTCTGTTATAAATAATTTCAAAGGAGATCTTGGCTTGAATATATAAGCTATTGCTTGATGGAGATTAAGTGTGAGGAATGATCCATCATTACTGTGAAGATGACTAACTTCCTTCAATAGCTGCTGCTTGTCCTAATAACAGAATTTAAAAAAAACAGTACCTGGGCACATGGGGCTCTAAAATATAACTGAAATTTTCCATTCTTCCTTTTGAGATCATATGATTAGATTCTTGACAATGGAAGATAAAAATAGTATGGGAAAATTTGGAAGTATCCTTTTCTTCCTCTTTTCCTTCTTGTTCTAAGATAGAAGGTTTACATGATGGCTGGAGCTGGAGCAGCCATCCTGGGTGCTCCAAATTTAGCATGGCAGAAAAAAGTTCTAAGGAGTTGGGTCCCTAATGACAGGGGGCTGCCTACATCTATGTAAGTATGGGATAAACTTTTATATCTTTTATATCACTCTTGTTTTGGGTTTTCCCATAACTCATAACTAAAGCATAAATATTATATTTGGTATCAATATATAAAAGATAGGCATATTATCATGCTCTTAATTGATAAAATATTATATATTGTGCTTGAGTAAATGCAATCTGCAAATCAACTGGTATAAATTATGCTAATTTGCCAGGCTCTGCAGTAAATCCAAATATTTACACTGCATTTAATAGAATCTGAACCATATCCTCCTCATCTCCACTAAATCCCCTTTCGCTTAACAATAAATGGTATTTGTGAAGTGTCACAGGTTTTACACAGTAATTTCATACCCACTATCTCACTTGATCCTTCCAATTCACAGTAAAGGGAGGTAAAATTACTATAATTTTCATTTTATGGGTGAATAAAACAAGTGAAATTGCTTGACTTTCCCAAAGTCACACAGTAGGAGCAGAGCAGAGACCCAAAGTCATGGCTTTTGATTTATTCCGAGCCTCATTTGCTTTCCTTCACCCTGAGTGTTCTTAGTGGATCTGTTTGAATTGGAAATGATCTATATCATCTAAAATTATTATACCATAGTAGATCCTAGACATCTAAATCTTCTTGCTAAAAAACTTTCACCTTGTTCTTCCCTGCCTTTCTAGCAGATATGTGCTAGATCTTTGTGTCCTGGGATTCATATTTTTCCTGGTGTGATACTTCTAGCAGAATTTACACTTGAGTTTCTTTTCTTTGTCTTTTGTCTTTTTAGGGCCGCACCCGTAGCATATGGAGGTTCCCAGGCTAGGGACTGACATGGGATCTGAGCCATGTTTGTGAACTACAACACAGCTCACGGCAATGCCGTATCCTTAACCACGGAGCCAGGCCAGGGATCGAACCCATGTTCTCATGGATGCTAAACAGGTTTGTTAACCTCTGAGTCACCATGGGAACTCCTACACTTGAGTTTTAAATTGATTTCATAACTTGGGTTGAACAGCTCACCCACTTATTTGAGACTGAGGGCTCTGTAGGAAAGAAAGTAATATTTGTGCCAGCCCCTTACTCTGTCTACTCTCCCATTAGCAGGACCAGGTCCTCTAGCTCTTCCCCTGGGATGCCAAGTTGCCTTGGGCTAATGTAATGCATTGGAGCAGCTAGGTATGTGATCTTTCTGATATCTTCCAGTACAGAAATTGAACCCAGAACTTGGGAGAGTTCATGAGGGAAAAAAATCACTACCTGCTTCAGCAAATTAAGGTGGAACTCAGTCAAGTAGAGAATTTCTGAAAGTATCAAGGAATGGTGAAGAGCCATGTAGGAGATGACTATTATTTTAAATAGGATGTTGCAGAACTCAGAATGTACCAATGTTCAAGTTACTCAAAACCCAGAGATTATGACACTTCACTTTTTTTTTTAGACCTGACTTATTTTTAATGTGAATTACTCAAGCATGGAGACATCTCTTAGCTCTGCTTAAAATGCAGCATTTAGCACAAGTGTGATTCCGAAATCCATATGAAATTTAACCACATTTTTTAATCAGTTGCAATATAATTGTTTCTTTAATATCATGACTTTATAGAAGATAATGATATTAAGAGATTTTTAGAATCAAATACAAGTCAATGAAAAGGAGTAATTTCTGAGAATGCAACAGTTTGTCCTTAGTACTCTAGTTTAAAACTACTATATGAGCATAATTGGGAAAGCAAGAAAGTTGGTGGCAAAAACAGTTTATTTTTACAAATATAACTGATACAGTATCTTGAGAACAAAGCACAGAGGAAGGAGAAGAAGCAGGGAGAGTTCTGTAAACCACAAGCTGTCCTGCAATGTGAGAAGGGCTACAGTAAGAAGCTATGATCTCATGGTGAGTAGGCACAAATTGGATGTAATACACTGGGAAATCTCACTGGATCTCCAAGTCTGTCATATGTCTTCCTAAGTTCCCAGACCCTCACCTCTTGGATAAATACCATTGTATTATCACAACTTGTTTAATTATCTGTCTTCCTCATCCTACTCCACACACATGAAAGGACCAAAGAAGAAGCTTTCATTTGCTATAATTTTGTTGTTGGCTCATCATTATAAACCCAGACCTGAGCCTAACCTCTGTTAGGAAATGAAAACCCTCTGGAATTCCCATTGTAGCTCAGCGGTAATGAACCTGACTAGTATCCATGAGGGCATAGGTTTGATCCCAGGACCCACTTAGTGGGGTTAGGATCTGGGGTTGCTGTGAGCTGCAGTGTAGGTCGCAGAAACAGCTTGGATCCTGCATTGCTGTGGCAATGGTACAGGCCTAGGCCAGCAGCTGCAGCTCTGATTTGACCCCTAGCCTGGGAAGGGGTCATATGCCACAAGTGCAGCCCTCAAAAGACCAAAAAAAAAAAAAAAAGATAGAAAGAAAAAAAAGAAAAGATAGAAAAAAAAAAGGAAAACCCTCAGCTACTGAAGAAAGAATGAATGAATGAATGAACGAGTGGATCACTGGATGAATGAGCTCTTTCTGTGTTTGCACTGCTGTATTTCCAGTTACTGATACGCTTATGTACAACTATTTCCAGTTCACTTCTCTATATGTTATAGAGCTCAGCATATAAGTTCTCAACTTGATGAACCCATGAATGAAAAGATGTTCTTCATTGTCCCAAATTGAGAAGAGGCTGCATGTTATATCCTAAGTGTGACAAAGACTGGAGATTTGAATAAAGGCAAAACAAAAGATAGTGCTCTTGCTTCTAAGAAGAAATCATGTGTTGGATGACATTACATCAAGACATCATTGGGTTTAAGAAGCTATGTTATTGTGGTGCTGGATGATTCATTAACATTGCCAATTTGCATTATATAAAAGAAAATTCACAATTTACTCATCCCCACTCTAATACCAACATATACTTAGAATCAATGATAACAAACTATATAAGGGCTTAAGGAATAACATAAAGCTCTGTGGCTAAGGAAATAGTCTGGTATTGATTATTTACATGAGCCTGAGGTCAGGTAGCCCATTTACTTACAGCTCCACAAATGGGACCATGGCTGTAGGTCTGCTCCCGATGTGGGCTGGTTGGTTTCACCGTTTATTTTTTCTCCCACACTAATCTTAATGAGCCCTGGAGTAACTGTGGTGGAATTTATGCGAAGAAAAGTATAAATCTACCCTTAGTTTGAGGAAATGGATTAAAGTGACTTGGGAGCATCTCCTTTATAGCAGAGGGGCAGCAACGTAACAGAAACAAAAGATGAACTCACAATTCTCACCAAGAAGTAACTCATACTCTATCAATCAGCCATTTCTATCCACCACAAAATAGACTGGTAACTGCCAAAATTTGAACATCTTGTGACTAATAATAGAGAAATATAAAAATATGCTCCTCTGTCTTAGGATCAAATATATTTTGGATAAGTATAATTTAAGAAAACTGTATATTCAGTGACCATTAAAATTCCTTTGTTTTTGTTTTGTTTTGTTTTGAGTGGCTGCTATGTACCAGGCACTGTGCTAAGTGTTTTAGCTGCGTTATATCTAGACTTTATGATAGTCTTTCCAGGAAGTATTATCATTTGATACTATTACCTTATGCAGATGAGGAAAGTGAGGATCAGACAGATTAAATAACATGCTCAAAGTCCAATAAAATATAATGAGCCATGTTCAGATTCAAATCCAGACTCACTATACTCCTCAGCTCATACTCTTATATAACTCTATACTTCCTCTTAAATTTTTGAAAATTACAGATTCATGTATGGTACACAACAGATTTGGAGACCAGAAAATGCTATCAGCTAGAATTCTTCATCTGCAAACCATTTTAGAAAATAGACTAGTACATGCCTTCAAAATGACAATGTGGATAGAAAGAGCTACTCTTACTCAGGAGGCAAACTAAGAAAAAAAATTGTACCTCCAAAGACACAAGTTAAAGTGGGAGTCAAAAATATACTTCATTACCAACTTGGAGACTGTCAACTGCAGCATTCAATATGGCAGAAGTGAAACAGTATAAAAACAATTGGACGTATAGCTTTGACATACAAAGACTGAGAAAATATAACTGCCTAGAAAAACAAAAAGATGACTTTTGCTTGAGTTTAATACAGCAAATACTTCAAATGGACTTATTACAATGGTTCAATTTACCTCACTTACAATGGTTCAATTTACAATTTTTAACTTTATGATGGTGCAAAAGTGACAGCATTCAGTAGAAACCCTACTTCAGATTTTGATCTTTTTGTCTGGGCTAGTGATAATGTGGTCCAATACAGTCCTATGATGCTGGGCTGTGGCAGCAGAGGTTGCAGCTCCCTGTCAGCCACACTATGCTGAGGGCAAACAACTGATGCACTTACAGACATCCTGAACCCTGGTAACCATTCTGTTTTTCACTTTTAGTACTGTACTCCATAAATTACATGAGATATTCAACACTTTATTATAAAACAGGATTTGTGTTAGATTATTTTGCCCAACTGTAGGCTGATGGAAGTGTCTGAACACATTTAAGTTAGGCTGGGCTAAGCAATAATGATCAGTAGGCTAGGTGTATTGAATGCATTTTCAACTCATACTATTTTTGACTTATGATGGGTTTATCAGGATGTAACCCCATTGTAAGTCAAGGAAGATCTGTAGCTGAAACATAAAGAAGACAGCTGCAGCATCTAAACTACCTGATTTCATTTTAAGATCCCGTAACTATATTTTTATACTTCTACTGCTAGAAGGAAAAGAGTCTAAGAAACATTCCAGAGAGGAGAAGAGGGAGCATTTTAATTTTTTTAAACAAGTCTTTGAAATCCTAAAATCAGGGGACTGAACTTACTGAATATATTCAAGTTATGTGAATGTTATGTTTTTGTTTTGATTCAAAGTCTGGAGAAAATATAAGGGTTTTCCATAATGATTTAATTATTCACTCAATACAGTTTTGAAGAGAAAACCTACAATATCAATAACCCAAGGGTCAAAAAATTTGACTTGCTTTGCTATTCAGTTATAAACCAAGAGTGGTAAAAATGTGGTTCAACTTGGAAATTAGAAAACAAGGATATAAACTTCTTTTCTTTAAACTTACAATTTGCTTAAAATTTTTGCTTTGAATAATACTACTGAATAAAAAACAAGAACAGAAGGAAATGTCAAAAATACATAAAAGTCTACAGTGGACCTCAAAACTGAGTCTGAACCTGAGAGCAATTACATGGTGGGGAAATCATGGTGAAATCAAGGAAAATGTCCTTCAGAGAAGAATCATGATTCATTGGAGATTTAATTTTAATGGTGGGGTCCTAATTTATGAATAAACCAAACCCAAATTCTTAAAAAATAAAATCTGCTTTTAGCAGGCCTCTCATTAAATAAAAGATCCTCTAGAGGTAGGTCAGTTTAATGGATCATTTTAAAAATCATGTATTATATTGTGAAAGAGAGAAGATCTAGAATGAAAGCCAACAAAAACTCAAACACAAAAAACAAAACCAAGAAAAGCTTAAGAATTGATGGACTCCTTGGAGTTCCTGTCGTGGAACAGCGGAAACGAATCTGACTAAGAACCATGAGGTTGAGGGTTTGATCCCTGGCCTTGCTCAGTGGGTTAAGGATCCAGCATTGCTGGGAGCTGTGGTGAGGCTGCAGACGTGGCTCGGATCTGGCGTTGCTGTGGCTGTGGCGTAGGTTGGCAGCCACAGCTCCGATTAGACCCCTAGCCTGGGAACCTCCATATGCCTTGTGTGTGGCCCTAACATGACAAAAAAAAAAGAAAGACAAAAAAAGAATCGATGGACTCCAAAAGGATCAGATGATATGAGAGGAAATGAACAGAGGCCAAAAAAATATACACGTGACTATATATAAAACAGATAACCAAACAAAGACCCACTGTATAGCACAGGAAAATATACTCAGTATCTTATAATAACCTATA
Source organism: Catagonus wagneri (assembly GCA_004024745.2). Lineage (NCBI taxonomy): Eukaryota > Metazoa > Chordata > Mammalia > Artiodactyla > Tayassuidae > Catagonus > Catagonus wagneri. Next base: position 2,876,539 of record PVHT020000078.1, on the reverse strand, counting down.
AGGGAAAATAAGCTAGAAAATAATATATACATTCTTTTCTAGATTATATGTATAATTTAATCACTTTGCTCTACACCTGAAACTAACACAACATTGTAAATTAATTGTACTTCAATGAATTAAAAAAAAATGCTGAGTGTGAGGAACTGAGAACACACTTAGTGAGAAGAGTAGAACGGTGACCAAGGCCTTCCTATGTCCTCCCGGACCAAAGTTCAGGCAGGCTTCTTCCCAATGCAACCCCCACCTCTCTTTCCTTAGATCATTCACTTTAGGACACATGGAACTCTTTCTCTGCCCCTTTGAGAAGCAAAACTTCTAAAACCGAGGTATGTTATCTCAAGAACCTGGGAGCCACCCCTTGAAGTGGAGCCCTCTGGGGGTGGTGCCCTTCCCAGTCTCTGTGGGAAGGATCACTCCACTAACTTCCCCATCAGCACTCAGTGCTTTTCTAGTCGCCAACCCCAGTGTTAAATAATCCCCCTGCCTCTCATTTCAGCTGAGGTGAGTCAGTCTCTGTGCCCTGTTGCAACTGTCTTTCTCCTCTCTTTCAATAAAAAGTCCCCCTTGCCATTTCTAAGAAGCGTCCAGTTCAGTTTTTCTCTTAGCAGGGAAAGAAACTTAGTGCCACAGACAGGATTGGGTACAGTGTATGGTGTCATTCGACTCACAATAACTTCTGAGTGGTGTGAACTCAACAAAACTCCCAGAGGGCAAGTAACAAAAGTGAATGTACTTAGCAAGCAGAGGAACAAGGATTTAAACCACTGCTCTCTTAGTATAAGGCCAAAACTAATGGTGAAAATGACATATGTTAAAAAAAAAAAGCAATTTGACAGAAATTTACTTTGAATGTGACTTATTAAGAACAGGATCATAAATAAAACAAAAATGTCTATTTCTCGTACAACTCAGAAAGTACCTTTCAATGTTCATTTGCTCAGCTCCTTCTCTATTTTAAGGCGCTCCTGAATACCAGATGGTGCCCTTCTTTCCGAGTTCATCTTGTATGACTCGTGAACCATCTTTTGGAAATGTTTTGTTTTTCTCTCACTTAAGGCCTCTGAAAACTAACATCCTCCCTCCCTCCACACCTGCAATAGCAGCCTGACTACTGAACAGTAAAACATCAGAACTTTTCCTCATGCCCTAATGATAGGAAATGAGAGTGCTTTGTAGCTTAACCTCAAAGAGCATTCCCAAACCATGTTCTCTTGAGGTAGAGGTTTCTGAAAACTTTCTAAGTGGTCTATAGTATTTTATTAATAAAAAGCAGGAAGTACTGACAGAGTAAAAATTTCCTTAGTGTTTATCGGGCTGGAAGATATTGGTTCTGTCTACTTCAAATGTTGACAAACAATCTCCATTGGAAACAACCATGACCTCCACTATCATCACCACAAAACTCAAACTTGCAGTTTCCATGGTTGATTCAGTTGCACATTAACTAAGCTGTGTTTTTCCTTAAATGAAAGTCTAAGAAAGACGAGAGCTAGGCTAAATGTTGCTTCAACATGGCAAGACTATAAAATCTAAGCCTATGATACAACCAAACTCTGATTTTACTCTGTTGACATGCACTTGCTACCCTCAGAATATCTTTTTAAAAAGCAGTCGCAAATTTTCACAAAGAAGAACAATATCTATGAAGAACACTCCACTGTGGAGTCTAATGAGCCATGAGATTCTGTGAAGATGATGACAGTTCCAAGGTGGTTCGGACTTTTTTGTGGAGAGCAGCATCAAGTATCACTTCTTTTTTTTTTTTTTGTCTTTTTTTGTCTTTTTGCCTTTATGTGGAGCCGCACCCACGGCATATGGAAGTTCCCAGGCTAGGGGTCTACAGGAGCTGTAGCTGCCGGCCTTCGCCACAGCCATAGCAACGCGGGATCCGAGCCGCGTCTGCAACCTTCACCACAGCTCACGGCAACGCCGGATCCTTAACCCACTGAGCAAGGCCAGGGATCGAACCCGCAACCTCATGGTTCTTAGTCGGATTCGTTAACCACTGAGCCACGACGGGAACTCCCAAGTATCACTTCTTGGTCTCTATAGAGAACACGTCTGTTATCTCATAGGACTGGTATGAGGATAACATGACATAATTCAATTGAACACATTTTGAAATTAAAGCTTAGTAAGTAAGGAGAATTAATTTTATTATTACTAAAGCCTGGTAAGTAAGTAGAGTGGTCATCTATTTCTAAAGAATTCAAGTGAGAACATGACCTTCATTTCCTAAGGAGTAATTTTCAGATAATGTTTTCATTGCCTCCTGAGCTGGAACCTTGCTTGAGTTGAAAGATACTTTGTCTCATAACTCTCTGACATGTTTAGGGCTCTGCTCTAATTATTTTTAAGGAAGACATCAAGTCCTATTAGTGCTTGAAAAATATTGCCATGTCCCAAAATGTGCATTTGGAAGATGGCAGAAGTGGGATAAGCAACCAAAAATAGAGTAAGTAAGTAAATAATGATGAGCCTGGAAACACTGCTGAGCTTCTTGTTTGGAACTTATTATTATAGGGATTAACCGTCTCTACTGATTATTTAATATGATTAATCTTCACGAGTCTATTTAATTCCTTAAAATTTGCAGTGCAGTTCTGTCGATTGTACTTATTATAGCTATTAACAATAATAACCCCATCTTGCTTTAGACATTCATCAAATTAGTTAACATGGATATTATGACAGAAGGCTCCATGTTTAGTGAAAGTCACCAAAAAAAGCACAATTTATTGTTTGGCTTAAATGGCAACAGAAGCAATGAGGGTAACACAGATACTCAGACTAACTGGAAGACATTATTAACATTCTACATATGCAAACATGATGCTACTAGTCCAGCAAATGGGAAACACATTCTCAGATTTCCCCCAGGATGTCAACATGACTTCCTGGCTCACAGATATATCCTTGTGTGGCCTTCACATGTGAATAAAGGGGCTATACCAACATTTGGAATACAACAAATAATTGGAGACAATCAATATGAACAATCAACCCTTCATGGATTTGTGGCTGAGTATGTGGTTTGCAGGTTACTGGCTTTCCTTTTTTGACTCCATTAAGAATGATCTGGTACTATCAACAGTAAAGGTAGAATACTGCACATTTTTAATAGTTCAGGTGCAAGTGTTAGGAAAACTCTGTTCCCTGCCCTGGTGTTTGCATGAGGGATGCTAGGCTACTTCTCCCAGGATGGAAGAGTAACCACAGTGATGCTTACAATCACTTCTCTCTGGTGAGCTCAAGGGGTTAAACATTATAATTCTCAAGTAGTATAGCCTTTTCCCAGGCTTGGGAATAGCCTGCCCATTCTTCCCAGATACACTAGGTCACCTAAGGCTTCTCACCTTGAAGTGGTGAGAAGCCTCAGGCTGCCCATCTGATATTCCTGCATGTCCAGGACATTAACCTCAGTGTGGAGATGGAGGGGGAGCAGGATTACCATGTACTTAAAAAGTGAAGGCCAAGTTCCGCAATTCAGCTCTATCCACCAACCCGCCACAGTACTGACCTAAGGTTTGATCTGTTTCTCAACTGCAATTCTACGACTACTTTAGAATCCTGACTAAAAACTACAGGAAGAGTCTGCAACTATTGACTACATAATGCTCTGTTGTTTTGTTTCTGTTGTGATTTGTTATTTATAGATTACATCTCGATTCCAAAGATCCTTGCATCTTCTGACATGGATAATTGAAAATTGCCTGCAGTTTTTAGTAACATCGGGCAGTCAAGTTGATTACTTTCCTTTTCCCTCTATTGTCAAATCTTGGCAGTATCTCCCAGGTTAGCCAGAGCAGGCTTGCTGCAGTGAGAGAAGGTTACAATCAAAGGCACAGAGCCATGAGCAACATCACATAACCCAAAAAAAAACCTTTTTTTTTTCCCTCAGTAATTAGGTTTCCAGGGATGATTTAGAGAAGGTGATACAGAGTGCAGAATATAAGTTTTAACACCCAAATTAAGATTTTTAAAAAATAAAAATTGTATCCATTAGAAAAAAGGAGCAAAGACCAGAAGTCAGATATATGCCAAATTCTTGTGCCTTCCAGGAAAAAAACAAAGAACAAACCTAGGAACTGAATCATTACATAACCCAGGAACCATCTCTTCTGAAGCGTTATCAAGAGAACAAATGTGAACATTTCCAGGCCCACTGCACAGGTTTTATCTCTATTATATAAGTACCATATGTGTAAGTCTTATTTTAAGAGCTAGCAGTGCACTGCCCTAGTAGAATGACACGTGAAAGAGATCCAATGTGGGAAGTGTCAGAGCGAATTGCAGAGAACCCAAAGGCTGCAGCTCACCATCAAAGGCTCTATATTAGGTAAGAGACAGTGTTTAGTTGAATCACTATCACTTTACTGCCCCTCTGCTTGGCATGTTGAAATATTCCGCTTCTATTTTTCTCCATCTGTCCTATTTACCTTGTAACTCTACATGCAAATTTAGGTACAGCTATATATATATAATGTCTTTTGAAATATGACTTATGAAATGTGCATGTGTTAGGAAAATATCTTGATTGTCAGAAAGCATTTTATCTCATTAATGGGGCCTATTCTCTTTAGTTCAGATAAATGCATGGAGTGACCAACTGGGCACAGAAAAGATCACTACAATTTAATGCTTTTTTAAAAGGTTTTCAGTGAGCTACATCAATCAGGGTGCAGTCAGGAAAACAGAAAACTTTCTAGGTATTTCAAGTAGAGGAAATTTAACAGAGGGGATTGATTAAACAAGGGAGAAAAGAGCTGAGGAGACACAGGACAGTGATGTACACCAGATATGGCAAGATGCCACCATCCCTGAGGGAATCCTCAAAGCCTTAAAGCTGGGCCAAGTGAAACATGCTCTGGCTCTTCACTTTAGAAGGCCCCTCTCTGTTCCCCCAGCCATGTTCCTTCCTGGCTTGGAAGAACTTTTCCTCCAGAGAGAAGAAATCTCTGAGTCAAGAGGATATACATACCCAGATCTTGTGCCCTGCCTCCTTCTAGACAGGGGTAAACAGATCCATGGCCTTCCTACTCATACAGATGAAGCTTGTCTCCAGGGCCTGAAAAGGCCTTTCCCCAGGTTTGTCCTCCCTTGACATTACAGATCTCTAGAGCCAGGAGATGGCTCAGAAGAGGCAGTTATTTGCAAGAGAGGAGTGGGTGGTAGCGGTGGACGGAGCATGAGTGGGGTCTGCAGTGCCTATACAAGTGCACTTAAAGCTCCTTACAGTGTGGGCAGAAGCCAAGAGAGGACGGGAAGAGGGTGGATTGTAAGCCCAAGGCCTGAGAGTTCTGAACTTAAACCTATCCTTTCATCTCCAAGTTCCTTTGGGGAATTTAAAGGGCCAATACTAACTAGATTAGGGGACAGGGGCACCTGTGGGCAGATAATTCTTGGCTTGGACTGGCTAGAGTAAGGAAAAATGGCTGATATCCCTATTTACAGGATTCTCATGGTTGCTAGATGTGGGGAAGAGGAAGGACAGACAGGTGGCTGAGTAGTCAAGCTTTGTATGTGGGAAGAAAAGCTCCCACCCTAATGAGTAAGAGAAAAGGGGTATTTAGCCTGTGGATTCCCAAGCAAGTGATTTTATTTTAAAATTTGTCATTATAAATTGAATCTATATTTGTCAAAACAGAGGAATGGAAAATAATAGTTTGTATTTGATTTATAACTTTCAAATATCGGACATATTTGTGGGCCTCTTATTGGACCTTCAACCTGGTTCCTGCAAATGTTGGTACAGGATGGCCAAAACTCATCTACTAAAGCCTTCTAGTGAGAACAGGACTCATGTAGGGGCTGCCAGGTGGGAAATGGGATAGCCCAATAGGAACCAGAATCACAATGAAGGTGCAGCCATTGTAAGTAGAGAAATTCCCTGTCTTCTGTCTCTCTCTCTCTTTTTTTTTTTTTTTTTTTTTGCTTTTTTAAGTCTGCATCCGCGGCATGTGGAGATTCCCAGACTAGGGGTTTAATCAGAGCTACAGCTGCCGGCCTACATCAGAGCCACGGCAACACAGGATCTGAGCCGCACCTGTGACCTACACCACAGCTCACGGCATGCCAGATCCTTAACCCACTGAGCGAGGCCAGGGATTGAACCTGCAACCTCATGGTTCCTAGTTGGATTTGTTAACCACTGTGCCATGACAGGAACTCCTCCCCTGTCTTCTCACCACTTCTTTTCTAATCCTCCTTCAGTGCTTCTCATGGCCTAGCCTGCCTAGGAATCAGAAAGCAATGGAGTGTGACATATATGGTTCCCTAGGATCTGGAGTAGACCAGAGCAGCACAAGTGTCAGGGAACGGAAGTAAGAGCGGATAAACCAAGAATGTCACACAAAACAAATAAATAAATTAAGGCATTCTGTTGTTGACTCCTTGATCTGGTTCAGAAACTCTGAGAGAAAAAATATACACTATGTACACATTCTTTTCTAATGCACATGGAACATTCTCCAGATAGATCATATGTTAGGCCACAAGACAAGTCTCAACAAGTTTGAGAGGATGAAAATAATATCACACATTATTTTCTGACCACAGTGATGTAAAACTGGAAATAAATTAAAAAAATTAGAAAAAAGGGTAAAAAACAAACATGTGCAGACTAAACATAGCCAGTGATGAAATCAAAGAGGAAATCACGTATATGTGGTATCTAAAAAATAAAACAAATGTATATAGCAAACTAGAAATAGACTCATAGATACAGAGAACTAGTTAATGGTTGCCAGTAGGGAGAGAAAAGTGGGGAGGGGCAAGGTAGGGGTATGGGTTTAAGAGATACAAACTACTATGTATAAAATAGATAAGCAAGAAAGATATATTGTATAGCACTGGGAATTATAGACATCATCTTGCCATAATTCAGTGTAGTATAACCTGTAAAAATACTGAACCACCATGCTGTATACATAAAACTAACATAATATTGTAAATCAACTATACTTCAGTAAACCAAAGTTACTGCATTTAAAAAATACATACATATATATACAGTATGTCTTTCTTGGTCTTACATATCGATTGCTTTTTAAATAAGGGAAGGAGAATCGGGGTGGTCTGTGGACAGTTTGCAACACCTCACTGTTCTTCTTCATAAGAATTTTTCATCCCACTCCCACTATCTCTAGAAAATGTTTGCTATGAGGTTAAGGGTTGCTACAGGCTTACCTCATTGTAGAAACCACAATGTGTACAAAATTGGGCAGCTTCTGTAAAGTGGGCTACAGGTTAAAACACATGTAAAATATTGTTATGAGTAACTCCATCCTGAATATTAAAAATCAATTCAGTTATTTAATGCTAATCGTACTGAGGAAGTTGGGATTCGTAATAATTAAGAAAATTTTAAATAAGAAGTATCAGGGGCTGTGTAGCACGAGGAACTATATCTAGTCACTTATGATGGAGCATGATAATGTGAGAAAAAAGAAAAAAGAAAAAAGAAAAAGAATCTATACATGTATGTGTAAATGGGTCACCATGTTGTACAGTATATATGTACATATATATATATAAAAGAAGTAGCAGGGTATTCTGGAAAAACCATGGATTTCTAATTTTGAGTCCTCATCCTGCTGCTTATCAATGAATACTGTATATCTTTCAGTGAAATACTGACACTCGTTTAACCTTTGTTCTCTCCTCTTTCAAATAGGGATAATAATATCCACCTATTTGGTTACAAGTTATAATCCATGCATGTAAATACTCTGGCATAGATCTGTCATATAGCAGATGCTTCAGCGATGCTTATTAAAAGTTATGATGATAATAATCACAGTAATAATAAAGAGAGCACTGATGGAATTCTGAGGCTCATCAAAAGGAGGGCACATACTCACAGGGCTAAAATAGCCCTCATTTCTATTTTCTAGAAAAGCAAATGAGGACATTCTCACAAAAATTAATGTGAGAAAGCAATGGAGACATTAAGAAGAGGATGACAAAGCGTCCTTTAGAAATCCATTTCCAGTATTCAATATTTTATTCCTCGTTGCTAATCTTAATACTTGAGCCAAACTTCTTCTGTCTATGCTATCAGATATGACTAAAGTGAAAGGTGAACATAAGTGAAGGATCTGCTATCATTCTGGTAAGATCATAAATGCTGGCTTACAATTAGCCTAAGGAAAAAGATACTAGATGTTTAGAAAACATTTTTTCAAGTAAAGATCAACCTAGGTATGAGCTTGTCTTAGATATTTTCATGTTAAGTTTAACACATCTTTAACAAAATTAGTATATTATTTCCTCAAGGAGTTTCACAACATTTTGCCTGGCGCATGTTATGTATGGTATACTCATAATAGCTAGAAAATTACTTAACTTGTTTGTTTAGACGTCTGCTATAAATTTACTTATTTATATGAAATAAAGACACAGGTTTCATTACAGTATTTAATGCCTGTCAGAAAATAACAAGGAGGTAGAGCTGCACGAGTGTGTTTGAACATCACACATGCTGAATTTAAGGAGCTTTAGTCATAAACTGACAAACAAAATGAAAGACTTAGAACATGGCTCAGATTAATAAATAGTTATTCCATCACCATCATGGCAGGACAAGGAAAATGTGAATTGAAGCCACCAGTGACTGATGTTTGGGGCGTCTTACCTGCGTCTCTCTTCGCTCTGTCTTATTCTGCCACCTCCAGCTCTCAAGGGTTAATGTGTTGACAACTCCACCATCAACCTTGTCACTAATTATTTTAGAACTACTGCAGCAGCAACTTCTGCTGGGTGTGATGGCTGCTTTCCTGTTTCTGTCACTCCCTTCTGTAATTAACCTTGCTATTCTTAGCTACAAAGCACAGATCTTGTGCCAGGCTTCTCTGGATTCTATTTTCTATTTCAATGGCCAGTTCCTGTCTGATTTTCTCCTGGGAAAGGATCTATATTCACTCAGTGATCTTAACTGATCCTTCATCACCATACCCCTTTCATTCTGATAATCTTCAGCACAATCTATCCTCTGGGTTTAGCAAATGGAACTGTGTTGTTTACTCGCAGCCAGATCTGCCACACTTCTGGTCCTGAGGTGTATAAGCATCAGGTGAAAACGTAAGCATCCACTAAGAAAAAACAATGCTTCTGTGGGGTTTTAACAGGCTACTTTCCTGTTAACCAAGAAGATGAGGCAATTCTGGAATGACTGTGTCTCACACAGCTGCATGTCACCCAGCTGCCAACCATATGACCCATCAGCAAATGAGATGTAGGACACAGAGCAATTAGTTCCAGACAGAAGCACATTTGAAGGCCAGACCCTGATCTGGGCTCAGGCTGCTTGGGGTCCTTTTTGTAGTAGAACTGCAATTGCACATCCAGTGGGGTTTAAGGGGCAGCAAGGCACATTGGCATTTGCAGATCAGACACTTGGACTGATGGGTCAAGTCCACGCACACATGGTAGAAGCAAATGTCACTGAGGGACAAACAGGACACGTAACTGAGTGGCTGGGAGATGTGACTGCAAAGAAAATTCTGAGGCAGAGCAACAAGGCCTGAAACAAATCTATTCTTTTTTTTTTTTTTTTTGCTTTTTAGGGCCACACTCAAGGCACATGGAGGTTCCCAAGCTAGGGGTCAAATTGGAGCTATAGCTGCCGGCCTACACCACAGCCAGAGAAACGCAGGATCCGACCTACACCACAGCTCATGGCAATGCCAAATTCTTAACCCACAAGCGAGGCCAGGGATTGAATCCATAACCTCAAGTCTTTGTTTGTTTCTGCTGCGCCGCAACGGGAACACCACAAATTTATTCTTACTAAACTATGAAAGGGGACAGGCAATGAAACATACTCCCCCTCCTTTTTTTTCTTTGTCTCTCTCTTTTTTTCTGGTCAGGGATCTATAAAAATGCTAAGTGCTAAGATGGAATTTTGGTCGTATCTACAACCTGGGCCTTGACTGAGGCCCACACCTGTTTCAGGACTGGCAGCTGTGTGGGGGTCTCTGGTGTGTGCAGGTGACATTCAGGGGACTCTCCCAGGGTGTGATGAGGGAGGCAGTTGAGGCTCTAACACTCCAAAATTAACTCTTGATTCCCCGCTAGCCCACCTACCTCCTCAGTGATTGGCTTAAAAAAATCCACAAAAACCGTGTTATACTCTTGGGTAGAATCTGGACTCTGTGCTCAAGAAGTCACCTCTGCGATGTCCTTGCGTTATGCAGGGAGCCACAGGATAGGGCTCTCCTCTCCAGTTATTTTAGTATTTCATTAGCTACCTGCTTTTTTCTTCAGTTGTGGTTGCTGCAGGGAGTTAGGGGAGTGCAAATAGGCCAGAAAGGGATCAAGTATATGATGGAGATGGTTCACTTTGAGGGTGGAGATGGGAGGAGGGATGGAAGGCCATGGAGAAAGAAGGGGTGACCTGGCCCCTTCAAAGGGGAGCTGGCTCGGCTAGGCTTGTACCAATCCTGGTGCCCTGACCAAGAAAACTAACTTGATAGAAAACATTATTTTCCTTCATCCCATATATAGAGGTGCCATTACTATCAAAAGAAAATCTGCAGCAGGTCTTTAATTTAAAACAAATTAATAAACAACCACAGTGGGAAAGCAAAAACCACAAACTTGCCCAGAGAGTACACCAGCGTTTAAGCTAATGACTCCCCTGGGGAGACATATCTATAAGAATTGCCATTAGACGGTTGAACCTTAAAACCAATCTATCAAGATGTAACAATGGAAGAAGACAGGAGTAAAATCTTATCTCAGATGCTAGAGAATGCGAAGCTTGAAGGAAAGAAAACTGTTTCAACTGCAATGTAAAAGGTATTGTCAGAAAGCGTATCTTACTGCTGTGGCAAATTCCAGCCACCCAAATAACAAAACAAGTTGAAAATTTAAATCTCCATCTTTTAATTTTTTTTAAAGCAGTTTTCTGAAAGTTGCTATGTATTTTAAAGTAACTTTCCCTGAACAATAGAAAATAAAATGATTGCACTGAGAATTTTGGAGAATTCATACATTACCTGGGGTTTCTCAATTAAAGAATAGATTCAAATGGAAATTCTGGCAATCATACAAATCACTTTCACCCAGAAGACTGCAATTTGCTTCATTAGAAGAGATATTAAAGGAAGTTCACATTTGGATAGAAGTTTTCATTGAGAGAGGGTGGGATTGGAGTCCAGGGCAGTTTGGTTTAAGGCTTGATTCTTGTCATATATTATCTCCTGACCTTGGCCTTCATGAGCCCCAGTCTCTTCAAGAGTGAAAAAAATGGGGACAATTATACTGTCACTGGGTTGTTGTAAAATTTCAATAAATCAGCCTTTGCGACCGTAGCTGGCTTGTTGCCCACCACATAATCGGCTCGTTTTTCTTTCCTACTGCTGTAGTTTTTTCCATGAGAAATGATGGTGAACACTGATGCAATTTATTTCATTTTTTAAACAGAATCCACTTGTTCAAAAATTTCCCATTATCCCCTCCACCCAGAGGAGACTTTAATCTATTTGGGGACTAGAGAAGATTGCTACCCCTTATTAGTGTCACCTCCACTCTTCAGGTGTGTCACAGAGCAAGGACAGCGTTGGACCTGGAAGGGAAGAGGTGAAAAGTGTACATGCACCACATACACCACACATATATCTCACATACTATACACTTCACACAACTCACACAACACAAACATGCTTAAAAACTATAGCCTTCACAGCTCCAGTCACTGCTGAGGCACAGGTTCAATTCCTGGCCAGGGGCAGTGGGTTAAGGATCTGATGTTGCTGCAGCTCTGGTGATGCTGCAGCAGGTCGCAGCTACTGCTCTGATTCAATCCCTAGTTTGGGAACTTCTATATGCTGTGGGTGTGGTCATAAAAAACAAGTAAACAAACAACCAAAACAACAAAACTACAGCCTTCAAACCATTTTCACTTTTCCTTTATAGTACTTTATACTCATATGTTATGAACAAAATATTATATGAGTTTAGGATCTAGAGGCACATTTTTTTTTTTTTTTGCTTTTTTGGGCCACACCTGCAGCATATGGAAGTTTCCAGGCTAGGGGTCGAATCGGAGCTACAGTCTCTGGCCTACACCACAGCCACAGCAATGCCAAATCCATGCCTCATCTGTGACCTACACCATAGCTCACCGGCAACACTGGATCCTTAACCCACTGAGCGAGGTCAGGGATAAAACCCACATCCTCATGGATCCTAGTCGGGTTCAGTAACCACTGAGCCATGAAGGGAACTCCAAGGCACAAAATTTGAAAGGGCAGCTCTCATGAAACAGTTTAATAGACTTTACAGATTATGTGTAGTATAGGGGCTGGATAAATAGTAAGTTAAAGAAAGTCAGCAGCATGTTGGTCATGTCAACTTTATCTCATCAGAGAGGTTAACATGGTTTGTCACTAACACACTATGTATTTAATAGCACAGTGTTATACAGTATTTTAATTCCTGAAAAGAATGTGAAGTCTTTAAAGGAACTTGATTCTACCTTCTCTTTTTTGCTAAGAGTTAGCATTCTGATTCCTTTTCCTTATAATAAGCTGCTCCCAAACCAAGAGTTAAGTGAATTCCATGGTGGATTTAAATATGGGGGGCTCTTTAAACATAGAATTTGTGCAAGTGTCAGTTTTGAAAAGACTCCAACACAATTTCTCCTGGTTTAATAACTGTGATGGCAACAGCTGCCTTCCCCCTTTGGATCCAGGGGCACTTTCTGGCAGGCGCTTCTCTGCTCATGCTACCTCACCTGAGAGCCCCGCCTCCTGCACCTGGGAAGTCTGGCAGACACAGCCTTGGTGATGTGACAGTTAAAAAGGGACAGGTAAACAGCATCTCCTTTGTAAGCTGGGATTCCACACTGCTGTCATAAATGAGCCCGGAAAGGAGGAAGTAAGGATAGATAAGTGATGATGGGGGAGGAATCATCACTGATGGGGGAGGAGTTAGGATAGGTAAGTAAAAGAGAAGACTAGCAAAGCAAAGGATTCAGAGAAAGGAAGAAAGGAGCTAGTCAGATGAAGGAGAGTGAGATTGAGCAAATGTTGAAGAGAGACAGGAAAATACAAGGTCTAGAAATGAAGGTATATTTCTGTGTCTAGAACTAGAAGGAAAAAAAAAAGACATGGTTAGGAATGAAAACTGTGAGGAGAAGTTACCCAATACCTGCCTTTCCTTAGAAAACCTTTTTTTTTTGTTTATCTATCCTTGTTTGTGTTTTTCTCAGCAGCCTGTTTTGTAGAACCACAAGTGGAACAAGAATGGGGTGAGGATAACAGGGAGGCCCATGTTTCAGAAGTGAGAAACCAAGTCTGGGCAGAAGCCAGGTAGCGAAGCAGAGGCATGATTCCTTTGCCTCCTTTCATCATGGAAGCATTTAGTTAAAGTAAAGCTCCAGATTTACCTACACCGGGGTTGACCTATGTTGGTGGCAGAACAAGGCTAGCATCTGCCTAAATATAACTGGTAAGAAGAGGCCAGGCTCCAGAAGAAGGTCTGGGTTGGGAAGAGGCTGAGGTAAGGCTGGATGAGAAGGGTGTGGACAGGTGATGCAGAATCTAAAAGTACAGAGAGAGGCTTGAATATGCCCTGCAAGTGGTTCTGGAGGAGGTGACAGGTGACGGTAGCTTTAAAGCACCACATTAATAACCTAATTGACCAACAGAGGAATGGAGATGTGGAGGGTGTGTGTGTGTATATACGCTATACATGTGTAGAATAGAATAGAATAGAATATATACATACAATAGAATATTACTTAGCCATAAAAAAAATGAAATCATGCCATTTGCAGCAACACGGATGGACCTAGAGATTTATGAAGTGAGTCAGATAAAGATAAATATCATATGACATTACTAACAGGTAGAACTAATAAAATGGTACAAATGAACTTATCTACAAAACATAAATAGAGCCACAGACACAGAAAACAAACTTACAGTTACCATAGGGGATGGTAGTGGGAGGGGAGAGATAAATTAGAAGTTTGGGATTAACATATACCTACTACTGTATATAAAAAAGATAACCATCAAGGACCTACTGTATAGCACTGGAAATAACACTCAATATTTTGTAATAATCTACAAAGGAAAAGAATCAGAAAAAGAACATATATAATATATATATACATATGTATAACTGAATATGTATATATATGCATAACTGAATCACTTTGCTGTACACCTGAAACTAACACAACATTGTAAATCAACTATACTTCAACAAATAAATGAAGATTACAACATGAATGGGGTAGAGGATGGTTTGGAAGCTGGGGCTATGGTGAGGCTGTCTCAGGAAGGTGGGCTTGTGGAGACAAAGGTAAAGGGATCAGGTCACAGCTGAACTTATTAGAGGAAGTTCACATTTGTTCTCTTCCCTGACCATTTACTCTATAGAAGCAAAGTCATTTCTGTATGCTTTGGCAGAATTTCTCTCTTTAAACTGCTTAATATTGGGAACTGGTACTACTATCTCAGTTCCTATGGATTACTTAAACATTTATGCCTCTTGGGCAAACAAACACAAAATAAGAACCCATAAATTCGAAAGCTTTTGTATCTTATTACTCCCCAAAGGTGTTACATTTTTTTACTGTCAACTTTAATCATTTTTCATTTTCAATGAACAACTATATTCTTAACACTTTTTCTCTGCAGTTTCTTGCCAATTTCATTTGTTAAATCTAACTTTTATTTTCTTTCTTTTTTTTTGTCTTTTTGCCTTTTCTAGGGCCACACTTGTGGCATATGGAGGTTCCCAGGCTAGGGGTCTAGTAGGAGCTGTAGCCGCCGGCTTATGCCACAGACACAGCAACGCGGGATCTGAGCCGCATCTGCAACCTACACCACAGCTCACAGCAACGCCAGATCCTTAACCCACTGAGCAAAGCCAGGGATCAAACCCGCAACCTCATGGTTCCTAGTCGTATTCGTTAACCACTGAGCCATGGTGGGAATTCCTATTTCTTATTTTTTTGTTAACAATTCTCTATTCTTCCTGTTTCTGCACCTACTGAAAATGATTATAACATTTTTTCCTTCTCTCCATGTTTTTAATGAAGAAGTATAAATGAGTGCACACACACAAAACTGACACATAACCATGACTAGACACTTCAGGAATCCCATTTAGTCAGTTGTGAGGTTAAGTGGCAATGTTCAAATAGATCTAAATAAACCCAAATTCTTTTTGAAAGCTGGACACATAATGCCAAGAGAAAGTCCTACGTCAGATTTCATTTCTATTCCTTTCAGAATGATTCAGAGAAAGGGCCAGATGTTGAAAAGCAATAATCAGGGATTCTGGTTATTTCACATGAATTAAATCCGATATTTGCTGGGTGTCTTGCCAAACTTATTCTTAATTCTGACAGTATGCAGCCCTCTCAAGTTGCCCATGTAGGAATCACAGTGTTGCCGGTCAAGTAGATCAAGTCAGCTGATATGATTTTATTCTCTGACCTTTACCAAGAACACAGCAGGGATCAATTATTTTCATTGCCCGATACAGTCCAGAGCAAAGCTGGACCACAAAGTAGTGTAAAAATATGATGACTCTGCACAAAATATACTCATAAAGGCAGTGGCCAGAGAAAAGATATGGAAAGTGGGGGAGGGTAAGGGGCAGAAGAAGATACTGCTGAACAAAACTCCAAATAGAAATCCTAAGAATAATGGGGATTAGGGCTTCATTGTCACCTAGATATAACAGCAGTATAAGTAGTTTTGGGTAAAAGAGGCATCATTCCAGCGCCCCTTTTGTGGAATAAGCCAGCAGCCTACGAGTCACTCTTGATTTTTGCTTTTCAGGGAAGGGCTGACAGACTATAGGAAATGTGTCATGCACTGCATTTTAGTAGGGGGATATGTGTGAAGCTTAGCTGTCAGTTGACACCACCCTGCCTGAACACACTTGGTTGGTCTAGTAATGTCACAGTTGAATCAAAACACAAATGAATGCCTTACCTATTTGTGTTGAGACTTCCTTGAAATATCTGTGAATCTCTCTGAATATATATCAAATGAAGGAAAGTATGCATTACTGAAAAAAAAATATTCATGGGCCCAAAGTCAACTTATGGTCTATTGTTCCTATTCGTAGTCATAGTTGTTAGCTACTACCTATTTCCCCTATGCCAATGGATGTGCTAAACTTTCTTCACCGGGGAAGAAAACTGAGGTGTGAAGAGCTCAGTAACTTGCCCAAGTTCACACAGCCATGGTTTGAATACAGGTTCCACCACAAAACAAACAAACAAACAAACAAACAAACAAACAAACAAACAAACAAAAAAGTAATGTCCAGCTTCACTGGGAGGTCTTCCCTTGTGGGAAGAAGCCCAGCCTCTCACTGGGCCAAGGGTGGGAGGACCCTCTTTCTGTTTCCACTCAGGACCCACTATCCTGAGTGTCAGGATACTTGCTCTCTGACCCTCGAGGGAGGGTGATGCATGAAGCCTCTGGGCTTGGCGTCTCTGTGCAGTGTCAATAGTAGGTCAGTCTTACTTGATTTTCATTACAATTTAATTTCTTGCTCAAAGTGTTTTCTAATTGTGTCACTGTCATATTATCAAAGAAAAGCAAAAGACAAATATATTTTAGTATGTTTCCCAGTCCCCTGACAATCTCCTAGAGAATAAAGTTCCAATCATTTCACAAGTGCATCTCCTTTTATCCCACTTCTGACACCCTGTGATTGCAGCAGCCATCAGACTGCTAACTGTTGCTCTATTCTTGCCCTGATGTTCTCCTTTGCACATTTTCCCTCCACAGTAGTCCACCTCTCTATATTTATTTTCTGTCCATCCTTCCTTTCCTAGCCCTTGATCTATACCTCCCTCTCTCCCTCCCTGTATTTAATAGAATTTTACCTGAACCTCACAGTTCATGGAACCTCATGTATCTTAAATTGCTTTGGTCAGATGGCTTTGCTTCTACATTTTAAGCTGCTTAAGGGCAGGAATTCTGCTACGCCCATTTTTATCTCTTACAGGGCCCTAACCTAGTGATAGAGAAATATTAAAATAATTACTTGCTAAGCTCCCACCCCAAAAAGTTAGATTTAATTTATGCAGCTTATGGTCACCCAATAAACTCTGGATAGTTTAAACCTCAATAATCCAATTATTAAGCCTTTTATCTATTTTACTCCCCACCTGTCCTTTATGAGGTGAAAAAAAGAAAACCCCAATGACGAACTCTTTATCATAACTCTGACTCAAGCCCTGTAAGTACTTTATGAAATTAAGTTTTTTTAATAAATTCTGAAGAATAATATTACTTATATAGAGTGACCTAAGCACATTTCAATATACTTTTTTGCAAAAGTAATTCAGACTCTTCACTGTCTTCTTTAAACTTGTCTTTTTTTCTTTTAAACTTAGTTCTGTGAATATGTGGTTGGGACTTTTTTATTGCTCTTTTATCTGGTGTCTATTATTCTTTTAGTCTCACTAAGGTCATCTCATTCCAGGAATAAACATCAAGCAGATTCTCAAAACAGTGGGTGGGTTTCTATGTAAGCTGCTTTTTAAGACAGATGCTTCCATGCTGATATTCATTCCCTTTGCCAAGTGATTATCATTTGGTGCCCTTTTGCTTGACTAAACTGAATGGGAGGTGGAAGTAAGAACCCTTGGGGGATTTGAAGAGACAGATTTACACCTAAGACTCTAAGCTCTGGGTATACAGGAAGGGCCTTGGTGGAGGCACGTGGTGAGTGCTCTTTTCTCCTTGTGAGCTCCATGCGCTGGAGGGATCCCTCTACCGAGCTTTGTTCATTCCCATTTCCAAGAACACACCTGGATTAGGACACCAATATGATTCTTTTTTTTTTTTTTTGGTTTTTAGGGCCACACTTGCAGCATGTGGAAGTTTCCAGGCTAGCTGTCAAATCAGAGCTGCAGCTGCCAGCCAATGCCATAACCACAGCAACGCCAGATCTGAGCAGCTCCTGTGACCTATACCACAGCTCACATCAATGCCAGGTATCAATGCTTTAACCCACCGGGCGGGGCCAGGGATCAACCCCACATCCTTATGAATACTAGTTGGGTTCATTACTGCTGAGCCACAGTGGGAATTCCCAGGACACCAATAAAATCTTAAGGAAACTAGCTTAGCCTTGCCACTGAGGAATTTACTTTTTGCTCCAGAGACATAATCTACCATGAAGAACATAACAATTTCATTCTTTGTCATAGCTCTCCATCCTGTGGCTTTTCTGGGTAAGGTCTTTGTATTTGCCCAAAAGAGTGGGTTCTCCCCAAAAGAAACCCCCTACACTGCAGATGGGGATGTAAATTGGTGTAGCCACTATGGAAAAGACTATGAAAGTTCCTCGAAAAACTAAATATACAACTACTATATGATCCAGCCATCCAATTCCTGTGCATATATCTACAGACAACTCTAATTTGAAAATATACATGCATCTCTATGTTCATAGCAGCACTATTTACAATTGCCAAGATATGGAAGCAACCTAAGTGTCCACTGACAGATGAATGGATAAAGAAGATGTACATATACACAATGGAATATTACTCAGCAATAAAAAAGAATGAAATAATGACATTTTCAGCAATATGGATGGACCTAGAGATTATCATAGTAAGTGAAGTAAATCAAAGACAAATATCATATGATATGGCTTATATGTGCAATCTTCAAAAATGATACAAATGAACTTATTTACAAAACAGAAATAGACTCAGACATAGAAAACAAACTTCTTAAGTTTACCAAAGGGGATAGTGATGGTGGTGGTGGTGGTGGGGCGATAAATTAGGAGTTTAGAATTAACATATACAATTACTGTATATAAAACAGATAAACAACAAGGACCTACTATTTGGCACAGGGCACTATACTCAACATCAAATAATAATCTATAATATAAAATAATCTGAAAGAGTATATGTGTGTGTGTGTATATATATGTATAACTGAAGTATATAATATATATATATATGTATAACTGAATCACTGTACTGAATCATTGAGCTAACACAATACTGTAAGTTAACAGTACTTCAATTAAAAAAGAAAAGTGGATTCTCCCAAAGTTAGCCTCCCTTATCTTGCCCTCCCTAGACCCTGAGTAGTTCTACAGCACTGTGTGGGTTCATATTTGGGGGAACACAGAGTCAGGCAGCAGAATGGGGCTGAGAGCTTTCTCAGGGAAAGCTTGGACCCTCCCCCCGCCCGAGCTGAGCCTCTGGGTTCCAACCCACACCAGGTACAGTGCTTCCACAGGAGCCACCCACGGCAGCAACACATTCACCGTGGGTGCCAAAGTGTAGAATGCTCCCTCCCACCACAGTTTTCTCTCCCAGTTCCCACCTACTATATGTTTCCTGGAACCTGAGCAAAAGTGCTCCTGTTCTGAGAATCTTTAATTGTGTCTGAAAAGGGGTTCCCACCCCCTAATCAATATGTGCAGGAGCCTGGTGTTAGATGATGCAGCAAGGCCCACTGCTTGGGCAGAGCATGCTGGACCAGTGGGAAGAGTGGCGCAGAGAAGCCTTGCCTTGGAGCACACGCTCCAGTGGACATGGATGCTCTAAATTACCAACAACGTTGTTCCTTGGTCTGTGGCTTAATTAAATGCTGCGAAGCTGACTGAATTGCTTAGTTCTCCAGGTAGCATTGTCCTTTCCACTGAGCTTCATGTTAATTAATTGGCCTGCTGCTGTATTTCAGGAGGGGATTCAGAAAGGCTGGTTACTAGGACATTTTAGCTTAATAGAAAGGAGATCCCACTGAGATTCTGTTTCTTGTTACAGAGAACTAGTTTTTTCTTTCTTTTATTCTTTCTTTTTTATCCATTATGTTTCTTATACTTTTTTTTTTTTTTTGGTAGTTACAGAAACATACAATTTTCTTTTGCCATTGAAGCCTGCTGCGGTGTTGGCACTTTCTGTGTGCAAGGCACTCTTCCAAGTGCTTTCCACATACTAATTCATTTAATCTTCACAACATTAACATGAAGTAGATATTATTCCATTATATAGATAAAGTGACTGAGCACAGAAAGGGGAAAACATTTACCCAAGATCACACAGAGGTGATGGAGCCAGGGTCCAAAACCAGGCAGTCTGAGGCTAGAGTCCTTGATTTAAGCCATAATACAATACTGACTCTCAGGAAGACACAGACCAGAAACAAACGTCTATACAGCCTGGACAGTGGTTCCACAATGGGGTGGGGCCCCAAACGGAGAGGATGGATCAGTTTTACCTGGTGCGATCAGGAAAAGGTTTTAAGATTTGTGAATCACAAATATGAAGTGTTTTGTGGCTTTGCCCATTGAAATTTACAGGCTATCTGGGCTTGGTCTTTTGTTATAAGGAAGAGTATTGTTCTGCATATAGCAGAATGAAGAGCCACAGTGAAAGCCAGGAATGCTTATTTTTAAAGGCCCCATTTCTTGCCCTCCCCACTTCCCTGGCTGTCAGCTCTTCTCTAAAGAATGAATCTCCTGCCCATCCCTGGGGAGCCTGGCCAAGAACCAGGGGCACAGACAACCCACAACCATGGGAAACTGGTGACTAATACAGCTGAAGGCAAGACGCTTTCTCCTAATGGATTTTTTTCCCCGCCTCTGAGGTTTTGTTGGAGAGACAAGACACAAAGAGGGAGTATTGGCTGCCAAGTGTAAAAAGATGAAATGCAAAGGGAGTTGCAGTTTAAAGGCAGTGAAGGGTCCTTCCCAACTTCCCACGTGCTCATCCTTTAATTTCTAGGCAAAGGAAAAACTTAGCATCTTTCCTTAAGAGAGATGGATTCTATACACATCACAGTTTTACTACCTGGCCAAAAGTGGTCCATGTTTTAATTGAATTGGTTAAACCAGCAAGCATTAACCTTGAAATTGGTAATGTCAGGATGAAGCACATTTATCAAAAATTTCAAAAGTAGTTATTATACATTAAAATATATATATATATATATATAATATATATATATATATATATATATATATATATATCCCAGAGTGTATTAGATTAGAATCTGAGTCAAATTTTAAATGTAGGCAAGAAAGCATTATTTAAGAAACAGCTAGATAAATATACATATAAATTTGAAGTGCGTTGTGAGATATCGAGGAATCAAAGAAGGAAGTGAGAAGTGAATTTTTGGAATAGAATTCCTGTTATAGGACTGTAAAAATCAGAACATTGAAAAAAAAAAAGCTTTCATTTTACCCCCAAGAATTCCATGAAGTTCCTTATTTCTGGATCATATCTAAATGTGCTATTAATGAGAGCTGACATATAGTGAGTATTTTATACATCTCTTGTATTATCTTTAATCTTCAAATAACTCTCTAAGATAGGCAGTATTGTTACTCCCATTTTATAGAAGCAGAAATACAGGCCTCATCAGAGTTGTAAGGTAAAGACATAAGAACTGGGAGCTGGGACCCACAGCTTTCACCAGGACGCTGATTTCATTTTTATAGCTGATCATGAAGAGATGTTTACTAATTTTTTTGTAAACCTGGTTGTCATGTCTTAAGTTCAAAAGAGTTACAGATATAAGAGTGTTAACACAACATTTGTTCAATTTATGCTCATGATTAGCTGTCAGTGTTATCAGGAAAAAACAGATTTGGTGAGGTGAACAGTTGTATAAGATATCAAACAATTGGTGGAAAATAATTCATGGGATAATAGGGGAACTCTAATATATTGTTGTTGGAGTTCACTGGTAGCCTAGTGGTTAAGGATCTGGCATTGTCACTGTTGCAGTTCAGGTCATGGGTTTGATCCCTGGCCTGGGGAACTTCTGCATGCTGTGAGTGTGGCCAAAAAATAATAATATACATATTATTACACCAAATTAATTCAACATTAATATATTACCACTGTGCATCATAAGGAATTGATCAGGGGTCACTAAATTCAAACCTATAATGAGTAATACTTGTTTAACACCTTGAAATGAGGATGAAGTATACAAAGTGTTTCTTGCTTTCTCATAAAAGCCACTGATCATAATGTAAGAATACTTTTATGTATGAGTACATAAAAACTGTTTTTTCAGCATGCCACATTATAGAGAAAATGCTATAAACATCAGCCATTTTTTTCCACGTGTCCCTATGGTACACTGATATTGGAATTTTGTGAAAGTGGTTATGAATTTTGTATCTTAAAACTCTGTTCTTTGAAGAAACATTTTATTTTCCCTCAAAAACATGTTCATCAAGCATCAATAAGAAAAGGCAACCTGTGTGCAGAAGAGGATATTAGTAAAAAGTAGCACAAATGTCTCCAAGGATAGAATGTTATTCTTTGTACATGATACAATAATTAAATAACAGCAACAGCAATAGTTAACATCCATCAAATTCCTGCTGTATCCCAGTTACTGTTTGAAGCACTTCACTTATATTATTTCATTCAATACTTACAATAATACTATAAAGTGAGTGTTGCTACCACCTCCCTTTAACAGATTCTGAAACTAAAGTGAGAGTAACTAAATAACTCTCCCAGGGCCTCAGAGCAAGAGGTAGAACCAGGGAGCCAGACCCCTGGACTCCTGTTCTCAACCATCACTTCTCTTTCCTATTGATAATGATGGTGATCGGAGGTGAGGGGAGCATTAGCTCTCTAGAAGTCATCAGTAGCAGGCTAAGTCTAAAATGTGGCTAATATCCTACAGAAAGCTGACATTGTGGTAGTTTCTGAGATGACAGCTGCAAACCCCTTTGAAGTCCCGTGGAAATGCTTACTCTACAAATCCACAGCTCCCCCTTGAAACATGCCAGCACCATGACTACTTCGTGCAATCTGGTGTCCTATCCCTACCAGTGTATCAAATGTGTTTATGTTGATACTTGAAATGTAGGACAACAGGCCACTTTGCTCACGAGAGGACCAGTGGTGATTGGTGTAGAACAGTGTTCCAAAATCCAGTTTCGAGTGAACGGATGGAAGAGGGATTTGAGACGGTTGTATTGATTTTGTGTTTGTAAAGCACCTGAAAAATAAGATGAATCTATGAGGCCAGAAGTTCCTTTGGATGACAGCCTAGGAGGGGAAAGCAGGCAGGAGACCTAATTCACACCATCTTCATCTTAACACTGTATTCATCCTCGGAAGATCCTTCACTAGCAGCCGATGAAAAGTCCTCTCTGGATCCTGGAAGGAGAAGGGTTAAACCCTTCACATAATATGATGTCTATTTGCTAAAAAACCAAAACTTTGACAGGAATGAAACCATCTTCGTCTCTTCCAGGGCTCCCTTCCTCCCCACCTGCCCCGGGATATTTTTATTTTAGATTGATTCAGATGTGGAATGATTTATGCTTGAGAGGTTGTTTACTTGCTTCTTTTTCAAAACTCACTTAAATGTCCCCTGACCACAGCCCTGATTTCATCAGATTGCTTATTTTAATTCTTCTCCTTCATTTGGCCCTTTGCTGATATCTAGATATTTAGTGTCATTTGTGAATGTGACTAAAATGTTTCCAATTTTCCTGTCCTGATGGTGTCCATTCTTTCTTCCTAAGAATAAATGAATCTAATTCACAGAAATAGGGTAAATACCAGATACCATAGAAAACTAGGAGAATCCTCTTTTCAATCCATCATTATTTTTTCTATAGTCCTGTCTTGAATTTTTTTTTTTTTTACCTTGTGGGAATGCCCAGTATTGATGGCAAAATTAAGCAATATTATATTATTTAATACAGGCAAAGCACCACAATTATTGCTCAATTACTATGGGGATGTTGCAATTCAAGTTAAAAGGAAGAGTGGTCAGGACTTACTTGGATTGGTGAAACTTTATAGCATATATAATTGAATATGACATTTTTGTTTTTTTAAAGTTTTTCATTAAAGTATTATTGATTTAAAGTTTTTTATTAAAGTACTGTTGATTTAAAGTTTTTTTGTTTTATTTTTCTTATTTTTTTTGTATTCTTCTGTCCCTGAGTAAGTATTGGCCCTTGAAACTCAGGAGAAATCATACCATTAACCTCATCAAGATCACTATAAATAAGTACTTTCATATAACTGTAAGTGCTGAGAAAATATCTGCCGGTCTGCTGAATTTTTAGAATTATACCTAGCCCTGGGCCTTATTTGACTTACATATCATTTTATCTTAAGGGTCTTCTTTAATCAAAATATATCAGAAAGTAATACAGGAATGGATCGTTTCATATATTTTACAGAAAAGGATTTTCCAAGTGTGTTTCACAATGTTGTCTGTATCACACGAAACAGAATCTCAGTCCAACCCTCCTTCAACCCCAAGAAAGTGATGTTAAAACATGCCTTGCATAGAGGCTGCTGTTGGCATTTCTTGGCCAATGCAGTATATTTACTAATACAATGAGATGTCTCCCCCCGCCTTTCTATTTTTCATGCAACTTTTAGTTGTATGGTTATTTTTTCCTAAAGAATTGCCATTGAAGTAAAGATGGATGAGGAAACTGTCAGGTAATGACAACTCAAGCTCTGAAGCGCTCTTGAGATTTTGGACAAGGAATTCAACCTATTCAATGTCGTGATCTGTGGGACTCCAGAAAGAGGCAATCTTGGTCAGATCTCAAGGCTCTTGGCAACCCATGCTTACATGGCAGAAGTGGGATGCTTGCTAGAAGCATAGAGTGTTCACTCTGTAAATCTATGACAGTCCAAAATGTTCCAAATTAATGAGGCCTGGGTGATGGCTAATTATGGAGTCCACAAAATGCAGAATCAAAGTGGGGATGGAGTGGGATGGGGAACATAGCAGGGTTGTCACATTTCTAAGGCTTGGCTTCATTCCTTGGCCAAGGATCCCAGTGATGTGTTATTGCTCTGTCCAGACCTTCCTTCAGTAAGAGGATGTAAGGATTTTAAGCACCTTTCTGTTGCCTGAGTTCTCTCAGAGCACAGCCTTATCTCTCCAATTGGATTTAACTTTCAGTTTGGCTAGAATGAAAAAAAGGATGTGATCCACCATCCTGAAAGACAACATCTTCCTCAGCATATGCCTCCTGCACAACAACACTGTTCTGTAATTAACTCCACAGTTCTTTGCTTCTTGGCATGGGCACTACAAGTCAGGTAAAAATGTTTAGCTGTGTGTGACCTGGCAATGGAAGGGTAAAACTCACAAAATTGGTTTGGCTGAGAACTCAGGTGAAAGGTTTATGTACCAGCATCACAAACACTGAATTTTGTTTTTTCCTTCTTAGACATTTTAAAGTGCAACTTAAAACTGTGAACACTTCAGTGTATGGATAATCTTTTCATCTCCTTGACCTTGTTTTGCTCAAAATGCCCGTTTCAGTTCCTTTTAGGTTTAAATACAGATATGCTGACCTGGGATCTCTCTATTCACATTTTAATTCCAATTTCTGAAGAGATCCACCAGTACCACGCACACCTCCATGTAGATTCCCATAGACACAGCTTAGTGTCCAGAGCTGTCCTTTCTATTCCAAACGGTGTTATCTGTATCATCAGGTGGCTGGTAAGTGGTGAGATTTGACCCCCACTCCCCAGTCACACATTGTTTTCCACAGTTATAGTCCATGTGGAGATAAAGGTCCATTGACCACTGATGACCCTCTCCTTCAAGAGAACCACATCACACTTGAAACCTCTGTAAACCTCCCACAAGTATCCAAGGCTGTCTTGTTTTTCCTCAGCATCAGTGGTTTTTCATAGAGTCACAAAAAGAAACAACACGATTTTTAACCGTTTAACATATAAACAGTCACAAAATGCACCTCCAAAAAAAAAAGGAGAGACACACAAATCAAGAGAAGTAAGTGCTTCTGAATCTGAATCCACTGCCCAGTTCTACCACACTCTAACCCCAGCAGCTGACCAGACCCTTCAAATTCTTGGATAACACAAACATCCAATGCTAAGGGTTAGCAGGTGTACAATACAGCCACATAAAACTAAATTTTCCATTTTTCTAGATTGCATGCATTTACCTTTTCTGCCATGCTGGGTGTCATCAATCAAATTATTGGGGTTAACATATATACACTTCTATATATAAAATAGGTAAGCAACAAGGACCTACTGTATAGCACAGGGAAATCTATTCAATAATGCATAATCACCTATAAGGGAAAATGATTTGAAAAGGAATGTGTATACGTACATGTATAACTGATTTACTTTGCTGTACAACTTTAACACAATTTTGTAATTCAAGTATATTCCAATAATTTAAAAATAAAATAAAAATAAAACTGTCAAAAAATTGCCATTCAAAGTGGCCTCCTTTTCTTTAGAGAAGATAATTGATCATGGTACACAAATGTGGTACACAGGATTTACACACATTTCCACAGACAAATCTAAACTTTGATTAGCAGAACCCAAACAGGCCTAAGATGCACAGAAGTGGAATTTGATGGAAAATAATTATTTTAAAAATGGTAACAAAGCAAACGGTTATTAGGAATATAACACAGAGGGGAAAACTCAGACTCACTAATGACTCAAAACTTATTTGTTCTCCCAAAGCAACAGAAATAAAAGCAAAGATAAACCAATGGGACCTAATCAAGCTGACAAGCTTTTGCACAGCAAAGGAAACCAAAAAGAAAACTAAAAGACAACTTATAGAATGGGAAAAAATAGTGTCAAATGATGCAACTGACAAGGGCTTAATTTTTAAAATATGCAAACAACTTATACAACTCAACAGCAAAAAAGCTGACAACCCAATTGAAAAATGGGCAAAGGACATGAATAGACATTTCTTCAAAGAAGGTATGCAGATGGCCAACAAGCACATGAAAAAATGTTCAACATCGCTGATGATTAGAGAAATGCAAATCAAAACTACCATGTGATACCACCTCACACCAGTCAGAATGGCCATCATTAACAAGTTCACAAACAACAAATGCTGGAGGGGGTGTGGAGAAAAGGGAACCCTCCTGCACTGTTGGTAGAAATGTTAGCTGGTACAACCACTATGGAAAACAGTATGGAGGTACCTTAGAAAACTATACATAGAACTGCCATACGACCCAGCAATTCCACTCTTGGGCATATATACGGACAAAAATTTCCTTGAAAAAGACACTTGCACACACATGTTCACTGCAGCACTATTCACAATAGCAAAGACGTGGAAACAACTGAAATGTCCATCAACAGACAATTGGATTAGGAAGACGTGATATATATACACGATGGAATACTACTCAGCCATAAAAAAGAATAAAATAATGTCATTTGCAACAACATGGATGGAATTAGAAACCCTCATACTGAGTGAAGTAAGTCAGAAGGAGAAAGACAAATACCATATGATATCACTTATATCTGGAATCTAATATGCTGCACAAATGAACCTTTATACAGAAAAGAAAATCATGAACTTGGAGAACAGACTTATGGTTGTCAAGACAGTAGGGGAGGGAGTGGGATGATAGAGGTGGTCTGGGGTTAATAGTTGTAGACTATTGCCTTTGGGATGGAAAAGCAAGGAGATCCTGCTGTATAGCACTGGGAACTTTGTCTAATCACTTGTGAAGAATCCATATATGTATATGTAACCGGGTCACCATGCTGTGCAGTTGGAAAATTTACAGAAATCTGTAAACCAGCTATAATGGAAAAATAAATAAATAGATAAAAAATTAAAAAAAATTTATTGTGTGCCCAGATTATTTCAGATGCAGGGAAACTGATGAGAGTCCTGGGCTAATGGTAAATCTTTATCATTCTTCTGCCCCCACCCCAGGTCACCAGTTCTTTGTGGCTGCTCAGCCTGTGGCTCATCTTTCACATGTCATGGGACAGGTGCATTCTTCTTCCCCATCTCTGTCCCTCCTGACCCCAGCTCCTCCTGCACACTGTGGCCAGCTTTGCTTCTCTCAATTTCACTTCTCCTCTCACATCTGTACCATGGCATTCAGTACTTACCTTCCTCCAGCTCCAGCTTCCCTCCTTCCTTTCCAGACTTGCTCAGGGTCCTGACTGCACTGCGATGCTAGTTACTGTTTATCACACTCTGTCTTTCTTGATGGGCAAATTTCTATCACACACCAACTCCTTTGCCAATTCCACGTCCTCCTTGGAGCTTTCCCTAACATCGCCTTCCTACTCCCACTTGTGCAGTGCAGATTAATTTCTCATCTTCTCTCTTGAACTAGACAACAACTACACTGTGTCCTAATTATCTGCAGACCCACTTATCTCCTCCAGGGCAGGAAGTGAAACTCATTTGTTTCTGCATCCCAGCACCTAAGAAAAAGGGGAACTAAAACAATAAGTCTTAGGACATACTCCAGGTTCAGATGGGAATTTCTACAATGATTTGGACCAAATTTTCCTACACCTACCTATTGGCCAGGACTTGTGTCTGTACATGTGTTAGTGTGCCTTTGCTTTTGTTTGACATCACTTGTCTTTACTTCTTTTCTAGTCTTAATTATTTTTCTTCTTAATTTGTTTGGAAATATTTCTCATAAGTTACTTTTCATCTTTCAGATAAGTAGAGATGCATGGCATTTGCAAAAATAAGAAATGGTGCCTTTGCACACTGCAGTTCTGCTAATAAGCAAGGAAAGATTAAGGTGTTCTTACTATGCTGTGCTTACTAAGTCAAGACTGAACTCTTATATTTAAGAAAGCAAAGACCAAATAACAGAATTCTGATGACTCTGAACCCTAATTATAATATTTCATCCTGCTATCTGGAGGATGTATGTTTATATGAGCTTTCAAATACAAGTGAGATACAGAACCATAGTAAGGAGAAGGGGTTGGTGAAGACAGAGGGAGAGAGAAAGAAAGATGAGGGGAGATTGAGAGATGGGGAGAAAGAGGGTTGTGGGGAAAGAGAGATGGGTGTGGCTGGGTGGAGGGAGAGAGAGAAAGTGAAAGAGAAAAGGAGAGAGAGATTTAGATTCTGACCATATTTTCTAACAAATTAGATAATATGTTTTACATGGTGTTTTGGCTTTAAATTAGAAAACAAATTCAAAATAAAAATATTGTGGAGTCCCTGTTGTGGCTCAGTGGTTAAGGAAAGTGACTAGGAACAATGAGGTTGCAGGTCTGATCCCCGGTATCGCTCAGTGGGTTAAGGATCAGGCGTTGCAGTAAGCTGTGGCATAGGTCGCAGACAAAGCTTGGATCCCACATTGCTGTGGCTGTCACGTAGGCTGGAGGCTACAGATCCCATTAGACCCCTAGCCTGGGAACTTCCATATGCGACGGGTGCAGCCCTAGAAAAGATTAAAAAAAAAAAAAAGTAAAATAAATAAATAAATAAAAATGTTATAATGCTACATAATTAAGAGAAGCTTAATGCTGTCTTGTTGATTTATATATTACCCAAAAATATTAGAAACATAAAAAGAAACTGATGAATACATTTTTAAAAAATTTTACTTTACTTTTTAGACCTTCAGTGTATAACATTGCATTTATCTTAATCTCTAGTCTGCAAAAATAGTCTCATCTCTGATCTCTGCATGGCTTTCTTTTCTTGTTCATTCATTCATTCATTCATGAATGTACTAATAATGTAACATGTACCCATGACCTAGCCACCTGACACAAAAGATAGATAGAAACTTGAAAACACTTTTTATACAGCCATCTAGTCCTCTGCCCACCAAGCCCCTTGACTCTTAACCCGTGGTAACCAAATCTAAAAAAATGTTCTTTCCTTACTCTTCAGTTTTATTTTATATTTATACATTTTCACATTTAATTTCTCCTATGAGTAAAGGATGCTCTTCTAGTTTTTACCAAAACAATACTGGAGAATTCTTCCATTAAGGACACAATTTGTAGCTTTCCTGATTTAATGCAAATTACGTATGCCTTTATGGTAACTGATCATTTGAAGGAGGGTGTTGTCAGCTGATCCAAAGCCAACGAAGAGAAAATTGTCATGCTACCAATTTACAGGATTGCCTGAAAAATGCCTATATTATGTAAATCTTTCCATTTAAAGTATTATTAGTTGCATATGCCTTAAAAACAGTACAAAAACAAAAATTAAAAATTTAGAAAATTAACTTAAATTTGTAGACATTACTGGCATAATCTGCGTGCTGTATCAAACGAACCTCGGAAAGTCTTACTCTTAACCAAACAGTGAGGTACTGAGTCGAATTTGAGACCCCAGCCCCTTTTCTCCCATTGATTTTCAATAAGAATAAGGCTTACAGTTCAAATTGCTATCAATTAATAGATTTGGAGTTCTCCACAATCTTACATGCTTTAAATTGCTCCTCAGTAAAATGTATGTAATCAGCTCTACTTCTCTTTAAAGAACAATCTGATTACTCTCTTCTTTTTTTTTTTTCTTGTCTTTTTAGGGCTGTACCCATGGCATATGGGAAGTTCCCGGGCTAGGGGTCAGATCTGAGCTGTAGCTGTCAGCCTACACCACAGCCACAGCAATGCCAGATCTGAGCCATGTCTGAGAGGTATACCACAGCTCACGGCAAATGCCAGATCCTTAACTGACTGAGCAAGGTCAGAGATTGAACCTGAGTCCTCATGGATACTATTCGGGTTCATTACTGCTGGGAACTCCAATAATCTGACAACTCTTAAAGATTATTTCAAAACTGTATGCAGCCTTTTTTGGCTCAACATTGCAGTTGTATAGACTGGTAAATTTTCTTGTTAAAAACATTTATATTTCATTTTATTCATGTCCCTAAGCCTACTCTTGACGCTAAGTGTCTACAGCTGACCTGAAAGACATTGGCCAAATAAAGCTCATGTTAACAAAGAGAAGAGGGAGAATTCCACATCCCATGACTTTTCTTTATGACAGTCTTTCTTCTTGTTCCTGTGTGACCAACAGTACGGTCATTTTCAATTAATTCCTTTAACTGATTAATGTATTTGACCCAAAGCTCTAATCACAAAGAGCCTATTGATCTGAAATCCAAGTCTGACAAGCATTCACTGCTGGAAGTCTAACATCCAAATGTCAGCCACAGTGGAGGAACTATGCTCATTAAGAATAACAAACCCATCACAAACTCCAAAAACTGCCATAACTACACAGGCAACTCTGATGAGTAAGCGGTACAGATGAAAAACACTGCACTTTAAAACATTGTGTTCTAGAACACTGTCCCTTAATTAACAAAATTGCTCTCAAGTCTTTACATTTATAATCTTTACCTGTGTGTTAATTATACCATGTTGTTTCTCATGGTTGGTGAAAGAAGGATTCTGTAGGACAGTGAAGTGTAATGTAGCTTATACCACCTTTTAGCTGTTTTTAAATTTCAAAAGGAAGGAAGTTACTATAGAGGTAATCCTATTTAATAAACCTAAAGAACTAAGAAACCACTACTTTGTCCTTTCTTGTAAAATCATTAAATACTACAAATGATTATTCTTATAGGCACAGTAATCATGATATTTATTGATTTGGTTGGGGATATAAGTAATTTAATGCTGATATTGAATATTTTAGAAATATCAAAGCTAATGCTAACCATATAAATATAAAAAATTAATGCCTATGCATTTATGCAATTCAAATTCTTTTTAAGAACCACCTGAAATATAACTAATTTTGAATGAACATATATAAGCATAAACTGCTTTGTCAAGAGCTACATATCAACTTAAAGGACAAACTGTCACTATTAGATAAAGTTTCTACATTTAAAACATTTTTACAGGATAGATATTTTTAATATCTTTTATCCTCTTCAAATGAAATCTCAAGGAATATCTGTGTTCCATGAAGACAAATTTTATATTTCATTTTTCTTTATATCCTAATAAATATCTCTGTATTCTGGTGTAGCTAAAAACACTGTTTTTGGAGTTAGACAAGCCTAGGTTCAATATTGAACTAGCTGTGTGACTTTGGGAAAGATAGTTGACATCTGTAGATTTTAAAACCTCATTTCTAAAGTGGGCAAAATAAAAGAACCTATTTGGATGGATTGCTTGAGAAGTAAATATGGTGATATACACAAAATGCTTAGCATCACATGTTACAGAAAGTAAATGCCTAATGTATGTTGGGTATAATAACAATACTTAGGGTGATGATGATTATAAGTAGCAGGAGTAGTAGACCAAACTGCACATGTGAAATATTTGGACCAAAAGAATCTCGTGACCATCTGTGTCTCTCATTTTAGAAGGAAAACATCAAGGCTCAGAGAGCTTCAGTGATATCCCCACATCAGCCCTTTTCACTCTCTGTGAAGTGCTCTGTTAACTGATCCACCCCAACTCCCTGACAGCCCATTTTAGGAGCAGGTAACACTGGGAAAGTAGTGCCAAAGTTAAGGTGACAAAATGAAGGCTTTCCTCTAATGAACAGAGAGAAATCAGGTATGACAGAAGAACAAAGTTAAATCACCGTATCGATTGCTCAGAAAATCAATATCAAGTTTCTCTAAAGAAATGCTTCCAAGCTGAGAACAAGGGGTCTTAAAGCCTGAGAAATAAAGGGCACAGGCCCCCAGGACAGGATGTACCAATACTTGCTAGAGATGCCCACAGTGCCCTGGGAATCTGAGAGCAATGCCTCTGGGTCCCCTTAAAATGTTAACGGGGTCATCTTGTCAAGATGATGATTGCTTAGAGAGAGATCTAATAGGAACAGCAATAAATTCAATTGGATATAGTGTCATAACCGTTTAATGTAATACACTGGACCTGACCTTGTCTTTCTACCTATCCAAAAAAGAAGCTGGATCTTTGAGAGTACAGATCTTCCTCAGTTTATGATGGGGCAACCGCCTGATAATCCCACATAAGTTAAATATATTATATGTTGGAAATGCATTTAATACACCTAACCTATCGAACAAAGTTAGTCCAGCCTACCTTAAACATGTTTAGACACATATCAGCCTATAGTTGTGGCCTATTTTATAAGAAAGTGTACTTTATATACAAAGCCTATCTGATAAAAAAGTGTCGAAAAATCTCATGTAATTTATGGAACACTGTCCTGAAAGTGAAAAACAGAATGTTAGTCTGGGTCCAGGATGGTAGCAGTGCACAGGTTGATCACCCTCATGATCACAGGGCTGACTGGGAGCTGTGGCTGCTGCCATCCAGCATCACGAGAAAGGATGGGTCCATATATTGCTAGCTCAGGAAAAGATCGAAATTCAAAGTACAGTTTTGATTCATTTTTTGTTTTGGCTGCACCTGCAGCATGCGGAAGTTCCTGGGGCCAGGGATCAAACCCACACCACAGCAGTGACAATACCAGATCCTTAACCCACTGAGCCATCAGAGAACTCCCAAAGTAGGGTTTCGACTGAATGCACATGGCTTTCACAACCATCCTAAAGCTGAAAAACTAGCAACTAAAACTATGGTAAGTTGAGGATGATCGGTACTCAGTTCAATGCTCACGAAAATAAGATATAGTCACTACCTTAGCTTTCAAATAATTCCATTCTGAACTTAGATTTTAAAATTATAATTAGACATTATAAACATAAAAAGTATAATTTCACATTCTAAAAACATACAGTAAAAAATTATATCACAAATTTTTATTGTTACATAACCAAATACTCTCACTGTACTGTTCAAATCCTTATTGTCTGATTTTTAATAAGGTTCAAAAATTGAAAAAATAATAAAGCCATGCATAAATCTAAAAAACATTCTAAATGCTTTCTAAGGTCAGTCAGTCAAAAACAGGAATCTTTGTATCTTCATGTTTTACAAACTGAATAAAAATATTTCTGTGTTGTGTATGCTTTCTGGTTTGCAACTAAATATATTCTGCATTCATGAGTATGTTAACATAAATCAGAAACAGACAACTACAGTGAACCAGAACGTATTTATTGATGAATCAACCATTATATAAAAATAACATTATTGCCTTCACTCCATGATTTTCAGGGCTGCATTCAAGATTTTACAGCTGTCAATGAGTGATGGCAGTGCTGCCAAAGGATTGTCCAGTGGCCAAGCAGTAAATGTCAGATGCTTATTGCAGGCTGACATGAGGCCCAAACCTAGTTAAAATTACTTAATTTAAATCTCATTGAAAATTAAGTGGAACTAAACTGGATTTTTAATTATTTTAAATAACATTTCTTTTATTATAATATTTTTAAGCCTCAAGTGGTTTCTATATAAAAGTAGCATTTTTTGATATCAAATTATATTGATTATATTTTCATATAACTTTCATATAATATATTGTATATTTGGCTTTTTAAGATACTTTAAAAGGAAAAGATTATTGAGTATATTACTAAAATGTAACAGATTAGTACACTGCCAAATACAGATGACTCTTACTTTCTGTCATAATAAATCTTTTGTAGACTGAGATTAGCCTTTTATGCCAAGATCTCCAGAGAAAGTCATGTGCTTTGGCCCTCGATGGGGAATGTTCTATCTATAAGTAATGCTTCCGGAGACTTGGGGCTATTCCCACCACTGTTGCAAAGTACACATAAGCACGAAAAAACTAAACTAAGTACCCTTGATTTAAAAAATAAACACATAAACACATCCAGATTTTGTTTTTTTTTATCCAATACTCTCTACAAGAAACAGTTAAAACCCTACACAGTCCTTTGATAATAGAGATACAAATATCTAATTATTACCTTTATCTATCCAGTAAATATTTCATATCCGTCAGTAGCTCTGAACCATATTTTCCTATTTCCTTTCTTTTTGAAATTATCAGGCAGAAAAATATAAACATAAAATTTATTGATATAAAAATACCACTCTTTAAAAAAAATAAAGCTTCTGTAACCTCTCCTTTATCTTAATATACTTTCTGGAAAGATTCAAGTAACTTGAAGTATTTCTGCATTTTTTTTCCATTATTAAGCATGTAATAATGGGTCATGGAATAAAGCAGGGACTGAGGTAAACAAACTACATTTGCCTTGAAGGGTCATTTGTCTCCTGCAGATGAGCGTGTTATTTCCAAAAGGGAGGGCAATTCACTTACCTCAGTCTGCCATAGATTTGGGTTAAGCTAATTGAAAATGTGCTTCAGGACACATGCAGAGACAGCATTCAGGGAAAATAGGAAGAAAGGAAGTGACCAGGAGCAATTTCTATTTTTAAAATTAACCAATAAGGTTAGGTTTTTGAGATCTTTGAATAGAGAAGTTGTATTTTGGGTTTTTTTTAAGTGTTGTGCCAAAATTATTTCTTTATTTTGGGGACATGCAATGTGGTAAAAATCCATGTAAGTTAGGTTACATTTAGAGATACTTTCATAATTAAGTTAAATTTTAATCAAAATTACAGATTTTCTTTTTAAGAAAAACATAATGCCTGGTAGTTTCTCCACCTGAAAAATGGGGGTCGTGGGAATAGTCACATGAAAGATTTCCTTACGGAAGTGGGGGTAGGTGATAAGGGATGCTATATATGAATATTTACCTTCTGCTCTATGGACCACTGACTATCCCACCTGTCAATCATGTTTATCACCTTACAGGGTCTACACTACACAACGTGTTTCACCCCTGGCTGCCTTGCAACATCACTTGTGATGCTTTATATAACCCTTGTTCCCTGATCTCAGCTCTGAGGTTCTAATTCAGACAATTTCATGGACCAGTCTCAGGACTTCTGGATTTAGGAAGCTCGCTGGGTGATTCTGATGAGCAACCAGAGCTGGGAATCACTGAGGCAATGTTTCAATTTGTTTGTTCCTGCTGAAAGGCTATTATTTGGGCTTCAGTAAGGGATGGGGCGGGGTGTGGGGGGAGGCAGAGGGAAAGGAGACTTAAATATATTCAGGATAGTGACTTAAGAGAGAAACCAAAGGAACTATGTTTCTTCTAAGTCACAGTTGCCTTTCCAGAAATTTAATGTATCGATAGAATACAAAAATGAATAAGACTCAGAATACTGTGGACTAGTTTAGAAACAAATAGCTATTTTTCTGGAAAATATGTAAAGATGTTTCTTTTTAATGCTGAAAAGAACTCTCATCACAATCCATTGCTATACTTTGTATCCTACAGGATAGCATGGGGAATATGTGAGGGAGCTGGATGTGTGCCATTAATAGGCACATTTGAGAGAAGACCTGGGAAAAGAATACAAGTAAGAGCTCATGCAGGAATTTGAGATAGTGGATGCAGCACCAAATAAGCTTTGGTAGTAAAATGTTCAAGTTATTGCATAAATCCAAAAGAAAAAGGAGGGGGGAAGACATGCTTGTCTAGGGAGAAAGACAGTCTTAGAACAAAGAAGAATGGGAAATAAAAAGGTTGAAAGATACGTTAAGAAGATATAGCAATAAAACCAGAAGAGAAATGAGAAAGAATAGATTTTTCAGAGTGACAGTTTAAGTTAAGGCTAATCACACTGAGAGTTTTTAGCACATGAAAGCAAAGCCCTGCTGGGCTTGAAATAGCCATGGCTGACGGTTTCTAGGTATAAATTTCCTTAGCTATGGATCACAGATACCCTACTTATATTCAACTTTTGTACTTCAAGTAAAATATATTTCCCTAGAGAGATTCCTCTTCACTTTGCAAATTGGCTTTTCCAAGAAATTTTAATTGGATATAGTTTTCGCATAATGTTTGTCTTAGATGGGACTTAAAAAGGCGGAGAAGCAGTGAGTAAGAATAGTAATATATGTCCATTTTTGGATGAGTGCATTTCTGTGTCCAAGGACAATGTCCTTGCAGCCGCCACAGTTTTGACTCCAGAGTTACACTGCCTGCTGTGAAACATAAAGATATAAATGGAGTGGGAGGAACATTTTATTTACACAGAAGATATCTAAGTGAGGTTCACCTGAGCTGCAAGTAACCAGAGGAAGCTGAGTTTCCATTCTGATTCTGCTGCTAATTATGTGCTCTGATCAACTATCCACCTCTCAGTTTACTCATTTGTAAAGTGAGAGGTCTGAATAAAGTTAATCATTAAGGCATTACGGTTGACCCATGACAATGTGGGGCCAAAAACCTTCCTCACTCTCCAAAATTTCCATATAACTCACAGTCAGTCCTCTGTATACAGAGTTCCTCCATATCCACAGTTATTCACCTGAGGTTCAACTTCAGGATGCAGTAGTACTACAATATTTACTATGTTTTTTTCAGCATAGAACTTAAACTTTTTTTTCAATAGTCAATGTTGTTTGGGAGTAACAATATTGACTATTGAAAAAAGTCTGCAAATAAGTGCATTTGTGCAGTTCAAACAGTGTTGTTCAAGGATCAACTGTGTATGGATCCCGATATGATACCACATTTACCACCCCTACCATTCAATCTACCCCAAACTTCACTTTTCCATGACATATCCTCCAATCAATCAAAAAGCAGACAAGTGACCTGGTTACATTTTAATATGAACTTGGAACTTTGAGGGCCACAGTCCTTGAATTTAGCCTTGATTTCTAAACATAAAGTTAGCACACACAAGACTAACACATAAGGCAAATGCAACACATATATCTCTACCAGATTGTTGTGCCTTACAGAATGTACTGTGCTGTGCGACAGTGTGAATATGCTTAAGAGAAAGGTGGCTTCACTTCTGAGTCATCCAACTGCCTCCTGTCAAAATGCAAAAGTCCTTTGGGGCCATCGTGCAAAAATCTGCCTTCTTATCATGATCTTTGAAAGCAAAAATTGAAATTTTTCGGAAGCATAATCAACAATCCATCTCAAATACAGCAGATAAATGAGAATGAGGATTTGTATCCCCTATAGGCATCAGTAGTAACATAAGAAACTTCATGATGTAAGTGATGGTTCTGCAGTGTACAAGGTGGCTCTCTCCCCTTGCCTTGTAGAAAAGAAGAAAGTCACAGCAAAGTGATGTTTGCAGCTTCTTTTAATACCTCCAAAGAGCTACTTTTTACTGAAGATAAATGATACTTAAAATTAATCCTTATTTTAGCCTTTATTTTTTAATATATAGGTTCATAATACCTCCTGAAACTATTTTAGTTAACCAAATCCAAAATGGCTCCTTTTGGGGGAAATCTGACATCTGTATTTAGAAAATGCGATGTGAAAAGTCTCAGATGCACTATTATATTTAAAACTCAATTGTTGGAATTTTCATGTGAGGATGATGAGAAAAATTAAAGACTTTTTGGAAACACAGTTAGAAGCAATTAAAAATAACATATCATGCCAAGGTCCTAACCACCCAGAGAGAAAATCATTTGTGTAAGTAAAGAACTTATATTAATAAAATCAAAGAGAACAGGATGAAAAACATAAAAATCTCCTCCTCAAAAATACTCATCTTTCACGTGCTTTGAAGTCTGCTTATCTTTTCTACTGAAGACTGCCAGTTTCTAAGGTACCAAAAATTTATATACATCTATGAAAACAATGAAATATAACAAAGAGTCAAGAATCAGCTGACAAATTAAATTACCCCTTTTTTTTTAATGGCCACACCCATGCCATACAGAAATTCCCAGGCCAAGGGTTGAATCTGAGCTATAGCTGCCACTTGAGCCATAGCTGTGGCAATGCAGGATACTTTAACACATGGCACCCAGATGGGGATTGAACCTGCATCTCCTGAGCTACTGCAGTAGGATTCTTAGATTTACGAATCCACTGAACCACAGTGGGAACTTCTACCCTTGTTTCTGTAAGGATTTCTATGACCCACAATTAAACTTTAGATAAGAGCACTGTTTTCTATAGCACAAATAAGAATTTGATATAAGGCTAGTGTATCCTAGACTCTATCCAAAGTGTGTTGATTTAAAGATGAAAAAGGGATGGTTATTTCTAGTCCTTTGTGGCACATTAGTTTATATTTTCCCCTAAAATATTTACCTGTTTTTCTCTATGTATTCATAGGAGATATAGAATGTGCTGAAGGAAAGGTAGGCTAACACTTATTGTAAATTCATATAACTTGTTAATAAAGACAGATGCTCTAATTTAATTGTCTCAATTATTTCATAAAATACTCTATAATACTATATTTATTCCAGCACTAGAAAATAAATATGAATATATGGAATTCTCAACTAATCTTAGGTCCTTCCAATTCTAATCAAACTTGTCTATATATGATAAAATTTTCCTTTACTCAAAAGTGTAAAAATGGTTTGGCTTTCATTGGTAATTTTAAGTTTGATTGGTTCAGATAAATGATGCATAACCTTAACCAAAGACTTAACCACTGATAACCAAATATTACATGCTATTGTATGTAATGACTTGGAAAATCATTCTATCACATGAAACATAGATTCATATATATATATATATTCATATATATATATTATATAAATACATATATAACTTTGACATATACATATGTGTATTCTTTTAGGGCTTCATCTTTTTACATGGCACTTGGATAAAAGTATAAAAAGGCTCTTGAATAAAATACCTGAATGATTTCACTAAGATGCTACAATTTTCTAACAGATGAAATAAATATATAGAAATTAACCTATATATGTAACAATTTTATGACATTCAGCATCCACTGAATCTGTCTTTTGGAGTCAAACATTTTCAGTTCTATAAAATTGATAGCTCTTCATTCCCAAGGAATATCAACATTTTTTTTCATTCTGCTAATAAAACCTAAAAAATCTATCGCAAGCTGAACTTACGGCATTTCTGAAATTCTATCAGTTCTAACAGCTTGAAACCTTTCTCTTGCAAAAACATGCATTTCCCTGCAGGGTTCTGAAAAGTTTCCCAGCAACACTCACTAAGAAAGGCCACAGCTATAGATTAGCCTTGCTGCTACCATTTTCCTTTTAAAGTATTTTTTGGAGGCAGTTTTCTATTCAGTAGTGCAACTGCATATAATTATTCAAATATAAAACTTTGTGGTAAAAGAATGTGGAGATGATGGCAAAAACACCAAAAGCCAATCAACTGCTTTGACTGTAGACACAATTTTGTCCTTCATTGTATTTACTGACAATTAACATTAGGAAAGATTTTTGTGTAAGAGACTGAGGGCATATTTGGTCCATCTGCAGGTAGATAATGTTCATAAATAAAGTTTAGACTGGTACAGATGTATAATAAACAAAATAATTTGCATCTTTGGTATACCGATGTATCATCACTAAATTGTTGGCATAAAATACAATAGCAATTGCTAATGTCCCCACTTTAATATTGGGACACAGGGAAGATATTAGAATATATGAATAAAACATGCTAAGATGGAGTTTACAAAAATCACAATAAAAATACCGAACAAAAAAATTCCTTTTTTTCTTTTAGATAAGACTCCTAGACTCTTAGAGCTGTGAGGAAATTAAAGTCAATTTCCATTTAATTCTTCCAAGCAGAGTCCAACCCAACCCTCCAACAGGTACACTTGGTATTTATTTCCATTAGGAAAAGTGTTGTTGAGACAGGCTAGTTTTGCCTAAGAGCATCTTCTGATGAGTGACAGGGCTAGGATTTGAGATAATAACCCTTTTTGCTATGCTCAGCTGACTTTGAAACAGGGTCCAGAAGGATGTCCTGAGACTTCTGCTCCCAGTGAGGATTGCCACCTGCCTTCCCTTGCTCTATGTAAAGAAAGGTAAATATACTCTAGCACAGTGATTATTATTTGTGTGTGTCTAAATTGGAGACTTCTGAAAGGACACTTAAAGCCTGCTAAGATGTATGGAAGTTATATAGCCTCACCATAGAAAAACATTGAAGCAAACTATTTTCCCCAAATCTGTACTCATCCAGTATGGTGTACTATGTATTAAAAGGACAAGATACTTTAAAATTGATTTTTAAGTTTGACTTTCCATAGATGCATCCCTTACATTCACTCTTGCCTGAAAAAGTCAACAGCTGAGCACAAAACACATCAGAACATACATATACAAACATGATTTTTTAAATTAAAAAACAAACCTTATACAAGGCATGCTTATAGAAGATGTGGGTTTTGATCATGAGAATTTAAGTAAGATTATTTTTTAACTGCTAGCTAACTTTTCTCTAGCTGCCAACTGTAATTTTATAATCAGGAAAATATGGTTGTTTTTCTAAAAGGAAAAACTTATCTAGCTTAAAGAATTCTGGTACTTATTTTTATTCTCTGATTATTCAGTCCCTTCTTATAACTGATTTCATTGGTATATATAATATTTGCTGGATTATACTCTACAACGCTGTTGAAAATGGATAAGTAGAGGGAAATCTATAAATGTATTCTTGTTAAACTTTTCAAGGTTAAAACTAAACATATGTTCCTGAACATAGGCATGGGGGAAACATTAAAGAAATGCGGTCGGAGGGCGGACAAAATTGGCTGCAACAAGTTTAGTCACTGAAGACTTATAATATATCTATTACTTAATATTAACCCCTGTGTAGGCCCAGCTATTGTTGAGTCTCATCTGCTTGGAGGTGAGAGATTGCATTAATTTACATTCTACTGACTCACTTTCTTATTAAGAAAAATTTGAAATGATATGATATTTTTGGCTTTGCTGGATTCCTCACTCTTAATATCTTGTGCTTTACCCCAGGAAGGTCAAAGAGTTAATATTAATCTTCATAACATTGCTGTGGCATATTCTTATCCTTATTTGACACACAGTAAAGCTGAGGTAAGTAGAAGATTACACAGAATAGACCAACACAGGAGAAGTACTGACGGCCTATATTTCTTACCCACTTTTCCATTTTCTGCTATAAGCACCAAGACCCATGATGCTGAACCAGGATGCCCATCAGAACCACCCGCAGAGTATTCTGAATGTAGTCACACCATTCCCGAGGGCATAGTTTGGACAGGGTGCAGGGAATGTGGGTAGAAACTCTCCATGTGGCTCTAAATGCTCTGGTTCCTTTTCTCTAGCTGAAAACCACTATGGTCCTATTAGTTTCCCAATATATGCACTTTGGTATATATATATATATATGTGTGTGTGTGTATATATATATATATAGACACACATTGCTTTTCTTAGGGCTGCACACATGGTAAATGGAATTCCAGGTTAGGGGTCGAATCAGAGCTACGCTGCTGGCCTACACCACAGCCACAGCAATGCAGGATCCGAGCTACATCTGTGAGCTACACTGCAGCTCATGGCAACGCTGGATTCCCCACCCCAGGGGTCAAACCCACATCCTCATGGATACAAATCGGATTCGTTTCCACTGAGCCACAAGGGAAACTCTCTCTAAATTATCTTCTTTTAAATCTTTATCCCATTATAATAATTTCATAATTCCTACTTTGGACCCTAGACTAT
Organism: Catagonus wagneri; assembly: GCA_004024745.2. Taxonomy (NCBI): domain Eukaryota; kingdom Metazoa; phylum Chordata; class Mammalia; order Artiodactyla; family Tayassuidae; genus Catagonus; species Catagonus wagneri. Next base: position 2,834,369 of record PVHT020000078.1, on the reverse strand, counting down.
ACACCATGTAGTCTTTAGAAAAATGTTTGTCAGATCTAACATTTCGGACACAGAAAGGTAATTATTATCTTTATTGGCTTTTGTAATATTCACCTTATTGAATATATTATCTTTATTTAATATTTTCACACTCAGCACAATTCCCTACTTCCTTCAATTCTATATACAATGTGGATTCAATCTGTAGACATTTCTTATGTTGCCAAATTTTACCAGTATTCTACAAAAATGACCCCAATATTACACTTCATTCATTTCCCCTTAAAGTTCCAAGAGTAAGAAATAACTATGGAAGGGTAGGATTTTAAAAAATATTTTGTATTTTAATTTACTTATTTATAAGCCTCTCCTCTACATCAACATTACTTTCAGCTCTGAAACTTGCTAGTTTTTCTCTAGTCCTCATGAATTCTTTTATTGATCTTAGAATTCTCCCTACCAGCAGAAATAGCTGTCTCTTTTTTTATCCTCCTTGGTGAATATAATTCTCTTTCTGAAAATAGGGCTTAAGCATTTTCTTTATGTTGCTAGCTGCAGAGATTTAATTCAAATTACCCTCTTTTCCAACAAATGGGCTCTGGAAGCTTAACAAGGATCCTCTTCAAGGCTGGACATGAGATGGCGGAAGCTACACATACACATTCCAGGAAACTCCACTACAGAATAACAACCCCATCTCTACAAATAGATAGAACTGCCAACAAGAATTAAGGATACCCTGTGCTTGTATCACAAACCGCCCTGTGTGATTCTCTGAAGAATCGTGTTTCCCCTTGATGTGCATAGCTGAGCTCTGTTATCACCAAAAGAAATTACAAGTGGATATATCCAGGGGAGAATGTACGCTGAAACTGCACTTCACTCACAAAACTCACACTAGTTCCCTTGGAGACACTAACACAGGTCAGTCAACTCAATCCTGAACATGATCAGCAACAAAATGGAAAATAATTAACCTTTCCCCCATCTGTGTAATGCATTTTTGCCATTTGTTTTCAATTGCGTTTATCACTGCTTGTGAGCAGTGGAAATAAGTAAACAGTATTTTGTTTACTTCAGATAGGATTTCTTTTACATTTACAATCAGCAGTTAATAAAGCCAAATGAGAGGACTGCTGGAGGCAGGGGTTGCCAAGGATGCAAATGGATGCAAGATGGAACACAAAAACATTTCAGGGGAAAAAAAAATCAGTCCTTACTGAATAAGGAAAAACACTCAAAAAGGTAAAGCTTGGAAAACTTTATAAGATGTATAGCTTTAGGACTTAATGATCAAAGAAAATGCATCATCACCTTTTCCTGACAGTACAGAAAGTAAAAGAAAAAAATGATACTATAGAAACAGTTATGCTATATATTCCTGTTTCCATATTCCTGGAACAGCCTCACAGGAAAAAAAGAGAAAAGGCTTTCTAATATTAAAGTTCAATTTATACACAACAGGATCCTTTCCAGTATTGGGGGAAAAATAGGCACACTCGTGAAAAAAGGACAAGGCTCTACTAATGACATATGCGCAAATGTCTTATTTTTACCTTTTGAATAACAACATTCATCATGTTTCCATTAACAGGCAAAAGAGTGGCTATTTTCAGATATTTGGATGCTGAGTAATTCAGATAACAGAACAGTCTCTATACTTAAAAAAAAACCTAGTCAGTAAAATTTAAAACATAAATGGTTTCTAGATAGAATATTCACTAGTGGTTTTTAAACTTGTTCTCTTTCATTAGAAATTAAGTCAGAAGTGGTCTGCTTGGCATAGATTCTGTTGCTTATGCTGTTTTCTCCCCCTTAATTTGAGAAATGATTTGTTCTCTTACAAAAAGTGTGCCACCAACCTCTGACTTCCTGGATGGGAGCATAGATGCTTACTTTCTAATTCTCTACAAATACTTTTTGGTGCCTAATCATAAAGGGCACAAAGATACAGACCTACATGCCTAAAGAAAAAGTTGTCCATGAACTCTTGATCTTACAATTTTGTCTCAGCTGGTAATGAACAAGTTCAAGGAACTTAAAGGAAGTAAACTCAGTCTGCAATTGCATATGTTCTGATGAAACTAGACACCGCTTTGGAAGGAAAATGCTCCACATTTTAGAGAAAACATACGTAGGGAGTAATCAAGCAAGAGAGAAGTCCAAAAAGAGTGAAGGATTAAAGACCAACAAAGGCAATGAAAAATTGCTTGGAGCAGAATATTTTCCCTTGAGCAGGACATAGATCCCTCCATGGACCCCTGATTCCCTTCAACTATTTCTTGAGCTAAACATGAACATGATGTTAGAGCCCAAAGAAACACTGCAGGTTTTGACACTCCCTTCTTTCTTTGCTGATATCCTTATCCAATAGGTCACAAAACCTTAATGATTCTATCTCATGAAGCCACTCCATACCCACTGCTACTAACTTAATAATAATAGTTATTGAAAGGAGATACCACTTCTTTTCTATATTAACCAGAAAAGTCAAAGCAATGCCAATAAAATTGCAAAATATTTTTCAATCTAGAAATTGACAGGTTGATTCTATAATTTCTTTGGATAATCACAGAATCTAGATTAGGCATATCTAGACAAAGGAACTAGATTAGAAAAAATAATCTTGAAAAAGAATAATGAAATTAGAGAATTTAGATTCTGACTTCCAGACTTAGTGTAATTTAATTTTTTGACAAAGTACCAAAGCAATTCAATAGGGGAAGGAAAGTCCTTGCAACAGATGGTGCCAGGCAATTGGCTATCCATATGGAATAAAATTGAATTCCAGCCCCTACATCAGATCATATACAAAAATTTTTTAATGTATAATAAATCTACATAAGTTAAAACTATAAGGGTTACAGAAGATAATTTAGATGAATATTTTCATGCCCTGGAGCAGTGAGCAAAGATATCTTATAGAATTTACAAAATACAAACTATGAAAGAAAAATATGATACACTAGAATTTACAAAATTAAACATGTCTATTCAGCAAAAGATGCCATTAATAAAACACAAGGGCAAGCCACAGACTGAGAGAAAATAATAAGCATATATGAAAATATGTAAATTTATATTATGTATGATATATATAACAAAATACTTGTATTTAGAATACATTATTTTAAAAATCCCTTAAAGAGCAATAATAAAGAGATGAATAATTCAATTTAAAAAAGGGAAGATATAAATAGATACTCCCCAGTAGTGGCTATAAAATGCCCTATAAGCACAGAAAAAGGAGCTAAACCCTATTATCTATTAGGAAAATGTAAATTTAAATGTTCCCAAGGGTATGGAACACCTGGACCTATTGTAGATTGCTGGTACAGGTATGAAATTGTACAACAATTTTGGAAAACTGTTCAGCAGTTTTGTTTTGTTAAAAGTACCTTAACTTCTTTCTAACCCAGCAATTCCTCTCCTAGGTATTTAACTGAGGGAAATGAAAATATATGTCCACAAAAAAAAAAAAAACTTACAGAAAATTTAAAGCAGCTTTATTCATATTAGCCAAAAACAAAAGAAAAAAAACTGAAAACAATCCAAATGTCTCTCAATTGGAGAATAGATAAAAAATATTACAGTTTAGTTCTACAATGGAATAACACTCAACGATATAAGAACTAACTACTAACACACACAACACTCATCTCAAAGACAATATGGTAAGTGAAAAAAAGCTCGAATGCAAATATAAGAACTAACTTGTTTTTTTTTTTGGTCTTTCTGCCTTATCTAGGGCTGCACCCGCGGCATATGGAGGTTCCCAGGCTAGGGGTCTAACAGGAGCTGTAGCTGCTGGCCTTCGCCATAGCTACAGCAACGTGGGATCTGAGCCATGTCTTGCAACCTGCACCACAGCTCACGGCAACGCCAGATCCTTAACGTACTGAGCAAGGCCAGGGATCGAACCCGCAACCTCATGGTTTCTAGTCGGATTCGTTAACCACTGAGCCACGACAGGAACTCCAAGAACTAACTATTAACACACACGACAAATCATTAACTGATTCCACTTATATGAAATCCTAAAAGAGACAAAACTAAGGTATGATGACAGAATTAAGAATGATTGTAGCCTCTGGGGAGAGGCTAACTAAAAGGAGGAGAACTTTCTAGGAGGTGGCAACATTCCCCAACTTAATTGTGGTCCCGGTTACACAGGTGCGTGTTGATCAACGCTCGTGGCATTCATTATTCACTGTACATTTCCCTGAATGTGAAGTTTACCTTAAGTAAAAGCTTATTGTGTGCCAGACCCTGTCTTAGGTGTATTCTTATTTGATCCACATAACATCCCCCATCATTTCTAGATTACAAAACAACAGCAACAGCAACAACAAAGGCAGAGGGTTAGATGTTCCCGTCATCCGTTAAGAAGGATGCTGGCTGTTAGGAGTCAGGCACTGTGCAAGGTACTAGGCACACAGTGTAAATCAAACAGATGATGTCCCCTCCCTTCTCTGTAAAAATAAGATGACAAGTTACAATAACAGTTATGAAAAGAAAGAATGGGTTCTTTGAAAAGAGTAATGAGAAAAGGATGACAGTGTCTTGGTTTGAGGGAGTAGCATTTTAGGGGAGGTGTCTGAGAAGATTAGCTTTGAGTTGCAGCCACTAAGTTAACTAGGCCAGGCTAGGCATGAAAGATGTGTATGTGTGCGTGTGTGTGTGTGTGTGTGTGTGTGTCTAAGATGGGCACAAACCAGGTCTGTGGTCACCTGGTCGATGTTGCATTAGATATTCCCATGGTGTTTTGAGAGGAAAGGCAGTGTGACCAGGATACAGGGAAAGAGGGAAAGCAATGAATCTCAGCCATGAGTTGGGAGACATACTCAGGTCAGGTCATGAAGGATGCGGGCCATGTTATGGGGTTTGGATTTTGTCTCAGGTGTAGCAGCAGCTTCACTTCTTCTAGCTGAAGAGTTTCAAGGAGACAAGTGTCACCATCTGATTGACAATTTAAAACGATCACTAGGCTGGTGTGTGGAGAACGGTTAAGTAACTTGACAAATGGCACAGAGCCAGTAAGTGGTAGAGCTAAAAGATCCTTAAGCTTTAGAGTAAGGTAAGCATCCAGTGCACCTGGAATGGTGAGCCCCCTGCAGCCCCCACAAGCCTTCAAAGGACTTGCTTTCACACATCAGGACTGCAGCTCCAGGACACAGGCTGAGCAGAGCTGCTCGGCTAGATCATGCCCAAATTCCCAACTCATAGAAACTGTGAAGAAGGCCAACGTGTATTTATTTTTAAGGCCACTAAATATGGAAATAATTTATCATCCTTTTCCTGAGGTGTGTAGGATTGACTTTGTAACTTTCTTTTGGGAATCAGGAAAATAAATAACTAAAGTTTCTCAACAGAGAAACAGATGCTCCTATTTTTAACAAAAAGAAACAAAATATCTATATGAGAAAAAAATGCTAAAAAAAACCCCAGAGCTAATTTATTTTTTGTAAAAGGAATATACACTATTCTTATCCATTAGAAAAATAACTTTAAAATAAAAGTAGAATTTAATTAACAATAAGAATGTAAAATAGACACAGGATTCATTCAAACTCCTGTGTAGTACTCATTGAGGATAGATAGATAGATGGAGATATATCATCTACCACAGAAGCATCTATGAGAGATACATAAAAACTACATGTATTGCAGTTTGATGTAGACCAAGTATCCAGGGCCTCATCATGAATATTTGTAACTTAAAATTTACTTCAATATATAAAATTAAAAATTATATATAATTAAAAACGATCATTTTGTCATCAATTTCTACTGTGTAATCTAATGATTTCTTCTTCACATTACAATGGAAACCTTAATCTTTGATTCAGTCTGCTAGCAGCCTAGGACAACTATAAGCATTTTAATTTACACACTTTGAATTTCATAAATCTTCAGTCTCACAGTTAAGACCTAAAGCCAGTCATATGCCTACTTCATTTTTTTCCAAGCTTAAGATTTAAAACAAACTGACTAGCATCACAGAAGAAGTTAAGAATGACGTTTAATCTTTGAACACACTCTTTTTTTTCCGGGTAATAGGCATTAGTGTTTCTGTTTAGTTCTGAGGTTTGCTATAGCAATGCTTAGAATCTAATATACATAATAATAATACAATTTTTAGGATAGAGGCTGAGAGGTGAAAAGAGGACTGTCTATGGCTGAATTCCGGGAGGAATTAGCTAGACTCTATCACCCCTCTTTTCTGTGTCAGATGCTAATTTTCTGCCCAAGACTCTCAGATGAGAGACTTTCTCTAACAGAGGCTTTACCATTTATTGCTTTAAGAAGTTTTCTTCTACAAAGACAGCCAACTTTGTTGTTTCATGAACTGGGCATTTATTAGCTGTTTTTACCTTTTTCAACTCATAAAATGTCCTGCTTGGTTGAGAGTGATTTGATTCATGTTTTATTTTAATTTTGTTTATACTGGTAACCAATAGTCACCATACATGAAAAAATTCTGTGTTTAGCTCTTGCTCCAAAGGATTTCAAAGTGTGTTCCCTTCCTTTTCATCTCTGCAGAAGCCTTTTCATATCCTGCCAGAGGTCTCCTGTTCTAGTTCTACAGGCTACAGAGACAAAACTTTGGGTAGAGATTTCAGAACTGAAGGTCATTTTTACATAAAAGTATCAACCTAAAAATGGGTTGGCCTGAGTTGACATTGCAGTTCTTCCACTTATATGTATAACAGATGCTTCTAGAAAACTCAAAGTTGTCCAGGGCTGGCCAACAATGGCCTCGTGCCAAATCCAACCACATCTATGTCTTTATATCCATGGCTGCTTTTGAGACTTTGGGTTACAACAGCAATGTTGAGTAGCTGTAATACAGGCTATCTAGCCCACAAACCCTAAAATATTTCCTATATGGCCTTTACCCGCAAACTTGCTAACCCCTCCTATTTACAAAAGGAGTTCTCTGCTGTACTCCTTACCCCACTCCAATCTCAAATTGAGACAGACTTTGCCTTGCTCAAATGATCTTCTAATGACAAGCTAAATTTTATTTTCTTCATCCCATCTTCAAACTGACAGAGGTAGAGCCACAACGTTAGCATGATGGGCTGTTGAAAACTCTATTATAACGTAATCTCAAGGGACTTTCATTTTTGTGAGAATGTCTGTGATTTAAAATATTTCACTTTATGTGACTTTCTAGCACTTCATTACTTTACAGAATATTCAGAATTCTCATAAACATTATCAGTTATAATCATACAACAGGGTTCCCTCATTGACATTAGGCACATTTCTGGCCAGCTCATATTATGTACTGAGAAGAGGAGGAGTGAAAATACTCCTGGAAAATCATTCAACTTCTCAAATTCTCTTTCAGATATCCCTGCATCAAGATAAAATCTTACTCATGGCCATTATCAAAAAGACCACAAATAACAAGTAATAGTAAGGGTGTGGAGAAAGGAGAAAACTTGTACATTGTAGGTGGGAATGTAAACTGGTGCAGTTACTACAGAAAGCAGAAATTCCTCAAAAACTAAAAATACAAGTACTATATGATCCAGCAATTCTACTGCTAGGTATCTATCCAAAGAAAATGAAAACAAGCACCCCAATTTTCATAGAAGCTTATTTACAATAGCAAGTTAGGGAAGCAACCTATGTGCCCATTGACAGATGAATGGATAAAGACAATATGATACATATATACAACAGAATACTACTGAGCCATAAAGGAGAATGAAGTTTTGTCATTTGTAGCAACACACATGGACTTGGAAGGTATTATGCTAAGTGAAATAAGTCAGACAGACAAAGACAAATACTGCATGCTATTACTTATATGTGAGTTCAAAAAAAATAAAACAAACGACTATAACAAAATAGAAACAGAGTCACAGATGTAGAAAACAAAGCAGTGGTTACCAGTGGAGAGGGAAGGGGGAGGAGAGGAATAGGGATAGGGAAGTTAAAGGTACAAACTATAATGTATAAAATAAATAAGCTGCAAGGATGTACTGTACAACACAAGGAATAGAGCTAATATTTTATAATAAATATACATGGAGTATAATCTTTAAAAATTGTGAATCACTATGTTATACACCTGAAACTTTCAGAATATTTTATATCAGCTATACTTCAATTAAAAAAAAAAATCCAAGTAATCCCCCCACAGGAGTGACATCTGCAGCCGTGACACTATAAGCTGCCCAAATGCTTTGCAAAATATTTTCGCTCTCTAGGCGAGAGGACCCTATAAGAATGTGAAACCAAGACACTTGTAGACCTACTTACAATCTCTTCCCCACTTTCCTGTCATGCTCTAATCACTGTAAAACTTGCCATTGCTTATTGTAAATCATATGGTTTAAAAACTAACAAGGCTAGACTCAGAATGTCAGGGAGCCCCAGAATTATTTGTGACAAATATGAAGAGTCTTCCATCTAGGCTAGCTCTATCCTGGTTCTAGAATATTGAAAGAATATATAACCCAGTATTACCACACACAATATATTTCTCCCCTCGAAAAATCCCTAAAACCCATTAAAAAAATCAAAATTGAAAAAAAATTGAAAAATTGAGAAAAAAGACAAAATCTTATTTAACTAATCATCTCTCATCAAAGAAGGTTCTCCAGAATATTCTATACGTTTTTACTATTTTCCTCACTCCTTTCTCTCATCATAAAACAACAACAATAATGCAAAAATTGAAATTATTCCAAACAGGGCCTCCACTGTACAAGTGGCTTTACTGCTATAATATTATCCCTCATTTAATAGATAGAGCCATAACTTCATTCATTCAACATTTATTGATTTTGTATCATGGGAAAAAACAAGTGCTAATATTAGTGGTTTTAAAACCTAAAAACAGAAAAAAAAACCCCTGAAAATCACAGTAAGTGGGCAAGGTTGGTCAGTAAAATGAACAGTTATAGAATAAAGTTATTGGTGCTAACAACAGAGGTATATACCACAAGCTATGGAGGTGTTGGAGGGCTTCATAAAGATGATTTACATAAGCCAACTTCCAAAGAGTGGTAGGAGTTTATCAGGCAAGGTAAGTCTTTTATAAGTCCAGAGACAAGGGTAGATCCAGCATGCATGGGCTAGGATGCTCTGGAAAGCACAGACAGGGACTCCAGGAGGAAGCAGGAGGAACCTGCTGGAAGTTACCTCAGTCCAGACACACAGGAGTAGTTTTTTTTTTTTGCTGCACCTGTGGCATGTAAAAGTTCCCCAGCCAGAGCCTGAACCTGCACCACAGCAGTAACCAGAGCCATAATAGTGGCTTTTTTTTTAAGTGAGCCATTTTTTTTCAAAAAGCAGTAACAATGCCAGATCCTTAACCCACTGAGCTACCAGTGAACTCAGAGAGGAGTACTTTTATAATTACCAAGAGTGTGATTTTATGTCCCACAAAATCAATTTATGCACTAGAGGCAGACCTAGAACATGCAGTTAATCTCATTTACCCTACAGACCCATTGTAGAATTAGGAGCAGAAGAACAACTTAATCAGGTAGGTGTTTTTTTCCTTTAAGATCTTTTGCACAGTATTAGGGCTAATACAAACAAAGGTTAGCCGACTTTGGAAGACTACTATGTTCCTCCAATGAGAAATCCCGAAGGCCAAGTCTAAAATGGGTGGTAAGGATAGAGACTAGAGATTGGCCAAATGAAGGAGTCCTTGTGTTGCCAGGAGGACACTTCTATACAATTGTCTGAGGATGAATGAAAAGAAGGTAGTCAGATTAAGCCTGACACTTTCCAAAGCAATTCCCAGCACACAAGTCTCCTTTGTGAAGGAATGCTTATTCTTCAGGAGTTTTGTCCAGCTTTGGAGACTGACCTAAGAACACACTCTGAATGTCCAAACTGGCTTCCTTGTCCCTCAAGGTTATGTGGCTCCTCGTATTGCAACCAAGGCAGTCACTCCTTATTGTCAAATCATGCCACTTTTATCTCCTTTGCTTACTTAAAACCCATTCTTCATATTGATCTGTTGGCTTCTGTTGAGGTTGACTTCCATAATGTGAGCTTTGGCTCCTACCACACAAAGTTGGAAACCTATAGTCTGGGGACAAGAAAGGTCAAAAGGTGCCTTCCAATTGCACTGTTTCTCGTTTTGTGAGCCCCAAACACAGTAATGCTCACTGCCAGGAGCCCAGGGAATTCTGTCCCATGGTTTGGTGAAGGTTTTCAGGAATCCAAAGGGACCCTGGCAGAGTTAGCAAGGTACTTCAAAAGGGACTCAAACGGATCACACACAAGCTTGTTACATCTAAATCCTTTTACAAACACCACAGCAAGTCAATAAATGAGATTTTAATAAATCTAAATAGGAAGCTTTAGCTCTAGTCCTTGGGATCATACACACATTTGAGACAAAACAGACACATATTTGGGACACTATTGGTAGGATGTGACTTCTATGGGAGAAATTATGAGTAAGCACATTTCTTTGAAGATTAAGAACATTTTACGTGACTAGTCAAGTGAGAATATTCACATTTGTTGGGTTTCTGAGTCTCTTTAACTAAAACCCGGGAACCATATTGCCTTTAGCATGCCATCAATCACATCTAGCTGAAACCAGGCCTCAGGAAAACAAGTTTTATCACCCTATTGGCTTGGATTCTATATAGAGTGGGGGACCCTAATCCTCATAAAACTAAGTACCACTATTAGCTCCATAAGCCTAAATGATGAATTCAAATAAATTCATTTACCCATTTGCTCGATAAAGATTTATTTTATGTTGGCAATGCTGACAATGAATTTAAGAATGAATACAACCTAGCCCTGCCCTAAGAAGAGTACAATCTCATTGGAAGTATAATATAAGACAGTAGTTTTACTCCAGGATTCACAGAGCCTCAAAGTTGGTGAACCTAAATGTGGAGGATGGAGGAGGGCTTCCTGCAGGGGGAAGGGACTGAGAAGAGTGTGGGAGGATAAGCATGAGCCAGATGAAGATGTTTGGGAAATCAAGTGGGATGCAGGGGAGTAACAGTGCTCCAGGCTGGAGCAGAGTGAGGAACAAGCAGCCATAATGATCTGAACCAGCTATGAGCAGTTTGGTGTTGCTAGCATGATAAAACAAAAGTCAGCAATATCTAACAAAAATGGAGAGGTCAGCACAGGTCACATTTAAGGGTTTCTCAAGTTTGAGAAGCTATAGAACTCTCTCTTCAATAAAACTTATTCCTGAGCCCCAATATATTAGTGCAAGAAAATCAATGAACAGAAACCTTCACAGATAAAGAAAACATTTTTCAAACTGAGCACAGTTTGAAATTCACTTCTGTGGAAGGTGAGACAACAATAAATGCTTTCCCAGGGAAGTGGAGAGGTCAGATTTGAACTTTACCTCCTTCACTTGAGCTACAAAGTAGAGAGTAGAACTAATGATGCTGGAAGCAGAAGACTAGTGAAGGTGATTCATACTTCACTTAGGCCAAAAGCTGGATTTGAAAAATAGGTGAGGGTACCACTGGCCCAGGGGTATGATTGACAGAAGAGGGAAGGAGGTATCAAGGATACCTCTTAGAGTTTCAGTTTATATAATTCCATTGGAGACTACAGAAAATAACACACAAATTATACACGATGTGTTTGAGTGTGGAGTGGGGACACAAATAGGGAATTTAGTGGTGAGCAGAAAGTTGAACCTGAGGAAATCTGAAGCTCATAGAGAAGTTCAGAATCCGATGTACATCTGTGAGTCAAAATTATCACCGTCACCATGGTCACACAACTGTTTGAGGAGTGCTTACAAAGTGTTTCATGTGTGCCCTGTGTAACATTGACAAAAACACCGTAAGGATCTAGAGAGGCTGAGTATCTGGTTCAAGATCATACACCTAGGAAACAGGAGTCCATCTGACTTAAAATGTCTGCTCTTCACATTCACCAGCAAGAGATGGGTGTCTCCAGGGAAACCTGGAGAACACCGACTCTCAAGAGGAGGGCCCACTCAGAGGGTATCAGGATGGACAAAATGAATGACTAGAAACACAGATTTACTATTTCTTTCTCAGAAGCTGAACACATAAACGTTCAGAGCCCAGGCATATGTGTAAACGTGAAGAATCTGGGTCTCTCGCAAAATAAAGTCGTGAGAGAAAGAGGTGAATTAAGAGTGTTTCACCCAATTAAAGTATACAAATTCAAGATTTTATCTTTAAAAACACAATTCTGACAACACAGAAACATCTTCCATTAGAATGACCACAGCCTTCTAGTTTTGCCTACCTTTGCTAATTATCTGTATACCAACTACATAACAAACATATAACAATGTTTTATAAAGAATAAATTAGCACCAGATGAAGTAAGGAATCTTTGTAGAGAATGTGACTTTTAAAAAGTGCCTCAACAGAGAGAGTTTTTGTACTTTTTGCAAGAGTGAATTAAAAGATGTAGCCTATTATGTAATTCAATGATCCATACATAAAGAACTATGAGAGAAGTTCCTTCTAACGAGTGATATGGAAATGTTTGCACATCTAAGTAATTTGGGAAGTTTCCCTGGATCTGTCAATAAGGACTTTTTTGGGTGGACTGGGACTAAAATTTGCCCTCTCACATTTGACTATTGTTTTTCAAAATAAGAATGTCTATTAAGGATGTCTGTAATTTATTTTATAGCACTTAGGTATTCTCAGTATGATACTCTATATGGGCCAGTTAGTTTAACCTTTAATCCTAAGAGCTGTCCAGGAATGCACAAAGGAAGGTGGTCAGCTGGCTTTGTATTTGAAAGGGCCCTACTCCAGTGTCTTACAGAGTAGATTTAGGTGGATCTATCCTCAGCCAACACTTTGACTATTATCCAATGAATACAAAAGACTGATCTTTGTTGATGAACCAATGTCTAACCAGTAATTACAGTGGATGTATTAATGGGTTCCTTTGGTGAAAATAAAGGCAATGAGGATATGCACATGAGCTGATATAGTTAACCACTTCTTACTCTATATGGACTGCATGAAAAGATTCCTTTGAAGCCTATATCCTGTACCTCTTAGAGATGAAGCACACATAGTTTTATCCTCAATCATTTTGTGTCCAGACATTGGATTAGGAAGATTTCTGATTGAAAGATGCTGCCAGAAGGGCACAGAAGCCTGCTTATAGGTTGTTACTACGTCAAGCTTAAGTGAATGTTGCATGCAACGTGTGGTTAAAGTAGCTGAAATGACAGAGACTCAGGGATTCATTGAGTTTACAGGACAGGTTTTGCTCCTGATTTGCTAATAAAGGTTTATCCGTCTGATTGAATTTAGACTTGACTTGCTTTCATTATAACCTGGTGGTGAGCTTGGGAGGAGAAGCTCTCTCTCAGCATTTTCTTGTGTGGCCACCATTATCTAACCAACCAACAACCAACCAACCAGCAAACACACAACTCTTTTGCCAAATTTAGCTTCCATCAGTTAAAAAGAATGTTATGAAATGTTTAATATGATACAACATATTAAACATATGATTTGATAAATCATATCAAAGTGTTTTAGAAAAAGGCAGATACACATTTTTGTGATGAAAAAAACTATTCTCTGAGTATGTTTGTTTCCAAAATAACCTTTACTTTCTACAAAATAGTAGGTCTAAAATAGACTACATGGCTCAAGAAAAAAAAACCATTTGCATACTTCAAAGAACAAAGGAAACTAAAAATAAACAACATTCAAGTGATAAATGAGCATCCTGGTTGAAATTTAAAATGCACAGAGAAGTTAAAGGGCAATGACACTTTATGAGATATCTTGAAATATAATGGAGTTATAATTACATTTTACAACAGCATTTTAAGAAGAGATATAAGAAATTGCATTTGATTCCTTCATCCGCTGCCAGCAACTGAATCTAAAGTTCAAAGATTTGAATACATCATATTTTAAACAATGGATTATTTCAACTTGTTTCTATCCCAACTCAAAAGAAGAAAACTCAGTAGTGAGATAATTGAATCAATTATTCAACAAGCAATTTAGAGAAGGACCCCAGTCTGACACTTCAAAACTATTCTGGACATCACAGCGTCAAATACCGTTTTCACACAAACTAGCCATGACAACTCTCAGAGGCAGTACCAAAGAACCTGTTGAAGAAGCTCTCAGGTATTTCCTTTTTTCCAAGTGGGGAATGGTAAAGCCTCAATCAAAAATTACCAGGGAAGTTAAAGATAGGAATTCAATCAATCACAAAATGCCCAGGATAGCACTAAGATCCCACATAGAACCTAAAAAATTACTGTAGCCACTAATTGTATTTTACCTTTTTAAAATACTGCCCTGGAGTTTATACAGATCATAAGTTTATACAGATAATACAGGTAATAATACATTTCTGTTATTTTTGAGAAATACAAATAAAAACAAATACAGTAAAGTATAGCTTTTCACATACTGCCATTTCTTATATAAAATGAAGTTCAATTTAATTGAATTCAGCACATGTATCACAATAAAATATATGACCATTTCCCCTGGAAACCTGATATTTAAGAGTGACTAAGAATATAATCCTAGAGTTTTGCATTTTTCTCTCAGAGTCACTCACTCCAAAGTGAATTGTCCTAGGCTTGCAAGATCATCTACTCAGAGCTAGTCAAGCAAAATTAACATAGTGTGAGAGAAAACCAATAATTTATCATTTTCTTCATCATCACCACCACCTACCACCCGCCCCTCCCCACAAAAGCATCCACTGTAGCAGAAAAATTTAGCACAGTCTATCTAGAATAGACTCACTAGTATCCCCAAAACCATGTGGAATATATTCTGCAGAAACAAAACTACATTGACCTTTTATTTTATTTTTTTAAACTAAGCCCATGCCAGCCATACTTCATAATTAGAAATGAAAAGTAAAATTAAACTTATCTTGCCTTTTTATGTTCATATTATTTGCAGATATCAAAAAAGACATTTTAATTAAAAAAAGAAAACCAGGACATTGAGAGCCTAGGAAAGCCAAATTACATTCTGGCAAACAGAATGTAATTTCTCAACACTATTTAGGAGGTTCCTGTCATCGCTCGGTGGAAACAAATCTGACTAGTATCCATGAGGACGCAGGTTTAAAATCCCTGGCCTTGCTCAGTGGGTAAGGAACTGGCATTGCCATAAGCTGTGGTGCAGGTCACAAACGTGGCTGGGATCTGGCATTGCTGTGGCTGTGGCATAGGCGATGGCTAGAGCTCCAATTCAACCCCTAGACCGGGAACCTGCACATGCCACAGGTGCAGCCCTAAAAAGAGAGAAAAAAAAGACTATTTAAATTCCTAAGTATTATTACCATTTAGATTTACACAACATGGTAGTCATTTGGTTCGTGTAGCCACTGAGCACTTGAAATGCAGCTGGCCCAAATTGAGACACATTGTAAGTATAAAATACACACCAGATTCTGAAGACTTAATGAAGAGTATAAATATCGTATTAACATGTTACTGTATTACTTGTATGTTAAAATAGTCATCTTTTGACTATATTGAGTTGAATATGTTATTAAAATTTATTTTGCTTGTTTCTTTGTACCTATTTTAACGTGTCTACTAAAATATCACTGTTACATATGTAGTTTGCATTTGTGGCTTATTTCTACTGGACAGCAGTGATACAGACAATAACCAGTACAATATGTCGTAAGCCATGCAGAAAATTCTACTATTCAATCACTTGATTCAGAACTTGTAAAAACTTTGCCACACAGCATAAAACAGCTTTTAAAGCATATTTTCCACTGAAGATCACGACATTGTTCCATATTCTAGTGAGGGGCATAACTCAAGAGTGTTTGGAAAGTAAAAAATGCCTGAAAGGGTAGGCTTTGGTGGGGCAAAAAAAAAAAAAAAAAAACCCAAAAACAGCAAACACTTAAAATTTCCAGGTCAAGCTAACTCCAGCTGGACGTTTTCTGGTTCCCAGACCCAATAAAAAATTTCTGCTTCGGAGGCAAACTCTCCTATTCTGCATGGAGGTTCAAGGATGAACAGTAAAAGAATTGTGACCAGGTATGAACAAGTGAAGAGCATGTCTAAGGAATGTGTGGCTCGGCCCAGTGCACAGCTGGGGTAGGGTGGGAGGGGGAGATGGGAGATGCGTGATTACTCACTCCTTAGGTCTCAGGGCCATCTTCCCTCCAGCCCCACCCTTCCCCTCTCACTGCCTCCTCCCTTTCTTCTCTTCCCAGCTTGCTTGTGCCCAACCTCTTTTCCCCTCTGCTGGTTAACTTTGCACATTTCTTTCTCCTCTCCCAGTTCCAACTGCATCGTCCTCACTTTGGTCTTTCTCCTTTCTTCCTTTGACTTTTCTTTTCCCATGTATTTCTTTTAAAATTTATGTTAAATAGTCATAAGGTGGACTTGAAATATATTTTAATAGATTTTATATTCTCTCACTTTCCTATTTTTTTTTTAAGAAGAAAAGACACGGGAAAGAAAGGGGAAAAAAAAAAACAACCCAACATTCAGATATCCAAAAGTGCTTTTCACTTCTACAGGACCCCTTAATGTGTTTTCAGGTTTTGTTTTCGGCTTTCTGGGTTAGTGAATTTCCTCTTGCCCACCCGACCCCTCCCCACACTCCACTGGTCCCCCTGCAGCCCTAGGGTAATAAGAGTTAAGACCAAGATGAAATCTTTATCAGAATCACCTAGGCAGTTTCTCAGGCTTCTCCAGACCCAAATCAGATTCTTTGGGTGAGAATCAGTAATCTTAGGAGTTATAAGTTAGCAAAATAAGCAGATTATCTCTAATCTTTGATGTGGATGTGTGTGCTACAAATATCTAATATATCAAAAGAACTTACTGAAAAGTGCATTGGATGTTTCTAAAATGACAACTCATAGGGAAAAAGTTTAAATTATTAATTTTAGTATTTAAATTAAAAAAAAATTAAAAGAACAGGCACAAATTGATCAACAAATATATCAAGGCATTGTTTAATAGAATTCCCTTGAGGTTGGGCTAAGTTAATTTAAGATTTCCATTATGGGTTTGTTGGAATGTATTTCAGAATCACTTAGTAAAAAGACTGACAGTCATTTCTCAAAAAACATGGTCATGTAACTCAAGTCAGGTTATATAAATGGACCTATGCTTTTACATTCTGCTGAAAGCGATTATGCAGTCCTGTTTAAGAATCAAAATACTTTTTGGTTAAGTAAAACTTTTTGAAAGACATAAAAGCTAGAGTTGCTTATACCTAATATTCTCCTCTATTATTGTCTAAAAAAAGTTTTTTGGTAGATTTTCAAGAGCTATGTTACGCCTGTTAGTAATTTATAGTTGAATTTTAGGAATCAGTACGATAATAAATTAGACCAAAACATAGGAAATCCTAATACAATTAGGATAATAAATTAAAACTTATGCTTTTGATGTTCCAAGGCTTTGAACTCATAGAGATTTGATATAATCCTTAACAAACACATATTTTTACTATTATAAACAGCCTCTCAATCCCCAAGAAATTAAGCCAAGGGAATGTATCTCCGAACTGGAATAACCAAATACATTTACTTAGAAACAAAAACAACATTTTTACTTTAAAAAATAATTTGTCAAAAGTTTCCCCATTTTATCAAGAATAAATGCTTAGATTATCAATACTCAACTTTATGGCACAACATAAACACACAATGAGAAGCAGAATAATCATACCTTATTATGTGTCTGGGTCTGTCCAACCAATATGAGGATGTTGGATGAGATGATAGACAGGCAGAAGTTTATTAGAATTATGGACCTCTCAGAGCGTATGTACCTAGCCAGAAAGAGAAAGAGTGTCCAACTTTAAAATTCAATGGAAAGATGAGAAATGTCCTATTATGCAAATTGGTGGAATTCATCCAGAAAAAGACACACTAAAATACAGCCTTAATATGAGAAAAAACATAAAAAACAGTTGTTTTTAAGAAAGAGAATTTTAGGAATCAGTATGTTAATAAATTAGACCTTAGAGACCTAATTTTAGAGTGAACTGAAATGTCCAAGACGCCTTTAATTTTTTTTTTTCCCTTAGACATTAGTGTGGACAGGACAACATGACATTTCTGGACAAAGCCTAAGTTGCATAGTTTTCACCATAAATTTTTACTAGAAATATAAAATTTCTTAGAAATATGTATGTATAAGTTAATTATCATCATATATATCAACCAGTAGGAACTCTGAGAACCAAAGAGAAAAACGCCCACACAGATTCTGAAGTAATCCCATTGTTCACAAAGCAATGCCATTACTTTCATGAAACCATGAACATTTCTGTCCACCACTGCATTCGCTCAATTATTTTTATGAAGTCAGGCCATTATTCTTTATATTTTTCTTTTCCTGAATAATTGTTCCAAAACAATAAAAAAGAAAATGAATCTTTATTGCTAAAAACTAATCCAATCCACAAATGATAATTCACCATTAGGCTGGAAAATTATTCTGTATCTGCCATATTCTATCCTTATGAAGAAGTGTTTATATACAGTCTGTGAAATAATTTTTAAGTGTGTCAAGAATGTAAGCCATGGAGAAAACTGCTCAGAATCAAATGTTCTACCAGCTGTTTACCCTAAAAGGGTAACAGCTATTTTGCTTTACTGTACCCTGTGCTAAATCACTGAGTGACAGTAACAAAAAGACATATTTGTTCTTGCTGTGTATTTGAGACTGTTCAATTTGTATTAGAACATGGAATCACTGTCCACAGCAGGTGTAGGCTTTCCTGTGCTGTGTTACACAGGAGTGCCAGAGATCTGGAGGCACTCTTTGAAAGGTAAAATTTAGCCAAGTTCTTTCTCTCTGTCTTTGAGGAGTATTTAGGCTGAGGTTCCACATTTCAGCACATATTTCAGAAAAGAAAGCCAAACAAAAACAAGAATAACAATAAAATATTAAAAGCTTTTAATATGAAAGAAACATCCTTTCTTCAAGAACAAACCCAAACAGAACGAACCTAAGTTGAATCTCAATACAAAATGGCCTCAAGAGTTGCTTAATTTTGTCCTTGCATCATCAGTATCTAAAAATGTAACAAACCACACACTGGGATGCTGAAAACATCATCAAATATTAAGTTGTTTCTTTTTTTGTGGGTGGGGGCTGTATCACAAAAACTTTAAGGGCTGTCAAAAAAACTGACCCTTTATGTGATGTTAAAGGTTTCCATGGCAGCACGAGTACACAGAGGACATTATTAAAAGGCTTTCAGTGCCATTATTTGCTCTGCAAATAGAAAAATCATGGAAATAAAGACCTAGACTGACCACCCTGAAGAGTATTTAATGTTTCCATTTTCATTAATATTGTGATATTATTGCCTTAAAATTGCTATAAAATGTCTCAAGTTTCAAAACTTTTTATAAATGTGTTTGATGTTTTAAATCAAATTTATGAGTGCACCATTTCAATACACTGATCAAAAGGACATGGTCAGTTACTCTTTGATGTAAAATGTAACTTGACAGAATATATCTGTAGATGGAGAGAACATAATAGTGGATCATTTTTTGAGGGACATTTCTAATGTGTTACATGAAACATCAACGAATTCCAAAATAGTTTATCAAATTATTCTGATGGTGACACATTTTACAAATCATTAGAATAGCAAAAACTAAACCTTTTAATTGGAAAAAAGTGTAGCAGGATATGAGAATTATCATACAGTAATGGGAAACAGTCAATTTAATGTTTACAAAATGCATTGAATTTGTAATGCCCTAAGATTCACTTGATTGTGAATCTTGAGACTTCTATCAAATTATTGATACTACTTCAATTCCTCTATCTATAGACAATGAGTTGATAGCCACTAACTGTTAGGAATTCAAATTTCTGTTTGTCTCTTGTCTTCTATACTTCTCAGCTTCATGTCAAGTTTGGATCGATATTTTTAGGTGATAATTCCTAGAAAACTATTGCAATAGGTGATTTTCCAGATTAAAGAAAACTTCCTCATGGACTAATTAGTCCTATACTTCTGTGATAAACTTTATATCAAAGAAGTTATACTAGCAGCGTTTGTGCTAGTGTGAGCCATATGTATTAAGGGATGATGAGAAGGGGGAGTTGGTGGCTGAACCCTAAGTACTGAGAAATGGAACTTAGTTCTAAACACTTCAGTGTGTATGAATTATGATGCTACTGATGAACTGTGATGCTATTACATAGTATCCTGGCCAATAAACACTGCCTCATTTCCTGAGATGTACCATTCTGGCAATTGTGAGAGAGGAAGTCTTCTTCCCAGCTTTTGTCTATCTTGTTCTTGGATGATCAGGAGAATGCCTGCTTGACTGAGCCCTGAACCCTGGATTCTACTGTCTACAACACCATGCCAAGACTGAGCATTTCTTTCTTTTCATAGAATGGCCATATATTATCAGATTGTCTCACTTGGTATTTCACCACCAGAAACTCCTTCACGGTGAGGCAGAATCTTTATCACATACCTGTGCCAATGGACCAAGCAAGAATGTATGCCTATTTTATTTTTGTATGAAGCATGAACACTTTAATATCTTTGGCAATATAATATCTTGGACAATTTATTTGTGTCTCCAAAAGAGTAAAAAATATAATGGAGAACAATGATTTTTTTTTTAGAAAAAAGGATGTTAAATCAAATGACTTTACTTATTAAATTGTAATTAATTTTTCAACTGAATTGCTTTTTATATTAAGCAAAAGATAAGTAAAATACCAGGACTGGCTACCTTTGCAAACTTAATATTTCAAATATTCATAAAACAATATGCAATATTCTATTTGCTATATAGTAATTGTTTTTAGAACATTTAAAAATAACCAAAATAGATATAAAAATATTTAACATTTAAAAATTTATTGGGAGGCTTGTTTATGTACTAGTTATCAATATGCCAGTAGATATAAACTTCACAGGTCTAATTCTCATTAATAGAATAAGAACACACCTTAGAGAAATACTAAATTTTATACAGTATCAAGCAGACAAAATTTCGAATATTAAAGAATAGTACTTTTCAATCACTTCCCCCTTGTTTGTCTTTTTCTGACTTCTTGTAATCAGTTTGTCAAAAACTAACTTATTGGAAATGTTCAGCCAAGATGCTTTTTCAATAGTTTTATGGTATTGTGTTAATGCATGAATCTTATAAAAAGTTTTATTCATTGTCTGGGATACACTGAAAGCATGTGCTTTGAACTTAAGAATTTGGAGACCATATTTCTATAACAGAGAAATTAACCTGACTGTACCAATTAAACTCTCAAGCTTGGGAGCAATTGGGATAAATAGAAACTACAA
The DNA here is from genome assembly GCA_004024745.2 of Catagonus wagneri. NCBI lineage: Eukaryota > Metazoa > Chordata > Mammalia > Artiodactyla > Tayassuidae > Catagonus > Catagonus wagneri. Next base: position 2,813,106 of record PVHT020000078.1, on the reverse strand, counting down.
AGAAACTGAACTTGAGGTGTTAAGTGGATCATGCTTGGGGGTAAGCAACTTGTTGAAGACTATCATCATTTCAATTGGGAAGAAAAGTGTGCGTGTGTTTTGTTTATTTTCTCATCATAGGAAAATACAGACAAGAAAATTAAATAAATACTTATTTAGTGTTACTGAGCTCATTGATTAGAGTTCAATCATAACAATTATAACTTTGTTTTAGAAGTACTTCTTTCAGGAAATTAAGAAAATATGAGATGTATAATAGTTACCATATTCCTTGATTTAACGCTGAATAACAGCATTTAATTTCAAGTGTATTAACTGATTACATACCTCCATAATGCTGCATAGACAACTGCTAGGGTGATCAAGGCCAAACAAGAAAGGCCGCTACCTACGATTAGGGTAACTGAAGGTGTACTGGAGGTTTCCATGATCTGTAAATGAAACAAAAGAAGCAGAGAGCGAGAGAATTTTTTTTAATAAATTAAAATAACTTCTAAACTTAACAAAACTATCTTAACATCCTAACACTCAAAATTAGCCAATATAGTTGTTATAGTAACCAGATAATTACCCAGTAACCACTCTGTTAACATATTCAAAATCTCTAAAATGACTAATTCTAGCTACCCCCTCTCTCCCACTGTGAAGTAATGAAGGCCTAAAGAGTTTTCAGTGCTTGACTGTGGCATATACCCACTGATGTCTTTCTAAAATAAATAATTGAAACTACAACTTAGTCAACAGTAATATGTTAAATTTTCTCAACCTGAAATTTGAAGCAGTTATTATTTTTCTTCATCTAACTACAATTCAGTTATTTCACAATATGTATTTTGGTGAAATTTACTTTGATCCTCCCATTTATAACCCATTGTATTATCCAAATCTGGTACCTAGACATTGAAAATTTTTCAAACTTTCTGACTTTTGACAACTTTGTTCTAAGTCAAGTATTCTCTCATTTAATTTCACTAGCTTGGCCTATAAGAATAGAGAAGAAAATCAAATTTCAAATGTAAGAACTTAGAATATATTTTGTGATTTTTTTCTGTGAACAAAACACATAGAGATAATTTTCACAATGTCAGTATCAGTCTCTAAATACATGACCTTGAAAAATAAGACTTATATCTTTTAAAACATATATAAAGATTATAAGCAGTGACTGATTTCAGAAATTTCTTTACTCAGAGACTAACATGGTACTAACTAGTAAAATCTGTTGTTTTTCATATGTTTAATATTGGAAGTTTAGAGAAATACACTTTAAAATCGAGTGTGTTCCAAATTTAGATTTTCACAATAAATTGTATTAGGTATTTTCTGTCATCAAAATAAGTAAGAAGAGTGATGTATATTTAGGCCAGATTTGGACAGAAAGTCACATTTATCTTAATTATTTTCCAGCATCTCAATTTTTGAAATAATTTTCAAAATACATTTGATAAGGGTATTATTTTTCATTTAGGCAGTTTACAGAGCCTGCTGTTTCAGAAAATAGTTTGACAAATCTATACACTTCTAAGGAATGATTTTACAGTTTCTGGCAGTCCATGCTTCCATAAAACTTCATTTAATTCTTTAAAAATAAATATTCAAGGACATCCCCAAAAAAAACGTGTACTGAAAATATCCAATGCAGATATGCAATGTGTTTGGCTACAGTGTCTGGGGTCTTCATTCTACTACCAACAGTATCCTCACAAATTCCCCAGAACAGCTTTTGAGTTCTAAAATAAAGGTTAAGTTGACAATTATTTTTATTTGAAAGTTTGCAGCATATTAGCAATATGATTGGAGTACATCCTCAAAACTATACTGCAGAAATTTCAAGTTAGAAGACATAAAATTGAGTAGAATGTAGTTATAGCACACCAACTAGAATTCATTTCACCAAGCTCCTGTGGCTAAGGAGAAGACGAACCCAATTTTGCCACCCTGCAACATTTTCCATTTCCCCATTTAAAATGCAGTTCCCTGGAGAAACACTCTCCACAATGTCCCTGCCTTTGCATTAAAGCCGTGTTTTCCCTTTGTTACTTACTATTTCTCTAGGTTGCTGAGCCAAAATGGCGAAGGTAGAGAGACGATCACATAAGCATTTCGTATGGGATGCATCGGTAAGCACAGTTTTACATCCCTGGGTGGACCACGTTCCCAAAGACTCGTTCCTGCAAAGGGTGGGGGGGGAGATCGGGATAAATACGCCTGACGGCCAAATCCGTAAAGAAGAAAATGCAGTTTAATTGAGAGAATCCTCTACTGTAATTCCCGTACAGGAGAAAAAAAAAATCTACTTGTTGTTGAACAGGACGTAATTTAGATGCATCTCCAGTAATGCAAAGCAAGTGTGTTTGGAGAAAGCAGGCGGGCGGCGGTGCGGCGTGCAGAGAGCTGTCCAGCGCCGGAGGTGCTGAAACCGGGACTAGCTCTGTCCAGCCCTCTGCGAGGAACGGCGGCGGCGGCGGCACGAGCAGCCGCCAGAGCGTTGGCAGCCACTTCCTATGCTCATCGGATCATTTCAAACACTCAGAGTGTAAAGAGGCTTTTCACATTTCATACCAGCTCTGATTCCCGTCCCGTATTTTTGGATCTGAATGCTGGCTTTCAAATGAGGATTTCTCTGAAAAGCCTGACTAAAACGTTAGATAGCTTGTATTGGGTGATAGAATCTTCTTCGCTGCTGGTTAGGGATTTTTCCTCCCTTTGGAATTAGCTGCTGTGAAAATTTCACCCTGGAAATGGGAAGCAGCAGCAGCGGCATCAGCTGGTTCCGACTTTCATTGCCTTTGCCTGGTATCAAGGGGAGGGGTGGGTTTCAGATATGAGCTTTCCACTCCATACTTCACTCAGCCCAAGCTTCTCTGAAGCTCTTGACATTTCTTCCCCTCACCCACCTTCTATCCCAGGGTAGAAGCATTAAGCTAACCCCAAGAACAATTTATAAGAATAACCCCACCTCAGCCTCAGAGAGGAAGGGGCAAAGAGGGCCTGCTTCAATTTTTTTTTTTTGGTGTAGCCATTCAAAATTCTAAAGCATATGGTTTATTTCCCACCCCAGCAGAACAATAAAAATGGTATCAACCTACGCCTTCTTAGTGTGTGTGGGGGTAAGATGGGAGAGAATCCTTCCACCCCCGGCTGAACTACTCTACAGGAAGAGAAAGAAAAAAAAAAAAAGCTATAGAGTTTAACCAATCAACTTTATTATCATTATATGTATTATATACTGAATGCACCAATCGTCACCTCCCCTCCCCCAGGCATGGAAACTCTCCAACTAGCAAACCTCTGTGTTTGTGGTTGCTTAAATTTCAAACTAAGTCACTACCTATGTTAAAAATGACTCTAAAACTCCAGAAGAATAATACATGGCTTGATGTTAATTTTAGTATGGTGCTTTTTATTTCACGTACTCCATAACTGAATGCCAAAAGCTACTGGGTTAAATGTGAAGGCAGTCTATTTCTGAGATATTTCAATGAGAGAGATTTCACTGTGATAGTTGGACTTCGAAGTTGAGCTATAGAATATAATTCACACTATCCCCTTTTGGTATTTAGATGCAATATCTTTTTAGTATTCATTAATTTTGTTGAATATTTATTTAAAATCATTAACATTCATGACTCAAATACTCAATTTTAAGTTCTTTTAAGAAGAAATAGACTGCATTTTGGGAGAAGAACAAAAATTATACCCAAGTTTACCCAAATACTTATAAGAATTAGCCAATTAAAAACTCAGTAGGTCTCTTCTTTCTTATGATGTCATACAACCATGTAAAATTATATATACACACACATATATATATGTTATATCTGAACTAACTGCAAGAGTATTCAATTCCAGTTCTACCTAACCACAGCAGCACTTCAGTTTACTTCACTGGCTGTCTTTTATCTTCTTGTGACAAGCAGTTCAGGCCAAAAAAAAAATATATATATATATATATATATATACATACACACATATATACATATATCTCAGCTGTTTAAACTTTAATGAAGAAACATACATTTTAGAGAATATGACATGTTTTAAAACATAATATTATTCATCCTGGATGACTGCTTTACTTTAATGTACTATTTATGCTTTCAAGATGGAGTCAAATGTTTAGACTTTTCATATTATATGGTTATAACCAATAAAACATTTCAAAGTCTTAACCAGGAAAAAACTTTACTGTAAATAAGATCTCATATGAGACAAAGTTACATATTTATATCTAGGTAATCAAAGTTTGTTTACTCAAGAAAATCCTGGCATTACTAACCTTGGGCTGTCAGTTGTAAAGTCTATGTTCAATATAATGTTGCTAGATTCTGAAGATCATGTAAATTTTATATATCTTTAGAAAAGTAGGTCAATTTACTTTGCTTTGTACAAAATTTGAGTGCAGTGCTGACCTAGACCAGCCCCAGGCAAAAGTGGGAAGTAACTGACACTGGTCTCTATGTTTTAATCTTTCATCCTCTCCAAGCATAAAATGTTTCTAATCTCACTAGGCCCTTTTTGATGGGTACCTTCCTGAGGCTACATAACCTTTGTCCTTACATTTCTTTGTAATCATTACCCCTTTGTTGACTTTATCTAATTAAATGGGAGGGTGGGAAAAATATACACACACTACTGCATAAAACAGATGATTAACAAGAACTTACTGTATAGTAAAGTCTACTCAATAATTTGTAAAAACTTATATGACAAAAAAAGGATGGATATATTTACATGTGTGACTGATTCACTTTGCTGTACACATGAAACTAATACAGCATTGTAAATCAACCATACTCCAATAAAATTAAATTTAAAAAATTAACTCATGGATAATAATATGAGTGACTGAGTACAGATTGGTGCACTCTCCCTAGTTTAACACAAATTATAAAACACAAAATAAATGCATCTGATAGCAGAACACCAAATTTTAGCAGATGAGTAGGACTAAAAACTTGGAAAGGTAAGGGAGTAAATACCAAATTCTATATTTGGTCACACCCAAGATTTGAGTAATAAGAAGAGTGATGTCATCTCATACTAAATTTTATATTGTTTTTTTATACCTTTAGATATTTTAAAACCAGGTAAAACTCTTATAAGTTAGTTCTTAAAGTCACTAGCATACATGCCACTATTATTACAGAAACTATGATATACATCATCTGTATTTTCAAACATTTCATAGCTAATCCTACCATACAAAATTCTCTGAAAGCATGGTACACATGTCTGATTGATTTCAGGGAGACCTTGTAAAGCAAACTGGCATGTGGTAGAGATAATATGAAGCAAAACGGCTTCCCCACTTTGCACAGGACAAGGTGTTTAAACACGTGGACTATTCAAGCAGTCACATTATTTTTACAATGCCATAGTTTTGCATGCCATGATTAATTATTAATTATTCTTAATTATTAAGTCTGGTTTGTCATTAATGGGCTAAGTAAATACAATGAAATATGTATGAATATTAAAGATATAATAAGGAAAACAGACTGATGATGTCAGAGGCAAACACAATATGATGAGGCAGACACATTCTATTGAAAAAATCACATTATTATTTTTCATAGTGTTTTTTCTGTGCATCAGCTTTTTTTTTTTTTCAAATAGGTTTCAGAAAGAACCAGGCCTGCAGAAATTCCAGCACATTCTTTGTTGGCAATACCTGCATTCACCCATGTTAGCTATTAACTGTCACCTGTACCTCTTCTCCTTCTTCCTATTATTAGGCCAGCCAAAAGAAGAAAACAGTCTGTCTGTCCCAAGCATTCAAAAGTGCATACCCACAAGAACAGAATTCTGTGTAAATATAAGACAAAAATCTATTACTTCCCAGTTTAATATTTATTTGAGGTCTTTCCCTAATTTCTTAAGAGTCTACATGTTTTTTCTTTGCATCTGAGTTTATTGTTGGAGTCTGGATATCACAGGTGAGTTAAATAATGTAATATGTAACTATATCCCCTAGTATGTAAGATTAAAGGAAAAATTAGCCATTCACTCCAATGAAAAGTTCTTTAGTAAAAAAACTGATAGCAAAACCTTATAGTGACACATTTCAAAACTATTTCAAGAACTCAAACTTTTGCCTTTGAAGTACCAATGCAACTAAATATTCCACTTAAATCAGTCTTTTACAGAACTCTATTCTTCTCCATAATATATCAGTGTGTAAAGTATTTATCATGAATAAGTTATATACATTAGGAGGTTTACTATCTCAGGATTTTAACAGTCCGTTTATTCAAAATAAAAATAGCTACAATAGCAAGTCTTTAAAAATTTACAAGCAATTTCTGAGTACACTGTCCTGATACAATGTATGTGTACTAAAAGAAAGTAATTGTTTCCCAATCATAACAGTCATTAATTTCTATGAACTAGGTGACTCTATACTACTTTTAATATATACATTACATCCAATTAAATAATGTATATATGACTCTTATTGTAAGTTATTCTCATAATACAGAAAATTTTGGAGTACAGATGAGAAAATGTTCTCAATTTTGAGTGGAAACCATCTTTGAGGGTAATTTCTACTTTTCAGGACATGGCAAATACTGACAACTTTGTTATCTCTAGCAACTGTTAATATAACAAAACACAGTGAATCATAAAATTAAAAAGTTTTGTTAGAAGTAACCTTAGTGATCATCTAGCCCACTGGTTTTCAACAGTTGTTGTACATTAAAGTCACCTGGAGACCTTTCAAAATAAACCTAGGGTGAGGCTTGGGAATTATTACTTTTCTAATGTTCTCCAGATGATTCTAGTGTGCAGCCAGGGTTAAGAACCACTGATCTATCCCAACCACTTAGTTTTATAGATGAGGAAAGTGAAATGCAGTGAATTTAGGAAGCCTATATTAAAGCACAAAGTTAGACTCAAAGTTGGGCTTCTTATTTCCAGATTAGAGATTTTTTATTACTAAATTTTAGTTGTAAAGTGCTTTAAAACAGAATGTAATGAACAATCCTATGAAGGTATAAGAAAATCTGAATGTCAAGTCTATTTACACTTGCAAACAATGTGGTCCTCCTATAATGGTTTTAACAAAGTATGAGTTATCAAAGTATGAAGTTAGATTGTCATACTCTATGATGTTCAACCTGTTTTTTTAAGTGATATAGCCCATGATATAAATTAATTTTATATCAATTTTTCATGACATAAAGCATCTCCCATCTAGTGAGATCATTTATTGTTTGGTGTGATATCAAATTTTATTTTTTTTGCAATTTTATTTATTTTCATATAATTTTAAATTACAAATTCTGAAAACATTTTAATTAGTAAAAGTTATACGTTTTTTTTCCTTTCTAAAAATGATATTCTCTGTATTTATATTCAATGGAAGATTGTGGTTAATATGTTTATATCAATTATCAACTTGTGCATATAGTATATATTAGTATACATATACACATTTATATAAATTTATTACTGTAAGAGGAATACCAACAGAAAGCATATATATTTCACTGGGATGAAATTTAGAAGTGGGTACTTCACTCTCACCAGGGATAATAACATTTATCAGTTCTGATGCTGAACCTGTAATGGAAACTGACCCCTCCAAATCATAATAATACCAGATTTCCATTTTTTTTTACTTTTTTTAGGGCTATACCCATGGCACGTGGAGGTTCCCAGGTTAGGGGTCGAATTGAAGCTATAGCTGCTGGCCTTTGCCACAGCCACAGCCACAGCAACACAGGATTTGAACAGCATCTGAGACCTACACCACAGCTCACAGCAACACCAGATCCTTAACCCACTGAGCAAGGCCAGGGATCAAATCCACAACCTCATGGTTACTAGTCGGATTTGTTTCCACTGCACCACAATGGGAACACCCCAGATTTCCATTTTTTTACCTAGAAATGAACTAGCTCCAGAAACACTCTACACTTAGATCTTCCCAATATTCCTTGTGCCTATTAATGCTTTCCATCTAACACTAGAATATAGTTGAAAAATCCACCTCACTTTATAAAATGAACACTCTTTATGCTATACTACAATATTAGTGATTTTGAGAACTGAATCTTCTTTGTATTTGAATCTCTGACCTACTGCTTTTCACTTAGTAGGGACTTAATAATAAGTGTTTGTTCGGTTAATTTAATAACTATTTACATTTCAAGGAATGGCTTTTAATGCTCTTGGAGTCAAACAGATTGTCTTGTATATAATTATCTTGCTGTCCCTCAGTATACAGTAGAAATACAATCTGGAGAGTATCAATTCTTAATAGGCTTATCTATTTCCTTTTGGTCTTCAAACATCATTTGATGATGAACCCTGAAAGACTCAGCTTCCTGTAGTTATTATGTTCAGTCCAGTAGTGAGGCCTGAGTCTTCACTAGCTAGTGAATAAGTATTTAATGAGTACCTTCAAATGCCAAAGTACAAGACACACAAAAAAGAAAATTAACATAATTTCTTTCTTAGAGAAGTTAACAACCTGTCTGGGAAGACCGTATGCAACCCAGGAATGTTTTCTATCTTATTAGTTCTACAAATTATTCCAGAAAATGCTGTCAGTTCTGGCCTTCTATTTCAAGTCACCATCATCTCTCCTCTAGATAAATATCACTTGGCTCCTTGTTCCCTCTTGCCCTCTACCCTCAAGTTCAATTTCAACACAGCAGCCAGAGATCCTGTTGACACACATGTGAATTCATGTCACTTTGTTCAAAGCTGTATCAGTAGCGCATCCACCGCACATGGAATAAAAGACAAAGCCCTTAAAATGACCTACAAGGACCTCTACCATCTGGTCTGTCATTGCCTCTTTACTTTCCTCTAACACAATCACCTTTGCCCATTATCAACTACATTGAGTTCCTTGTTTTCTCACCTTGGCATTTTGCACTGCAATTCCCATGGCCCAGAATATGCTGGTCAAAGACATTGACATTGCTTATTCCCTCATGTCACGGCATAGGTCTCTACCCTATGTCATTCTCCAGAGAAGTCATTGACTATCCAATATAAAACTAACTCCCCATCTGTAGCAAGTTAAAATGGGCACAAATTCAATACAATTTTTCTCAACAAGAGGTGGAGTTTATTTCTCTTTCCTTTGAGTCTTGGTAAACCTGTGACTTGATTTGATCAGAAAATGCAGTGAAAATGTGTGACTTTAAGCCTAGGCCTCAAAAGATCTTAACAGTTTCTGGTCTCACCACCTGAAATTCTGCTTTCATATGAGGTGGTCTAGGCCCCTTCACTGAGAATGAGAAACTAGCACCAACTACCAGACATGCAAATGAGGCATATTAGATTATCCATCTGAGGCTGAACTCTCAGGTGATGTTACCTGATAATACCACAAATGAAACCACACGAGTCCAGCAGAAGAACCAACCAGCTGAATTCAAAGAGTTGGACCACAGAATTGTGAGCTATGACATGAGTGTTTTTCTAAGCCACTAAGATTTGACGTGGTTTGTGATATAAGAAGTGATACAATATTCCAAGGCTTTCTCACATGCCCTTTGACCTTACTCTGATCTATGGTCACCCATAGCACTTATTAAATCTGATATATTTACATATGCATTTTTAAATTCACTTTTTGCCTGTCATTGCTTACTAGAACGGAAGCTTCCTGAGAATAGTGATATTGTTATGTTCATTTCAATATTTTTTGGTTCCTTTTAAACAGGAAATAGGACAGGAAGGATTATAGGAAGGGATAATATTAAGGAAACTCAATCCACTGGCTTATAAATATGTATATAAATAGCTGCACCATAATTCATTAAAAATTAAAGGTTAAAATATGCTAGATACCATCATTAATTAGTCAACAGGCAAAATAATCTTGCTAATGAAAATAACAGCTAACATTTATTGAGTGTCTACTCAATGTCAGGTGCTGTGGTAGCTACTTTAAATACATTTGCCCCAAATTTCTAAAATGAAATATCAAGGTAGATAGCATTGACAAATGGAGCCAATGTCTCCATCCAAGATTGTTGGGACCCTGGAGACAAAAGAGCCTGGAGTTGCAACGTACCTAGACATCTCCATCTGTGTAACACCTATGTAAGCCCCAGATACCTACCTTTGACTTTACCACAATACAGGTAAAATAAATAAATGGAGCTGAGAGGTGGTGACTTTCCCAAAGTCAAGCAGCTGGTTCAGGGTTCTGCCAGGAATTGAATCTGAGTCTGTATGATTTCAAAACCGATTCCTGTCCCTCTATTCCTTCAGCAAGGAGTAGATAGGAGAGGGAATGGCCAGAGTTAGGAATGGACAGGAAGAGCACTCAGAGAGGTCACCATCTGGGGAACTAAAGTTTCACAGAAAATAGGTAGGGACAATTTCATGAAAAGGTGATTGGAAAGGTCAAATACTTAAGAGGATAAAAAGATGTTGCTTGAGAATGGTCACTGCAGGCATGGAGGAGGATGTTAAAAACCTTTGAGAGCATGGTTTGAGTAGAGGGCTCAGATGGAAACTAGACTTCTGGAAGTTAAAAAGGGAACCCTGTGACATCAAAGAGTTTGGCAATAGGAGAAAAAAGGTTGCATGCAAGTCAACAGAGAAACATAACATTTTATCAATTATATTTTTACTTTGAGATAGGAATAACTCTAATGCCTTCCAGATCAGACCTTAACAGTCCACTGAGAAAAAGGCTCTGATAGGATGTAGCAAGGATGGCAGAGGTTCCACAGTTTGATTCAGTGTTGATATCAGAAAGAAAGAGAGAGGGAAAAAAATCTTCCACTGAAACTCCAAGGGGAAAAGCATTATTTCTGTCAACAAAATGAAAGAAAATTCAAGAACAAAGTTCACTTATATCATTTTAAGCCCCTTTTGTCCTGAGAAACTCCCCCCCAAATTTGTTTACACTATTTTTTTTTTAGAAAGGAGAAGGATCAATGGATAGAGAAAAAGAGACAGTTTGAGCGATATGGAGATAAAATTTTGAATGGAAATGAGAGGATTGCTATAACACGTCAGTTTACTAATGAAGTATGAGTGGTATGACTAATAAAATAGCAAAAAGACACTTTAGGTCTATTGATAATCATATTAAGAAAGATTCCAAAGTCACTATTAAGTGTAGGTAAGGGAAAACTCCTAAATTTTTTTTCTCATTTCTTTTAAAACACTTAAAAATACTTTGAACACTGAGTATTAGTTAATCTCGAAATCACAAACTAATTCATTCTCTTTGGGTATTTTCATCCCTTAAAGACCCTGCTTATCTGGGCTAATAATAAGTAATTTTTAGTCTGATATAATTTGCAACAGCTGAGATGCACAACCCTGAAAAAAGAGGATTAGTGAAATAAAAGAGCAAATTTAAACATATGTTACTTTCCATAGTAGTTCTCAGATAATCTGGACACAAAGCTTGTGCTGGGATATGGCTAGACCATTTCAAAATTATAAAACAACAATGTGTATCCAAGCTCTCTCCAATTAAAACTTAACTTGCTCATTTCTCGATTCTAATAGCTTTTGTTTCTTTTTGTAGAAAATTAATTCAGATGTGTAAAATACACAGACGAACAAGAATGAAAATATATTTGACAAAATAATTACAGTAGTTGCTTCAGGGTATTGAATTATGGGTATGATTTCTTACTTCTTTATATTTTTTGTACTTTTGTATTTTTCCCATGAGACTCCATTACCTCTTTAGTCAAAAAATTGTTCGAGATTAAGAAATGAAATTATATGAAATAATATCTACCTAATATAAGATTACAGATTAATCCTTTTACATATTTATTTGTAACAGATGAATATTTCTTTATAAGTACTTTAATAACTGGAACCAAAATAGTCCCCCTCCAGAAAACTAAAGGAGAAAACTTTAAGGAAAATCTGTATAGAGCTCTCAAAAGGTATATGTATTTTTATGTGATTCGGGAATATAGGAGAGTTCCAATTTTAAACGGTTTCTCCAAGTCTCATTTCTGGATATCAAAAGTCATTTTGCAGCAATTAAATATTTTGTCTTAAACTGTAGTAGCACTGTAGCACACCAGATTGAATTAATAATGGTTGAGTTCATAAACCGATATTTAATTTTATTACTTTCCACTATTTACCAAGGAAGTATAATCTTATGTAATCTTTTGCTAAAGTTATATAAATAATCTGCCCAGATTTATAGTGATAAAGCAGATTTGCAAACTGATACTTAACCACTGACTTACAATGGTCACCTGTAAGCTTTAGCCATTATTTTATAGAAGATCCAGTAAAAAACAATTTATAAGAGAGCATATAGTCCTGGACCTGTAAATAAGTCAGCTGTTTATTCTGGAAATTTATGCTACAGGTTTTGGGAAGAGATGACGAGTATTATGGATTCTTACACAGTTCCTAGCAGCTTGAAGTAAAATCACCATACTCTTAAATAGTATCTACCAAAAATACTTAATAAAACATTGTAAAAGGAACATCTACAATTCACAAGAGTTTTCTATAGGCTGAAATGCTGGCACAAAAAATTTCAACAGCAGAATCACTGAGTAAGCGTCTAAGGCAGCTTTTTGTATTACAGAATCTTCCCCTTCCATTCCACTTGAGATTATAATTATGATATGATTTGGCTATAAACTGGTCTAGTCATGCTTTTGGCACCGGGTCACCGGTCAGCTGTTTTCTAAGTCCAAAAGTGGAGCACATGCCTGCAACGTCAACCCAAATTGGAAGAACAGTTCTCCACAACCTACTACTGAGACATTGCAACTGCGACATCACTTAGAAGTTGTAGCTTAATTTACTCAAAATTCTGATGCATTATTTCTGGGATAAAGCTAGAAATGTATTTTTTTTAATATGAGAGTTTTTATTTTCAAGACAGAAATTCTAAACCTTGCTTTAATCATACTTTATAAATTATGTTTCATCATTGACTCCACAGAAAGTGAAAAAAATTAGGACTCATTGAACATATATGTAATCTAAATGACTTTATGGGTGGCACTATATTCTTAGAACTCTGAGAAAGTGAGCCCTGAGTATTAGGAGAATGTTTCTCTGCTCATTTCCTCAGTGTATTATGTGCAGTTTAGGGACCTGGATATTAATAGAGAGGCAACGGAAATATTGGCGTGGCAGAACAAAGTATTACTGCACAGAAACGTGGATATGAAATAACACAGTCTATGAAAACTGAATTCAATTAAATATGAACCAAGAAGATAATCTGTTCACCTCAATCGGGTTCGTAGACATATATTTATCCAACTAATACACTAATTTTGCATCAGCCCTCAATGTCACTCATTTGCAACTACTGAATTCTTTAAAAACAAATCAATATCCCAGCATTGCAGTGTTTAAAGTGAGAAAGCTCACTCAATAAAAGCCATGATGTACTAAACATTTCATATCTATTTGAGGATACAGATAAATTCTTACACCAAACCAAATTTTATAATAATGGCTTCAGTAAATATTATTTTCATTTTGTTCCCCTTCTAATTACAATTGCACTTTGAATTTGCTTGTGACTAGTTTCAAAAGAGTTTGCCAATTTTCCTCCCTTTCATATCAGTTACACAATTTATGGGAAAACAAGTATCCTTTTCTTGCATAGTTTGTTGTTTTTCATTTTTGTTTTTTAAAATAACAGATGTCGCAAAGGAAAACATGGCTTCTGGTTTCAGCTGTACTGCCACCAGAGTGCCCTTATCTGGAGGAAACTTAGCCTAACCTTGGGACTCAGTATCCTCAACTATAAAATTAGACAGTTGCATGCTCTACCTACCTTTTTTGGGATTTGTGTTTTAAAAACCCCAAGATAATAGATATCCTTACCAATAACTTATCTAGTGGCTATATGACCCAGGGATTATTAACAGGAACGAAAACACTTCTTCTAAAAGTTAAAAGTTCTATATAAATGCAATACGTGATGATCACATTTTAGAGACACGAAACCATGACAGAGGAGTCAAGTAACAGGAACAAAATTATCCATCAAAAATTATCTCTTTTACCATAGCATCCTAAAAATATTTCTAGGTTTAAGAGTCAAAATTAAAAGAAATAAAGTAACTAGTATCCTAGTTACTAGACATGAGATGGTGTGTCGAAGAAAACAAGAGACGGTGTGAACTGATTTTTCACTGAGAGGTTTTTTGTTGTTGTCGTTACTATGAAGACCTTTGGAATTGAAAACAGAACCCCAAGTTAGCAACTCTTTTGGGGATCACATAACCACACAGCCAACAGCTGTATCACATATTGTTCTTAAGTCATTGGTGGCTCCTGAAATATTAAGAGAAAATGTATATACTACCAGGGGGAGAATCCATATCATATCCTGAAATGAAACAGAAAGGATGCGATCTTTCTGTCTCCTAAACACTGCCAAGAAATTATCAGTGGAAATCTCCTATTCAAAGTACTCTCCCTGGAAATTATTAATATTTAAAACATATGCCGTGGGAAGTATGGTCAAGGAAAACACTGTGTGAAATTTTAAAAATGTAGTAATTTCTACAAAATTCTGCTCTTGTGGGAACTTGAAGAGAGATCTCTTTTGTGGGAGGCCATAAATTGCCCATCCCCCACAAAACCAAAAGATGTTAGGTCAGTGAGGACCGAAAACCTGCATCTGTGATAAGAGTTCACAGAAAAAGCATTTCTCCCAGATTTCAGACTATCTCCGGTTACCCACCTGGCCAGGCATTTACCAAGCTAACCACTCTTGATTACATGTCAACTTGACCAAAGAGAAGCAATGGAAAAACAACGGTGGCCTGTGCTTAATTCCTGAATGACAGAGCAAGCACAAAGGTATACAGAGGCAGCAGTCACTTTATATAAATTACGTAACATGTCTTTTTAAAGTTCAGTGCCTAAAGATGCATAATGCTTAAGTTGATTTTCAAATTCTAATATAAAATGTGAAAGGATGTTATTCTATGAATGCATGGGTAGATGAAATTCAGGCTTCTTAGGTGCTGATATATTAGGTGCCTTTTTAGTGCTCTGCACAGTTTGAGAGATTTCGAAGACTAAAGGATTCACACAGTCCTTGCCCTCAAGTATAGTATGAAGACAAATCTTAGCTTATCCATCTCTATTCACAATTAAGACAATTTCAAAACCTTATAACCCAGTTAAAAACTATCATGGCATGGTTAGTGATCAGGTGACAAAAGGAAAGAAGTGTATAAATCCATTTCACATAAGCTTAGCAATTAAAGAAACATATGTTGCATGCACTTAAATAAATGTGCATTCTATCTTCCTTCATGCTTGTGCTCTGCTGGTACTGTGGCTTCTTTAGACATTAATAAGGCAAGCTGTGAAAATTCCTGGTTGAAGGACAGCCTTGAACCCTCAATGGCGTAATTAACATTTTAATGAGTAGTCAAGACCTTTAGTGTTTTGGATCTCAATATTTGTCTCCCGAGTGGAACTCAATCTGTTTAGCTCAGAGAATGAGGTGTTTCTGTCTCAGATTTTTAAACAAAAGTAGATCACATAGGCCACCAATTCAACTCTGTACTGTTTTCTCCTTTGTTAGCAGAGTTTGCTTATATTTCAGGGTGTCATGTCAAAATCCAATACTAGTTTTCATCTTTGGTTCTTTTTTTTAACATGTTCAAAAACTGTACATGTAACACTCAACATTCTGGAAGTGGCTACTTTACGTTAACTGACAGCTAATTGCAGATTCCCCTCATTTGCAAGGTGCCGTGGGATAACTGCTATCTGGGGACATGATAACTTGCAGGGGAAGCCTTGGGTAATGCTTGCAATTTTATTATTTGCAAATCAAACTTTGCCTCATACATCAAAAGCACTCAACTTCTTTATTGGCGACAAGTTTGAAGCTTGCTAAAAAGCTATTTGTTTTGAGGTTTCAGCAAGAAAAGTACCTTAAAAAATGTTCTAATGGATAGAAAAACACTTTTATTACTAGATACAATCTTTCAAAAACATTAAAAACTAATTCTTTTATTTTCATTACTAGACAACCCCCCCACAACAAACCTCTCAGAAGAAAAATTCCTATGAGAAAGTATCAAGCATCTTAAAAATGAGACTTATAATAGGAAAGCCTTCTCTGTCACAATTAATATAGCATCACTAATATAAAATCCAAGTTTCTTCTCCCATCTTTATAACTCATTTCTGAAAACCGTAGACCCATTACTATAATGTATGTCAAATGTATAGCACAATATTTGTTATATTATTATTCTTAATTAGGTACAGGATGCAGAGTCTCAGGAAATTTTGACATTTATTTCTTGGTGACAAGAAAGCATAGCTCTAGTTATCTCTAAAGATGTGAACATTAATAATGCACATAGATATTGAAGTAATTCAACCACTACTTTAAATTTTGCTTACTGATTCAGTCATAAAGCCAAGGACAGCATGTACCTTTACCTAAAAGACATAATCTTTTAGCAAAGTTGCAGTATTCATTGTGTCCTTCGGTTTTCCTGTTTTTCTCTTAATTACAGTCAAGATTTTTTCTTTTCTTTCTTTCTTTCTTTCTTTCTTTCCTTATTTATTTATTTATTTATTTATTTATTTATTTATTTATTTATTTATTTATTTATTTATTTATTTTGCTTTTTAGGGCCACACCCATGGCATACGGAGGTTCCCATGCTAGGGGGCGAATCAGAACAGTAGCTGCTGGCCTACACCACTGCCACAGCAACACCAGATCCAAACTGCGTCTGTGACCTACACCACAGCTCATGGCAACGCCAGATCCTTAAATCACTGAGCAAAGCCAGTGATCAAACTTGCATCCTCATGGATACTAGCCAGATTCGTTTCCACTGGGCCACAATGGGAACTTCTGTTTTTTTTTTTTTTTTTTTTTTTTTAAGTTAAAGTATAGAAATGTCTGCCACATTTGGTTGATTGGTTTTAGGAAAAGTAGTTGTCACATGGCCCTGCCACTGAAGTAAATGTCATCTGGAGAAAAGGACTCTAAGTTCTCCAAAATAGAATCAAACATCAGTATAACGCTCCAAAATATAAACTACCTATTTCAGTAGCCAATGATCCAGGACACCAGAAGACCCCCCAGGAAATCAGAGCTGTTCCTGCTGAGGATGCATTTGGGAAGACTGGTTATGAACACTCTATTCGTAGAGTGGCACATAAAATTCATTTTGCACAATTTCCAATGTGACAATTTTAAGACAAAGAAGCAAATTACCAACGTTAAAACTTCTTTAATTCAGTCATTATATGTATCTTCAATGTCCGTGAGTTTAGTGGCCATTCTCAGGAACAGACACAAGTTCAAACACACTCCTGGGAAGTATAATAACTGACTTGCTTTTGGAGTTCCTTGTTTACAGCCCAGGAATGCAGTATGATTGCTTTTAGGTTCTGAGTACAGACATCCTTATGGTAATTTACTTAGTCATGTCCTTGTGAGCTAGTTTTCTTTTTTATCTCATATGAATTGTCCACTCTTACCCATTGCCTCCTCTTCTTCCCAGAGCCAAAACATAGAATGAGGCCTGTTTTTATATTTAAAAACAGAAAGTACCTAGGGCTACAGTTTATATAGAATCCTGACACGAATGGGGCTTTACAGATGGAAGAATATTAGTAATCAATATTTTAAGACTGTACTGTTATTAATACAAGTAGGAGTTCCCACTGTGGCACAGTGGATTAAGGACATGTTAACACAGCTGTGGTGTAGGTCACAGCTGTGGCTCAGATTCAATCCCTGGCCTGGGAACTTTCATATGCTATGGGTCTGGCCATAAAAAAAAGAAAGAAAAAGAAAAATACAAGTATTTCCCTTTGGTACTAGACTCAGTCCTGACATCAATAGGTTCAAGTATCAAAGTGATACTTCTGGATCACACTGGACATAAGTTTTCATAATAATATAATGATGACTGCTTTGTTTGCAATATAATGCTTGAAGACCTTGATCCTTTTTTCACGTGGAGATAAAGCTTTTTTTTACACATATGCCCAAAGAAATGAGTGGAATAAGAGCCCAATACACTGAACCCAATTTTCCATCATCTCTCTCATACCCTTTTCATTTTTAAAATGAAAATACCTATCTAGCTCCAAAGGGACTGAGGGTGGGGGATGGGTTATAGCCTCATTACTCTTACATCTGCTAAGTTCAAATCTTACTTCAGATACACTTCTGGATGGATTCAAGGACAGAGAATTCTTCCTCCAGACAACCAAGGGGCTGCTAAGAGAAGCAAATCAGAATTTTGAATTATCCTAGCAGCACAAAGGAGAAAACACGGTAAAAGCAAATCATCCATCTCCCTCAGCCTCTTTTAGCCAAACCGAAGGCCCTGCGGGACACCACTGTTGAGATGTGCTACAGCCCAGGGGACAATGTGTGACACGCTGCTTCCTTTGACTTGCAGCCAGGCCACCTTGAAAAAACCCGCGGCATTCTTGCTGTGTTACAGAGACTTCTTCACTAGCCATGCTACTGACTAGATAATTTATGACTGCAACACTCAGGAAAAAGGGACAGGAAAAACAGATGCTCAAGGCTGGGTTTTACCCATTCTATTCTGTGAGCTTCCTATTGCTTCATCAAGACTTTTTTCCCATGTAAGTTTTAATTGCAATCACTGCGCAGATGTCTCTTAGGGACTTGAGGTAAGGAGGCAGACCTGCCTTCAGTATGGTACTGATTAGCCACCTCCCTTCTGAGTGACTGCTGTCAGAACACAGACAGAGCCTCAGAGGGTTTGTCTGTGCTGATGAAGACCATGCTGCTCCTGCCTCTAGAGGCATCTTTGGTGAGATCCCCTTTTGTACAAGGCACCTGCAGTCCCCGTTCAGAGAAGCTGAGTGTTCCCTCTTCTCAGTCAATGGTTGGACTGGATCCAGAGCGGCTGAAAGGAGGTACAGTGACTTATACTCCCTTGTTATAGGAATAAGGATCTTGCTCCTTGAGTGTCTTTTTTTCTATTTTCCTCAATAAGCCCTTTCCTGGTTTCAGGACAAGACAGCCTGTGGGATGGAAGTGAGGCTGGCAGCGCTGTGCCTTTTCCATCTCTAAACCTGAAGTTGTGTAGTTCCTTGTTGATTGACAGCTGATTTTATCATCCCGCAGAAGACCATTAAACATAGAAGCCACTGGGATTCCCCTGCCTTTGAAAGCTAAACAAAATTGGTTCCAGGACCAGCACCGGCTCTTTCCAGTTATTCTGCCCAAGAAGATTCTTTGTATCTTGGGACTCATGTGAGACCCTTCTAGGGCTTTCTAGGCTGTTTTTCTCTTTCATACATGGGAGCTTCATTTTGTATGTTCTTGGAATTACTTTACTCAGAGCCCTCTGTATCCCAATGTTTTCTCTTCCTCTCATCTCTCAGAGTGGGGCCCGTGGTTGTGGGTATTTGAGCAGGCCTAGTCTCACCCACAGGCATTGCACAGACTGTTGGCTCAGCCTTACTTATGTGTGCTCTCCTTGGTCTGGGTGGCAGCATCCAGAGTTATCCACCATCATCCCAACAAAGCCCTGAGGTGCCTCATCCCTCAACAATGTGTTAAAAGCCCTTCATAGCACTCAGCTTCTTGATAGGAATCCTGATCTTGAAATAGACTTAAGCAAATTTTCCCACTAATTCTGGTATTCAAATGCAAATGTACCAGCACCAGTCTTTGGAGATGTAAAGTAGCTCTGTTTAACCCATTAAGGCCTCTCAATCAAGCAAATTCTTTGGCCCAGGGCCTCCTAACCATCCATCCACTTAAATAAAGTGTCTACTATTGTCAGACATTTACTCTGTCTTTTGGGGAGATGAAAAACATACTCTGTCACCAAAACCATTATAGTACGTAAAATAAGGTCAATATTTAGTAGCAGCTTAAAAACATGATGGACAGAAAACACATTTATTTCTATTATAATCTCCTTTGCCAGTAGAATATTTTGAAAATAATCTTTGCATTCTAGAAAGTCAAGGTAGATAAATCAGTTCAGGAGATTTAAATTTATTTTAACAATCTAGATCAACTGTGAAAAAGTATTAATGGGCTAGCCAACATTCTGCCTTGAGGATTATCCGGACTTAAGAAATTTATTTCATTGTATGAAAGACGGCCACCCACACTTCTCCCTCTCTAACAAGAAATGACAGAATTTTTGTTTTAACTATGAAAGGAGTCCTTTAAAACGGTAAAACATTATTATGAGAGAATGGACAAGATCACCACTAATAAACCATGTTATGGTTTTTGGTTTGTTTTGTATTTTTTTTGTTTTTTTCCCCTATGTCTTTAAAATGTCTCTAATGAGAATTGTGAGGATAGGCTACATTAGGTCTTTTGTAGGTCTTATAATCCTCTGTTCAGGCAAAAAAGCTTGAGTTTACTCAATATTTTCCTGAACAGAAAACGTCTGTCTTTCGAGTGCAATAGATTTCATCAAATAAAAAGACTGATTAAAACACACACACTCACATACCCACACATGTTTACTTTGTCACCCCCCCCCCTTTTTTTTCCTGAAGCCAGGACTAAGACCAAAAGGAAATGAGAAGAATCATAATTTATAGATTTTCTTTTTTTAAAACATTTTTATCGTGAAATGATTTCAGAGATTTAGAAAGTTGCAAAGAGGTACACAGAATTCTTGTCCTCCTTTAGCCAGCTTTCTTAATATATTTATCTGACATAACCACAGCACAATTAATCTAAGTCATTAAATTAACATTAGAACATACTATTGTTAGGGGGCCATTGACCAAAACTGCTCACCTTGGCCAGGCATGATAACAGGCATGATAATAGCCACTTGCTTGAGTTATCTCACAACCAGAGGCCCCAGTAAGGACCATGGTACTGCCCTGAAGACTAATCTGGAGAATTTTGGAGGGGCCAATAGGAGGGAGGGGACCGCCAACCTACCCAGATCCTTGGTGCTGGAATCCATCCTGGCTGAGAGGTGGGTGGGCCAACAAGAAGGGCCCTGAGCCAGACCAAGTACGGGCCGATCAAGAGGACCAAGAGAATTGGCCAGAGACAACCCAGAAATCAACCCCTATTCCCATAAAACTTGAGACTGCAAGCCACATGGCAAAGCAGTTCTCCTAGGTTCCCTTAACCTGATGCTCTCTGCCAGAGTGCCCTTCCCAGTAAAGTCTTTTGCTTTGTCACCATGTGTGTCTCCTCGGACAATTCATTTCTGAGTGTTAGACAAGAGCCCATTCTCTGACCTTGGAAGGGGTCTCCCTTCCTGCAACACTATAACTAGTCTCCAAACCTTATTCAAATTCAGTGTGTGTACCTTTCCTGTCCCTTCTGTGATGGACCATCCTATCCAGGATACTGCACTGAATTTAGTTATCTTGGTTCCCTAGTCTCCAATCTGGGGCAATTCTCATTCTTTGTATTTCATGATCTTGACAATTGTGAAGAGTACTGGTCACTTATTTTGTATACTATCCCTCATTTTAGATGTGTATGCATTTTCTTAAGAGTATACTGAAGCTGTGCATTTTTTGAACATCACGTAAGAGGTGTTTTGTCTTACTTGGTACATCACATCAGGAAGTACGTGGCACATATAGGTCTTATTCCTGGTGAAGTTTAATCACCTGGTTTAGGCTTCCTCTAACAGATATTTCCCACATTTTCCATTTGTAATTAAGAAATATCTTTTGGGGAGATGCACTTTCTTTTGAAATATATATGATTTATTTTTGAAATTAAAACATGGGTGATTCTGAGGGACTTATAGGGGTAGGAGGCTTATTTTCTTAATATCTAGCATGTTCTGCAGTCATCCCCAAGGCACACTGGAGACTATTCATCTTAACTTTAAACCTTAGCAGATCCGGGGAGTCGAGTATGTACATCTAATGTTACCTGCCTGGCTATTGTTTTAGTCAATTTTTAGGTTGATATTTGCAGAATTTCCTTCCACAAATACAGTGTAGCTCCTGAATATAATGCATGGCCCAACAATATAAAGGCAGTCTCTTTGTCCTAGCAGAAAAATTAAATGAATCAGCAGGAACAGAGGAGGCTTTAACTCAGTACCTAGTCAAGCAGCACTGACGGCATATTCAAAGGCTGCTGAGAACTTAGATCAAGTACCATACATGGTCATTTATTATCAAGCCGACACTCCAATGCAATACTAGCCCCAAGTGACCACTGGAACAAAAAGAGAATTAAAGATTTTCAAATTCAAAGTGCATTTCCATGTCTCTGGGCCTCCATTAATGCTATCCTTCCCTCTTCTCCCCCTTGGCACCAATGTCCTTCCTCAGCCCAGGTCAAATACCATTTCCTCTGAGAAAGCTTCCTTGACACTCATCTCAGGGCTGCCAGGAGTCTCTGTATTGGGACAGCGTTTGTAGAAATCGTATACTGTACAGTGGTTGATTACCGAGGTCTCTTTCACCCCTACTGTTTTCAGATCCTCAACATCAGAGACTATATTATTCTACTTAGAAAAGCAATACGTAGCTTTAAACATATCAGGGGGTATATATTGAGAAATTAACTACAAATTTCAAAACACTGAAACAGTAGATGCCATATCATAGTTTAGCTTTACCCTTCTTGTTATAGAAAGATTTAAGATGATATTTAAACATATACAATGAAACACAAAAATAATATTGAACAAAAATTGATATGGAAAAAGTAGGGGTGAGAGGAAGGAGCCAGGTGTGTATCCAGCAAAATGCATGTTATATAATATCCTGTACTTTTGCTAGGAATGGGGTCTAAATTAGGTCTAATGATAAATATGAAAAACAAAGTTCCAAAAATGTCATGAAACCTAAGGGACCATGCTGTGTAGCCGCAGAATGTTCTGTTTGATCACTCTGTAAAAAAATTAATAAACTAAAACCTCACTTAGAGTGGGAAGACCAGCAGGGGGAGCTCTCATGCCCTGTTTCAATGGCTGAACCCAAAAGGAAGAAGATTCCTCTTCATTCCTGGCGGGGACTCAACCAATGAAATGCCACGGACTCTTTGTTACTATAGCCCTCCCACCTCCCTATTCCCTCTATAAAAGTGTTACCTTTCTCTTGCTATGTGGAAATTTGCATATGGCTTGTCGTGGTTGCATACCAGAATTGCAATTCTCTGCTGATCCTGAAGAAATCCATCTTTGCTGGAGAAATATCTGGCAGTCTGTTTATTTTAGGTAAACAATTTCTTTACCCCCAAAACTGATATATGGTAAATATTAACTTCTAAAAGCAAAACAAAAATAATCCAGAATCATGCAAAAGTATTTAGTGACTGCCACTCAAAGTTTGTTGTGAGAGTGGGAGACATACCTGCCTCCCACTCTCACATTAACATTTATGAATTTGGAACAAAGAGTCCTGGAATCCAGGAATAGGTATGTTACTCATAAATAAATGCAATATGAGAGTTAAGAGAAAATTACTCTCCTGTTTGTTGGACTTTTCTCATTCCTAGAACTAATATATAGGGAAGAAAATTATGTTCATTTGAAGACTTTTTTAAGGAAGAATGGCAGAGTGAGATATGAACAGATAGCTGAATTTATGTATTCACTTTAATATTGTGCTAAGTATTCACATTTGCCACAAAATAAAGTGACTACTCTGTGCAATGAATGCTTTATCTCTAAATTGTACCTACTCAGGTATCTCACTAGATTAGTAGGTTAAAGTAAAACATTATCTGATCACACTATGGCAACACTTGTCAAGCTATGCATCAACTTTGTTATATAAGATGATATCATTTTCACCTCTCCTTTATAAATGTAAAACTAAAATAACATCTGCATTCTCCCAGCACCTATCTATGGCTGCAAAGAGGCATCTCAGGCCCGCAGGTCAACGAAAAATTTCTAAGATTAGCAAGATGAAAAGCTGGTTCAGGCTTGCTGATAAAGGTTACTTGCAAAGACTCTTAATCAAACACTACCCATTCTTCTTTTCTAACACATTAACTTCGCTTATCAAACCAGTGCTTTCATTGTCTGCAATAGGATTTTAAATACGGATAACTGTCCAATTAAATATTTCAAATATTCTGCCTACCAAATCAAGAAAGGAGAAGTATGGTCAAGGAGTACAATTTTATGAACGTTCATTAGTCTGAAAGAATAAAAGAAAGTGACTTATTTCAGTTTCTGCTAGGGAGTCTTCTTTTTCCCCCTTTTCAAGTAAAACTTTTATAGAAAAAATATAACAGATGATCATCATTAACTTTAAAATAATTTTTAAATTCATTTGGAAACAGTTGTAAATTACCTCTCTCATCTTCGGTCATCTTTTGAAGGATTCAATGCCCCACAGAACGTGGGAACTCAAAATAGTGTGGTCTGAATTACTCTTCAAAACAGTCTTGCATAGCTGGCTAGGTGATAAGATGGTGGAATAGAAGGACTTGAGCTCACCTCCTCTTATGAAGACACGAAAATCATAACTAACTGCTGAACAATGATTGACAAAAAAGACTGGAAACTACCACAAAGCTATCCTACATCCAAAGACAAAGAAGCCAGAATGGAGATGGTAGGGAGGGTGCTTTTGCGAATATTGTCAAATCCTACCCTTGATGGGTGGGTGACACACAAACTGGAAAATAAGTATATTGCAGAGGTCTCCCACAAAAGTGAGAGATCTGTGTCCCATGTCAGGCTCACCAGCCTGGCCGGAGGGGGCGGGTGCTGGCATCGGGAGAAGGAACCCCTAGAGCACTTGGATTTGAAGGTCAGCAGGGTTTGAGTGGAGGAGCTCCACATGACTGAGGAAACAGAGACTCCAGTCTTGGAAGGAGCACACAAGGTTTCACATGCACTGGGACCAAAACAATGACTCCACAGAAGCCTTGGCAAGACCTGCCTGTTGGTCTTGGAGGGCCTCCTGGGAAGGCAGAAGTTGGCTATGGCTCACTGTGGGGGCAAGGACACTGAAGGCAGGAGCCCTGAGGAATATACATCAGCATTAGCTCTCCCTGAAGTCATCATTTTAGCAAGGAGACCTGGCTCTACCAAATGGCCTGCAGGCTCCAGTGCAGGCATGTCTCGGTTGAAAAAATCAACAAGGTGGGAATACAGCTGGCAGACAGGCTGCCTAAAGCCCTCATGGGCACACAAGTGCCTCTAAACACCCCACTTGACGTGGCTCTGCCAACAAGGGGAACAAGATCTAGCTCAACCCACCAGTGGGCACGCATCATTCCCTCCCACCAGGAAGCCTGCACAAGACCTGAGGCCAACCTCACACACTCGGGGTCAGACATCAGAAGCAAGATGAGCTACAATCCTGCAGCCTGTGGACCAGAGACCAAAACCCCAGAAAGTTAGACAAAATGAGACTGCAGGGAAGTATGTTCCAGACGAAGGAATAAGACAAAACTCCAGCAGAACTAAGTGAAGTGGAGATAAACCATCTGCCTGAAAAATAATTCAGAGTAATGACAGTAAAGATGATTCAAGATCTTGGAAAAAAATGGAGGTGCAGATTGAAAAGATACAATAAATGTTTAACAAAAAGCTAGAAGATTTAAAGAACAAACAGAAAGAGATAGTATCATAATCAAAATGAAAAATACACTGAAAAAAATTAATAGAAGAATACATGGAGCAGAGTAACGAATAAGTTAGCTAGAAGACAGATTGGTGGAAATCACTGCCGTGGAACAGAATAAAGAAATAAAAAAAGGGAAATGAGGACAGTCCAAGAGATCTCTGGGACAACATTAAATGCACTAACATTCACATTACAGGGGTCCAAAAAGGAGAGGAGAGAGAGAAAAGGCCAGAGAGAATATTTGAAGAGATAATAGACTGAAACTTCCCTAACATTAGAAAGAAAACACTTATTCAAGTCCAAAAATACAGAGAGCTGAAAACAGTATAAAAGCAAGGAGTAACATGCTGATATACATATTAATCAAATTGATGAAAATTTAAGAGAAAAAGAAAATATTAAAAGCAGCAAGAGAAAAATGACAAATAAAAGGGAATCCCCATAATGTAATCAACTGATTTTTGCGCACAAACTCTGCAGGCCAAAAGGGAATGGTATGATACATTTAACTGACAAGAGGGAAAATAACTGCAATCAAGAATACCCTACCCAGCAAGTCTCTCATTCAGACCCAATGGAGAAATTAAAAGCTTCACAGGCAAGCAAAAGCTAAGAGAATTCAGCACCAAAAACTAGCCTTACAACGAGTGCTAAAGGAAAGTCTCTGGGTGGTAAAGAAAAAGCCAGAAGTAGAAACAAGAAAATTGTGAATGGGAAATCTCACCAGTAAAGACCAAATACAGTAAAGGTAAGAAGACATCCACATCCAAATATGATATCAAAACCAACAACTGTGAGACGAGGAGACTACAAATGCACAATATTAGAAATGCATTTGAAATAAAGAGACCAGCAACTTAAAACAATCTTGTATATATAGATAGACTGCCATAACAAAACCTCATGGTAACTGCAAACCAAAAATCTACAACAGAGACACATACACACTGGAAGAAGCAATCCAATACAACACTAAAACTAGTCATCAAATCACAAGAGAACAAAAGATGAAGGAAAGAAAGAAGAAACAAATCCAAAACAATTAATAAATGGCAATAAGAACATACATAGCAATAATTACCTTAAATGCAAATGGATTAAATGCTCCAAACAAAAGATATACACTGCTTGATGAATAAGTAAACAAGACCCGTATATATGTTGGCTAAAAGAGATGTACTTCAGATCTAGGGACACATACAGACTGAAAGTAAGGGGATGGAAAAAGGTATTCCATGCAATTGCAAATCAAAAGAAAGCTGGAGTAGCAATATTCATATCAGACAAAAGAGACTTTAAAATAAAAACTGTTACAAGAGACAGAGAATGACATCATATAATGATCAAGGGAACAATCCAAAAAAAGGAACAATTTTAAATATATATGCACCCAACATAGAAGCACCTCAATATATAATACAACTGCTAACAGCCATAAAAATAGACATCAACAGTAACACAATAGTAATGGAAGACTTTAACACCCCACTTACATCAATGGTCAGATCATCCAGACAGAAACTCAGTCAGGAAACATAGGCCTTAAATAACACATTAGACCATATAGACTTTGTTCATATTTATAGAATATTCTATCCAAAAGCAGCAGAATATACATTCTTCTCAAGTGCACATGGAACATTCTGCAGGATAGATCACAACTTGGGCCACAAATTAAGCCTCAGTAAATTTAAGAAAATTGAAATCATATCAAGCATCTTTTCCAATCACAATACTATGAGACTAGAAATCAACTACAAGAGAAAAAAAACAGCAAAAACCACAAACACCTGAAGCTAAATAATATGTTATTAAACAACCAATTGACCACTGAAAAAGTCAAAAAGGAAATCACAAATTACCTAGAAACAAACTACAATGAAAACACAATGATCCAAAACTTATGAGAAACTGCAAAGCCATTCCAAGAGGGAAGTTTATGGCAATACAAGCTTACTTCAGGAGACAAGAAAAATTTCACATGACAACCTAACTTCACACCAATAGGCACATGAAAAGGGGTTGCAGAGAAGAATGGGAGAGCAGGAGGTAGAAAGCACAGTGGCTGGAGAAGTGACCAGGGGCCAGTTACTGAAGGAACTTAAGGGACACATTTTCAAATTGGTTTTCTTCTTACAGATGATGGGTCAACACTGAGTGACTTCTTTTCCTTTCCTTCTTTTTTCTTTTTTTTGTATTTTTCTTAGAGCCACACCCAAGATAGATGGAAGTTTCTGGCCTGTCCCACAGCCACAGCAACGCCATGTCTGTGACCTATACCACAGCTCACCTAATGTTGGATCCTTTAACCCACTGAGCAAGGCCAGGGATAGATCCTGCATCCTCATGGATACTAGTTGGGTTCGTTACCACTGAGTTACAATGGGAACTCCAACACCGAGTGATTTCAAAGGAGAAAGACATGACTTCCACCAACTTCAAGAACTCTTATATTTCCCAACATGTGTACAAATCTTATAACTAATGATGGGCAAAGTAAAGGGAGGGATGAAGAGAGAAACTTAGAAGGAATAAAAGAAGGAAGGACAAGAGAAAGTGCTGTGCCATTTTTTAACCCTAAAGTCAAAGTCTCCACTCAAGCCTGACAATGCCTCCTTTGCTGATGAATGATGTTTAATGAAGTATAGCTGCTCAAAAATCTACTCAGTAACAGTAAAACTATGGCAATGATGACTCACATAAGGACAATGCCAGATTAAAGCACAATTTAAAACTGTTTTCACAATGTCTTTGCATAATGCTGTGCTAATTTCACAAGTAGCTTTTGATAAAATACAGGCATTCTTAACTGAGTTCCTATTGGGTCTCTGCACTCTTCTCCTTCAGTAGTTCGGATCAATATGTTATGTTACATATCTCTCATGGTGTTAGTTTTCACATACTATTTGCTGTTATGACTATGCTCTAGCAGCTGGGAAGACTAATTTATTACTTGGCTATTATCGCTGAAGGTCATATAACTCCAACGTTCTGTTCACAGTATTTGATCACATTCTGCAGGGCTCTGCTAGAGAAAGTCTTTCTTCTGGAACTCCTTAGGTTTCTGTGGAATTTATCACCTTTCAACCAGCAAAGTACAAGCAAGTAGGTACTTATTTCTGGTGGCTGCCAATAAAGTGTCTGATTCCTCAAATACATATGTTTTCATAGGCAGCTTTTCTTAAATCAGTTAGTTGTAAGAACTGATGTTTATAAAAATTCAGCCATATGTACCATCAACCAACTTTCAACTATCGATTGGAGACTTAGTTCTAGATATTACTTGAAATCTTAGTTCTAAATATTACTTGAAATTCACTGTATTATTCTGCCATATAGAAGAAAACTTTCAACTCTACCTAAATAAAGGTCTACTGATATTGCAGGTGTAAGTTGTGGCTTATGGGATTTTGAGAAAAGCATAGAAAGAATTTTATCTATCTATCTATCTATCTATCTATCTATCTATCTATCTATCTATCTATCAATCATCTATCCATCCATATATCTACCTATGTAAATAAATAGAATGGAAACTAAGGATTGGAATGTTTTAGAACATAAGTGTGATAATGCAAATGGTTAAGTGTCCACGAACCAGATTCAAGAGAAAAAAAAGTCAGAATGTACTTAAGGATATAGAAAAAGTATAGAGGTTCTTGGAATGTATCATACATCTCATAGAAAACTTTGCAATTAGACATTAGTTCAACTTCAAAATTCTTAACATTTAAAATCAAAAGGGGGGTTCCCTTGTGGCACAGAGGTTTAAGGATCTGGTTTTGTCACTGCACGAACTTGGGTTGCTGCTATGGTGCAGGGTTGATCCCTGCTCTGGGAATTTCCTTATGCCACAGGCACAGCCAAAAAATAAATAAATAAAAGTAGTATGGGAACCTAAAGCATCAATTTCATGAGAGAACTTGCCTTTCAACATTATAATATTTGTAACTAAAGAATGGCCTCACTAGATGAAACATTTGTGAGTTTACAGGAGCGATATATCCTCAAGACAAGCCCAAGCTCAACTTCTGAACGTAGAATCCTCATGAAGGACTACAAATAACCATGACAGAACAAGCTGGCTTGTAGGAATCATATCCTGCTGGTAGACTTTGATCAGGGTTCAAAATACAAAGCTGTAAAGAAGAAATCAGCTTTTTACCCAGATAGGGTATTTTAATAGTGATGGTGATATCATATTTATGGATATCATATTTATGCCACCTTATTAGTGGCATTTTTAAATAACAAGGAGAAAACAGAAGATATATTGGTGTTTGGTGAAGTGACATGTTGGTTTGGAGAATGATGGGTGGTTGGCTGAAGTAGTCTTTTTTGGGAAAGAATAGGGTCCAAGTGGGAACTCTGGTATAGATGATGTCTCATGGGAGAGATATGCAGTGTAGGATGGACCTAATGTCAATTGTATCTGTGTAGTTACAGTTCTGGAATGAACAAGAGAGCAGTAATGCTGACAATGATGAAGTTAAGAACACAGGCATATAAGGCAGGTAAATGGTTCTGCTTCTGATACTATAAAGCAATAAAGGATAGGTTTATAGAAGAGAAAGGAGCCAGAAACAGAACTCTAGGAAATGATCACTTTTAGAAGTAAGGAAACAAAAAGTTGAAGGTAGGGAGAAGAATGGAGGAGTCAGAGAAAAAATAATAAGACTGAGGCAAGATCCGCATACACACACAGACACAGACACACAGAAGGTTGGGAAAAAACAGTAGAGAATTTCAAGATCAGGTAGGTGGTCAATAATGCCAAATGTCCAGGGAGAGGTTCAGAAAGGATTGGCTGAGACAAGATCCTGGAAGCGGGAAACTCTAAGGAGTCAGAGGAGGATCCAGCCAAGGTGGGAGAGTGTGAAGGCAGGAAGTATAGACCATTCTGTGAATATTTTTGAATAAAGCATTTTAAGAAATTGGGGTATTAGTTTAAGAGAAACTAGGGGACTATTTTAAGACAAGGGATAAAGAATAATGGCATCGTTGTTGTTCATTTATTTTTTTCAGAGGGAAGGAATGTGGAGGTAAGTGTGTGAAGAAATAGAGAGTGATCTGTAGGCCAAGGTCCTGCAAAGAAAGACAGAATGGAACAAGAGTAGTGATTTCTGTGTTAAAGCTATAAAATCATATGGTTTGCAAAGTGTTTTTTTTTTTTTAAGGGTCATACCCATGGGATATGGAAGTTCCCAGGCTAGGGGGTCCAACTGAAGCAGCAGCTGCCAGCCTACACCACAGCCATGGCAACACCAGATCTGAGCTGCAGCTGCGACCTACACCACAGCTCACAGCAACACCAAATCCTCAACCTACTGAGTAGGGCCAGGGATAGAACTCATACCCTCATGGATACCAGATGGGTTTGTTACCACTGAGCCACAATCAGAACTCCTATTTTTGTCATCTTGCATCACTTAAAAATTGTACATTTTGCATTTCTTTAACAAATCAATAACCATAGGAAAACACGCTCTAAGTCCTTTGGAAGCCGCCTAGATCATGGGTTCTAGCTTTCGCTTAGAATAACTTCTCTTCCATTTCTTCTCTTATTTCTGACTGCTTTTAAAATTCCACCTTGGGGATGTAGAAATTGGCTTCTTCTGGTTTTCCCAAAGCCACCTGCTTGCAGATTTCTGTTTTAATCTATAGCGCAGAGGTGATGTATTGCTTATTAAAGCCTATGGGTAGCCAAGGAGATTCAGCAAAGGAGCCTTGCAGAGGCTGCCGTAGATCTACCAGCTGCTTTTCTCAGATCATAATGGCCACTTGCTTTTCTAAAGATGCTTAGACTTCTGTTTTGAGCATAAACATTCTATCTTTGGTCAGAATCTTCTGTTGAATAAAAATTGCATTTAGATAACACCTTGCTGGAGGCTTAGACTCTGACACTCACCATTTTGTCTCAGATGTCACCAGGGTTTCTGTTCTCAGGCCTCTGCTCCTTTCTAATCCACACATGTCTCTCTTTAGTAATTTAATCTGTCAATGTGGGTTTAATTTCATTTGTATACTGATGACAACAGATTGATGTTATAAAATTAGCCGCAATGTTCTCTCTGCCACATCTGTGCTATATACTTGCCAAACTAATGTCAGGGATCGGGTATCGAGAGATTGTCTCAAGTTATCGCTACCAAAATAGTCATTTTCATGAAGTACAGACACACTCTTACTCCTTGATTTCTCCTTCCCAGTTTCTTTAAACTTCATATTGTAACCAACACCTTGAAAAGAGGAATATCAGACCCAACAGCACTTTCTCTTTCAATTTTTCTAATGAAAATATCATTTCTGGTTTAAAAAAGAAAAAGAACTATACATAGAGCAAAAAACTGATGACATCAAGTTCTAGCAATTTAAATATGAAAACAGCACTTTATTTCTATTTCAGAAACATAATGCCAAAGGGTAAAGCCAAAATGGTAGAGTAGGAAGGCTCACCACAGCTCATGGGCACCCCAAAGTTACAAATGTTTACAAAGCAACTATCTACAAGAAGGACCTGAAGATTAGCAGAAAAGGTTTTCCACAACTAAGCACATAAAGAAAGAACAGCATAAAGCATAAGACTGGTAGGAGCGGCAAAGACATAGTGTAGTCAGTGTCACACTCTTGGTTGGTGACCCACAAATGGAAGGAAGATCACAATTGCAGGACCCCAAGGAGTGAGGGGTCCAAGATTATATCAGGTTCTCCAGCCCATCAGTCTTGTCTATCAGTCTTCTCCAGCCCAGGAAGATGAGCCCCAGAATGTCAGATTTTTAAGGCCTGTGGGGCTTGTGTATGGGAGAGCTAGAAGGCTTTAGGAGATAATGTGTCTGCTCTTAAAAGGCAAACAACAAAGAAAACTACAATAACAAACAGAAAAAATGAACAAAGTGGCAATAAAAACTTTATTACTTTAAATGTAATTGGATTAAATACTCCAGTCGAATGACATGTAGTGGGTCGAATGAATAAAGAAATAAACCTCATGCATATGCTGCTTAAAAGCCACTCACTTTAGATTTAAGACACATATAAGACTAAAAGTGAGGTGATGGAAAAAGGTATTCCATGCTAAATGGACATAAGTGCAAAAGTGAGACAGCAATACTTATATCAAACCGATATAGTTTAAACAAAGACTATAACCACAAAGACCATTGCATAATTATAAAGGGATTGATCCAAAAAGAAGCTAAAATGATATTTATGCACCCAAAATAGTAACAACTGAATGCATAAAGGAAATATTAACAGAAATAAAGGGAAAAATTGACAGAAACACAATAATAGTAGGGGACTTTAACAACACACGTCAATAGACAGGTCATCCAAACAATTGATAAGAGAATCCTGGTCTTAAAGGATATATTAGACTAGAGGAACTTAATGTATATACATAGAGCATTCTCCCCAAAAGCAGAAGAGCACAAATTCTTCTTAAGTGAACATGGACCATTCTCTAGGATAGCTTACATGCTAAGCCACAGAACAAGGCTCAGTACATTTAAGAAAATTAAACTCATATCAAGCATCTTTCCCAACCAAAATGCCATGAAAGTAAAAATTATCTAAAGAAAAAGCCTAAACAATATGCTGCTTAGCAACCAAGGGGTTACTGAAGAAATCAAAATGCACCTCTATGTTCACTGTAGCCTTATTTACAGTAGTCAAGATATGGAAATAACCGAGTGTCCATTGACAGATGATTGGATAATGAGTATGTGGTAATTTATACACAATACAATATCACTTGGCCATAAAAAGAGTGAAATTTTGCCAATTGTGACAACACATTTGAACTTACGTGAAGTCACACAAAGAAGGAAAAATACCTTATGATTTCACTTATATGTGGAATCTAAAAAACAAAACAAATGAACAAACATAACAGAAACAGACTCATAGGAGTTCCTTGGTGGCTTATCGGGCTAAGGATCCAGCACTGTCACTGCTGTGGCTCTGGTGGCTGCTGTGGCGTGAGTTTGTCCCTGGCCTGGGAACTTCCTCATGCCACAGGGATGTAGGGAGGCCAAAAAAAAAGAAAGAAAGAAAAAAAAAAGAAAGAAAGAACAGACTCATAGGTACAGAGAATAAACAGGTGGTTGCCAGAGGGGAGGGGGATAGGAATGATGAGTGAAATAGGTGAGTATATTTAAGAGGAACAAACTTCCAGTTATAAAATAAATAAGTCACAGGGATGTAATGTACAGCATAGGGAATACTGTCAGTAATATTGTGATAACTTTGTATAATGATATATGGTAGCTAAACTTATGATATTCACTTGGCAAAGTGTTAA
This sequence comes from Catagonus wagneri, assembly GCA_004024745.2. NCBI lineage: Eukaryota > Metazoa > Chordata > Mammalia > Artiodactyla > Tayassuidae > Catagonus > Catagonus wagneri. Next base: position 2,779,283 of record PVHT020000078.1, on the reverse strand, counting down.
AATATTGAATCAATATACGGGACACCTGAAACTAGTATAATACCACAAGTCTATTATACCCTAATAAAAAAGAAAAACAAATGCCAGAACTTACTGACTATATTCCTTTTCAAGTTAAGAAACCGTCTTTTGATCAACATTGAAAGGCTCAAAAACTTTAACAAAATAAGTAACACTTGAATAAGCTTATAAAGATTTCAAAGGACATTTATGTAAATGATCACTTTTATTTCATATAAAAACCTTGCAAGAGAGATATGGTTATTACCTTCATTTTGCAGCCAAGGCCATGAAGAACAGAATGCTCAGAAAACCTCCACAACATAAACCGTAAAGCAGGTAAAGACTAAGTCCAGGGCTGTCGGCTTCCAACATCAAGATCTTTCTATAATTCTACATTCCTTCCAAGCCATCTTTACAGTTTCTGAAAATGTTTATGGTTTCTGTAACAGTATTGCTTTTCTCCAAACCACTGAACATGAGACAAGGATGTGCCTTCCTTTCCTAGAAAGAGTCTCGTCTAAACTTAGCTTTTAGAAACTTGGAGAAGTTAACTTGGTAAGACTAAATGTCAGCAACAATTTTATCTTTCCCTGGTTATAATATGAAAAGTTAATGTTTCTGGAATAATTATCTCATGCCAGGATCTATTAAGGGCTTTAAATGAATTATTTCATTTAATCGTTACAATAATACTGTGAAGATTGTTATTATTATCCTCATCTTAACTAATGCAGAAACTGTGGCAATGGCAATTTAATTTTCCCAAGATCACCCAGCTGCTTTAATAAACAGTCTGATTCCAGAGCCTGAGTGGTTAACTTCTGTACACATTATCTTTCAGTTAAAATACTTCAGTTGCAATTGGTCTCCTGAGAAAGCTTTTTCTCCAGAATAGTAATGCAGCACCTAAGGAAGTGTTAGCAGTCATGTGCTGAGCAATGGAAAAGAAAAGTTAGAGGAGTAAAGTTGTTGGTGTAAGTCTCTCCATTCCAGGGATATTTACCAGCACATCCATCACTGTTGGTGTAATTCTGCTTTTCCTCCACTAGTACCCTTCCTATTCTGGCAGCACCAACAAGGGGTCTGCACTTAGTTACACACTCAGTGGCTCTGGAGTTCTCATCATTTGCTCCAATGAAGCCAGTCCTTGAGCTAGATTCATATTTGAAAGGATCAGACTTCCTATGCATTTTGATAGATGATGTGATTAACATGCAAAAAAATGATATTTTGGCAATTAATCAGTTAACTGATCCTAGGTAAAAGTACTTGGATCACACAGTATTTAGGCACCACTGACTCACTTTCTCATTTACTCTGTCATTCAGTGGCTCCCCAGGACTCACAAAGTAAAATCTAAACTCCTGGATGCCTATGAGGCCCTACATGATCTGGCCCCATTAAGCACTCCAGACTTGTCTTTTACAACTTTCCCCTGTGCTTCTTTATTTGTGTCTCTTCTGTCAAACATGCCAAATTTATTCCTGCTTCAGAGCCTTCGTAGTTACTGCTGCCTTTGTCAGAATGATCTGACATCCCCGACCTTCAGATGCTGACTTCGTTCAGGAATCTGCTCAAAGGTCACCTCTTCCCAGAGTATGGAGTTGTTCCCCATCACCTTATGTAAACACCATCCCATCACCCTACTCTATCCCTTCACAGTGCATTTCCTTCTTACCACTTATCCTAAGTGACGACAGCGTGTACGTACGTTATGTTCATTTACATTTTCCTACCCTAGAATATAAACTCAGGAGAGTAGGGGCTTTGTAAGACTCAGCCATCTCTGTTACCATCATCCTGAATGGCACTTGGTTCCCATATGGTGGATTCCTGCATGCCTAGTTTTTTCCAGACATTTCTCTAGATTCTGGGATATATCTATGAACAAGGCTGACAGAATCCTGCTCTCATAGACCTTATACCCTGGTGGGGAAGACTGATTAAAACAATCATGACTTATTATGTCAGATGCTAACGAATTAATACACTGAATACCTACAGTACATACTACTGTTAAGAGGTTCAGAAGCACAGAAGGGGAAAATATCACCCTACCTGACAAATTTACAAGTATTCATATAAATATAAAAGAATAAAAGAATTTGAAGAGACAAAATAATGATTAGGGAAGAGGGTGTTAGGGAATCAAAGTTTTGAACTAGATAAGGGAAGATGTGGTGGGTGGATGTGAACAAAGGGAGGAAAAGCTCTAGATGCATAAGATTAATTATTTTTCCAGAGTACTTAATGCCTCTTTACTTGTTTCAGACTCTCCTATTTCCCCCCCGCCTTTCAACTGCCTAGCCTCTTACCTTTGGTTGACATTATACCCATATCAATAGAACACCTACATGTGAAACCATTGCAACATAAAGGTTTAATTTACGCCCAAGTCCAGACTTTTACTGTGCCTGAGATTTCAGATCATAGATTAGATGACAGAAGGGGACAAAGAGGCCTACATTTAGAATAGGTGAGTGGGAATTTAAATCTGTAAAACCATGGAGATTTAAATTGAGCATCTATCTAACACACTGTAGTTATTCCTTTTCCATGAAATAGCATGTTTGAGGATAAATGTGTTTGTGTACATTTCCTTATTTTGAAGTACTGAAAAAAGTCAATATTTTATTAGTTTTTTATTTAACTGTGTAAGTGGGTAACTGAAAAATCCAACAGTGTTAAAAAATCCTTAGACTCATAAGAAGAAAGAGCTTCTCTTAAGTGCTCTCGCCATACGCACAAAAATAATAAAGATGTTGGGAAGCAACGGACATTTTTATGCACTGGATCATGGTATGGTTTTATAGATTTATACTTATCACCAAACTCATCTAACTGACCACATTAAATATGTGCCCTTTTTTTGGTATGTCAATCATACCTCAATGAAGTGGTTTTAAAAAATAAAGCACCTTGTTCTCAAAATTTAGACCAAACCTAAATCTAGTTACTCAATTTAATATACATATATAAGTAACATTATAAGCATGTATTACCATGTGTAAGATACATATTTTAAAAAATAAAAATGCTCAAGCATTTTTTATTTGAGAAAATGGCAAATATACTACTGAATACAAAAACAGAGAATATTAAGTAGATCAGTAAAAGTTCAATTTAGACCGAAACCTACTAGCAGAATTTTTATCTTTTATTTCTGTCTTTCACTCGAGGGACCTCAGCGTATCTATAGTAACATGCAATACATAACAATAAGAGCTATTGGATACACACATATGGTGGGCAGAGCATGAAGTGACATTAGTTCTAATTAATTCTAATTCTCACAGCAACCTAGCAGGGCAGTAGTGTCTCCACTGCAGCTGAAATGTTGGAGCTCTGAAGGTAAACAACGTGCCTGCAATAATGCATTTAAATCAGGTCTGCCTTACTACAAAGCCTGTGCCTCTTCCACTCTGCTTCCCTGCCTTTCATTAGATGAAAAATTACCCTTTGTGAAAATCCAAGGATTTCTCTTTTTTTTTTTAAGAGTAAAAGGCATAAAGAATAACATGTAAAGGCAAATACGTAGGAAGAACTTAGCTTGTTGGAAAGAATTTCACACGACTGGTGTGTACTCAACGAGGAAACTTTATTACATGCCAAAACAAAGAGTTGGGATTTTGTCATATCTAGAAAGTTATTATTGATCAATGATACCACCTTGCAGGTCTGTATCTGAGATGGTTTGCAGGAGTTGGTATTTGTCAGGTACTTGGAACAGAACTCAGTGCATAAAGCTGTGTAAGAATTAAACAAATAAAAAAACGATTCATTCATATTGCATTTTAACTATTCACTAGAGGAGCTCTCTTACTCTTGGAGGTTTACAGAGAGAGGAGAGAAGGATGAGAAAGATGGGAAGAAGAAAGCAGTATGAAAATGTTGTGAATTTCGTGGATGGAGAAGACAGAAAAGAAAGGGAAATGAACACCATAGGAACAGAACAAATTACAGCCTAAGCTCTTTTCCTGGTTCTATTCTTTTTCCAATTAGACCTGACCTGGATTTCCCATGGTTCAAATTCTGAAATAATGTCATCTTAATTTATGCTACACTTGATAGTTCACATAGTACTTCTTGTCCCTTAATTCACACAACAATCCTATGACCTACTCAAAATATGTTATTATCCTACTTCTAGGTGATAAAATTAAGATCTAAAGGGTTCAGCAATTTTGCGAGGGTCACACAGCTAGTCTATGGCAGAGTCCAGCTATTCCACCTGCGAGCTCATTGATCTTTCTCCTGTGGGGCACTCTCTCTGCGGAATGTTCTTCAGTGTGGTACCACAGTGTCTTAGCATCATCATGTCTCTTCAGCTCTCTGTCTCTGTCTCTCCTGATTTTGTACAAAATTGAGCTAAGAGAGGACTGACAAAAAGTACAGACACTGAAGCATGTCTGCAGCCACTAATAGATGTTATTTCCTTATTAAAACTCTCCTTAGCAAGACAATGAACACAAACAAAGCTCAGAAAATCACAGAATAAAGTTTTTGTTTCAGGTGTCTTTTCTTGCTGGTAAGTATCTGCCATCTCACCATCAGACTGCCTCACAAAGCTCTTTCCTAATTTTGAAGAGGGAGCCACGGAAGTGGGATTGCTGAGTCAGAGGGACACAGGACAGGTCTGGAGAGTGAGTGGGCTGGTGGCACGAAAATGAAAGGTAGGAGCAGGTAGTCTGCAGAAACTAGCACAGAATACTTCACACAAGAATCTCAAATAGTAAATTCAAGTCTTTCTATAAAGGCCCAAAGCAATCATATTTAAGGTAACATAATTTGATGGTTTGTTTGGACTCAAGCAATGGAAACATAACAAAAAGAGTGATCATTAACATCAATTCCTCCATATAAGTTCTAGGGAAATAATAACTTAGCCAGGTACACGCTTCCTCCCCAAACTAACTGAATTCGTAGCAAAATGTTGCAGTCAGCACAAACTATGATAAATATCTATAGATAAAAGCTCTCAGTGGATTCGGTATATATCTGTCTTGTTCATCACTGTGTCATTCCCAACAGACTTTAGTATAGAATAGAATGGGCCCTTGAAAATTTCTTTAATGAATGAAAACCTATGGAGGAAACGTTTTTCAAAACATAAGCAAGATCTCATAAGAAGGGACCAGCCCCTCACACACAAAGAAATGGATAACTCAGCTTGGTCCTCCTTGAAATAAGAAAAATAAATCACTGAAAAACTCCAAGTTTTAGAGCCATTTTACCATTTTATACTATAGGTAAGAAAGAACTAACAGGCCAAAATTCCCAAGGCTAAGATTAAAGCTAAGGATTAGTACATCACCAGAACCTTGCCTGCCAAGTTGCCCTTTCCTTGCCCCCTGCAACCTAGTTTTAAATTCCCTACTTTAGATTTTGATAATGAAACGTTTCCTCACAGTTGTGCTAGAAGCACATGTTGCTTGCTTTCCAGGCAGCAAAGTGGTGTGGAAAAAACATTTAACTAAGAGTAGAAAGCCATTGGTTCCAGTCTTAGATTCACCACTACTGACTGTAATTCAAATAAGATTCTTAATATTTGGAGGCCAGTAGTAGTCTTTCACTTTGGGGGGTGGTGGTGGCTATATTTGTGGAGAGAATCACATGCAATTAAGTATATGAAAGCATTTTGTAAGCTCAATAGCACCATACAAATACAAAACAATGTCATGGTTATATCCTGCAAAGGACCTCTCTACCATAAAATAAGATGAGATGCCATTAGTAAATAAGATTCAACATGCTGTATATATCTTACGAAGTAAAGAGACTAGAATTTTATTGATGAGCAGTCTAAGGTCAACTGCTGACTCACTTTAGCAGAAATTGGCCTAAATTATAATAGATGTGCCTATTTATAATTCTGAGAGATTCCCCAAGGAAAATTATATTGAATAAATGGTATTTTTTCCAGACAGAATTCTTTTCCACGGAAATAAATGTGAATATTAATATGTGCTACCTCTGGCTATAGTCACATTAATAATTCTGTAACTTCTTAACAAAGCAATAATAAGAGGTGCTTATGCCTTTTTCTGTGCTGAGTTAGTAGTAAATCCTGAAATCTTTCATTGCTGATGCAAAATCTTTACTATGAAACGGCACCACAAATGGCAGAAAGAATTCTAGGTATGAAAAGTGCTGGGGTAAATACAAATATCAAAATATAGTTGAACCAATAATACTTTTTAGGTGAATAGTTCCAAAGGAATGGACCCTTTGGGGGGTCACTAATGAAGCATTCATGTCTCATTTCTCACTCCATGAGAGAAAAGATGCTACTGAAAAAATTGACAGCTTCTGACATTTACGTATTTTCCCAAAATTGTAGGAATGGAGTTTTTCCTCCATTTCTAAGTGATTCTAAAATACACACCATTCTCCAGAAGAAATGATGTTAATTTCAAACGGCATCATTTCCCAAATGACTGTGGAAGAAAAACACATAAATTCTTCCTATTCCGTGAAGTTCAAAAATTTATCTTTTACTGTAACATACCACAGAGCCATTTGTCACATTTTTTTATCTTACTGTATATACTTAATTTCATTGCATATGAAGAAGTATTTATAGTTAAATTTCAGTTATTTGTGCAGTCTGCTAAAGATAAATGGAGGTGAGCAGTTTATCTAGATATGCATATTCCAAACAAATTTTTGTTATAATTTTTAAAAATTAAAAAAAGCTTAATCCCAGACACACAGATATTTTTAAAATTAATTTTAGCTCTTTGTTTTTATTTTATTTTTTATTTTCTAAGTTATTTTTTATTTATTTATTTTGGGCCACATCTACAGCATGTGGAACTTATCAGGCCAGGGAATGAACCTGTGCCACAGCTATAGCCAGAGCCACAGCAGTGACAACGCTGGATCCTTAACCTGCTGAGCCACAGGGAACTCCTGTTTTTTGTTTTTGTTCTTATAGCTTTGTATACACAATGGCACCCCCCAAAATGTGTGAAAAGTCATGAACCATAAAACTATTAAAAAGAGACTCAAGGAGGGAGACATAAGTAGAGATGGCCTTCTTGGATAGTAATTCCAAGAGGAAGGCATTTCATAAAGAATATTCCGTTTTCTATCAGGGTAAAAACCAAGGGCACAAGAGAAAAGTCTTATCATTTTATGAAATTATAATTCCCCGAGTCTGGACTTCACTCCGTTCTCCACCCACACCCAGAACAAGGAAGGCAACATGGATCAAATTACAGCTTTCTGAGAACAGAAGCTTGAGAAAGAGAGGACTCAGGAAAGAAGTCACATCTCCACATGATTGCTGAAAAGAACCAGTTTGAGTTCTTTTGGCTTACCAGTAGTTTAATCATCACTTGCACAAGCTATAAAATAATTTATTTTTTGAATGACCCCAAATTAAAGGGACTTGATAGCCTTCAGGCCCTCCTTACTTTTTTGCTGATGTCAGGATCCTCTGGGCACACACAGCTTGGTGACCAGCCAATGCTGGCTCATTCTTTATCTCTAGCAGCTTTTCACAGGCACTGTGAACTCCTCTCAAGAGCCTGCCTGCTCTGTCAAAGCCGTGAAAGCTTCCTAGAAAGGTGGACTTTTGAAAGGTCCTCTGTGGAACACCTACCTAGACAACATCTATCTTTGAGTTGTGTTGAAACAGATATCCATTCTGCTTTTAAACTGACTATGCTCCAGGAAAAATAACTCACCAGGTAACAACTTCGAAGGGGATGAAAGGTCATAATATGCATAATCCTATATGAAATTATTACTGATGGTATATTACTGTCCAAACTTGAGTATCACGAGTCATATAACTTCACTTTAAATGTAAAAATATCATTCAGCAAAGATGTAATCTAATAAGGTTACTGTCCACAGGTCCTGTAAAAATCCATCATTATGCAGATGTTCTCTTGCAGTTTAAAATTTTTTTAGTAAAAATTTATTTTTAGATTTTGTTCTCTTCTAGTTGTAATAGATTATTCATAATAAATGATAGTAGCTATCATTGCCCTAAGTCTTACAACAGGTAAAAATCTTACCTCTGGCCCCTAAGGCTTCAGATTTAACATTATAGGTAAATATCATATTTTTTTTAGTTTTAAAGTTGTTACTTAAATAAGTTATCTAGAAAAAATTAAAAGCAAAAATGATACCATTTTCTCTCAGTTTTACTCCCTAACCCCCAACCCCACCCCTCATGTACACACACACAAAGCAATATAAAAACTGAAAAGGTCAGTATTGCTCTTGATTCTTCCTTTAAAACAATTCCTCCGGTTGTTCGGTTGCCGTTTTATTTACATTTAGCATGTGTATTTTAAAATCTGGAATTCTTGACTTCCTTTTTTTTACTCTGACCACTTCAGTCCTTTTGGCCTATTCCGACTTGACTTGATGTGTTTGCTACTAAAACAGAGATTTCCCTTTTTTTGGCCATGCCTGCAGCATGTGGATGTTCCAGGACCAGGGATCAAATGTGTGCCATAGCAGCAACTCAAGCCACAGAAGTAACAGTGCTGGATCCTTAAGCTGATGAGCCACGAGGGAACTCTGAAAGAGACTTCTTCTCCCCCCCCCCTTTTTTTTTTTTGGCTGTACTTGTGGCATATGTAAGTTCCTGGGCCAGGGACTGAATCCAAGCTACAGCTGCAACTTACACCACAGCTGTAGCAACACCAGCTCTTTAACCCATTGCAATCGCCAGGGCCAGGGACTGAACTTATGCCTCAGCAGCAACCTGAGCTCTGCTACAGAGATAACACCAGATCCTTAGTCCTCTGTGGCACAGAGGGAACTCCCAAAAGAGACTTCTTATACAAAGATATTTTATTGGAAATATAAATCCAAACTGCATCGAGGGAATTCCCAAAGAGATCTCTTATACAAAGATATGTTATTGGAAATATAAATTCAAAATGCCTCGATGCCACATTCTTGTATAAGGGTATCATATAGCATTTGAGAGTTCACAGTATGCTAAATGCTTCTTCGAAAATACAGAAGTCATCGTGTATCCTTTGCATCCTAAAAGTCAATGATAAGTAGGTTCTGCCTTTGAAAGATAAGGCATATACACACTTTATTTCTTTCTGTTACATGCATAGAGACATAAACGGAGCCTCATGAAATAAGATCAACATACGCTTCTCATAAAAGAAGTGATAAGAATGAGGGAGGTCCTTTAAGAGTTCAGAAAGCACTGTATTATTCAGAGGGCACATCATGTGAACAGAGGCAGATAAAATGAAAGCAGAAATTCTAAGAAAGAGGATCCCGGTACTTGTGCTAATATGCCATGTTCTGTGCTGCATTGTGGCTGAAATTGTTCCTGTGTCTCATCTACTCTGGTGCCTCAGTTACAGAGCAGTTTTCCTTTCATGAATGATGTGGGAGAGCTTATAACTCTCCTATCAGTCCCATGACCAAGAAGTGTTACAGTCAAAATCTTTAAGCAATGCATCAGTAGATAAAAGTATATAAATCTTTAAGAAGAGTTTTTATGCTATATTCTTCTCTGTTCTGCACTTTATCAATACTAGAGTTAGGTGAGGCCAGTTATACACACAGTACAACTACATGTTCTTGAATTTTCTTTTTTTTTTTTAAGTTTTTTATTATTAAATTTGATTTACAATGTTCTGTCAATTTCTGCTGTACAACAAAGTGACTCAGTTATATCTATGTATTATATAGTCTTTTTCTCATATTATTTCCCGTCATGTTCTATCACAACTGATTGGATATAGTTCCCTGTGCTATACAGCAGGACCTCGTTGCCTATCTGCTCCAAATGCAATAGTTTACATCTACTAACCGCAAACTCCCAGTCCACGCCACCCTCTCTCTCTCCCCCTTGAGAACCACAGGTCTGTTTTACATGTCTGTGATCTATTTCTGATCTGTAGAAAGGTTCATCTGTGCAATACTTTAGATTCCACATATAAGTGATATCATATGGTACTTGTCTTTCTCTTTCTGACTTATTTCACTTAGTATGAGAATCTCTAATTCCATCCATGTTGCTGCAAATGGCATTAAACCCAACTTCCAAAATGGCTATGCAAGGAAAGTTATATTTATTGTCTTGTTCATCTATATATGCTGTTTTCCTCTAGAGAAGTATTTGAAGGCTAATCCCAGGCTAGAAAATAATAAAATAATTTATGCATATTGAAAAATAAAAAAAAAAGAATTGAGGATATGAACTCTTTCGCAGGTGTTATGTGTGTACAATGCATGGATGGCCCCTTGGGTTTAATTTAAAAGCATTACTGTCATACAGAGAACAACCTTTCTCTCCACTGCATATGAAGAAAATAACTTAAAACTTCCAAATCATACATTTAAAAAATAAATTCTCAAGTAATTTTCAAACAAGTTTTAGGGCATATTTTCTTCTACCCCAGCAAATTTGTCCCATGCAAACTGTAAATTTAGAATAACAAGGAATTTTTCAAAACTGCTTCCATTAGCAGTTTTTCTTCTAGGTTCATATGAAAGTATCTTTTATCCTTTCCACAGATCCACTTATATATTTTTTAAAGATATAAATAATTTTGAAAGGTCAAATTCTTCCAATAAGGCAACACTGTCAGGCTGGCTTATAATTTTAGAAATAAAAATAATACAACTTCTGGATTTTAAAAATGTTTTAGGATGGTAAATTCTGCATGTGACAGGAAACTACAGAACTTCATGTTCAACTTATATATATATAGAGAGAGAGAGAGAGATTAATGATATATTCTCTCTAGGTTTTTTCTTCTATATTATTTTTACTTTGCTATTTTATTTTATTTTGCTTTTTAGGGCTGCACCTGCAGCATATGGAAGTTCCCAGGTTAGGGGTCAAATTGGAGCTACAGCTGTCAGCCTATACCACAGCCACAGCAATGCAGGATCCGAGCTGCATCTGTGACCTACACCGCAGCTCACGGCAATGCTGGATCCTTGACCCACTCAGCAAGATCAAGAACTGAACCTGCAACCCCATGGATACTAGTCAGATTCATTTCCACTGTGCCACAATGAGAACTCCCTAATTTGTTACAATTTTTGTTGATGGTGGTGATAGCTATTATGGCAATAGTTATTTCTTATTTGAGGTGGAGGAAAGAAAGATTACATTTGCATTTTTTCTCAGGTCATATGAGAAAAGGCAAACTGTCACTTTCATTTTTCTGTTTCTTATAGCACTTAGGACATATATGTACCAAGCAATGGAAAGGGCACTGGAAGCCAGTGGATGGGGATCTATTTCTCTGTAACAGGTGGACCTACTCAGAGTCACTGGTTTCAGTCATGATTTGTTAAAGTTATTAGGAGGTGGGAGTGCTTTGAAACTGTTGAATCCATTTCTCTATGGATAGACATAAACTGTCATGGCCACCAGTCTCAACTGTTATTTGATTTATGAAGATGGAAAAAAAAGTTACTCTCTTTTACCTATACACCCTAACATTTTTCTAGAGTTATCACACTAGCTTTTGCGAATGTATTTTTATTCTAACTGGAACAAAATGGCTGTGTTAATTAACCTTTCATAACATTAACAGTTAACCATAATGACATGGAAGATTAAGGGTACACATTCATTTTTTACACAGTCCATATCCATAGGCACAAGAAATAATGTTAGGATGTCTTCTTCCATAAAAATACATTTTTTCAGACCTATGAAATTTATTTTCATTCATATATCTTCAAATCTAAAGTATTTTAGAGAAGTTCCTGTCATGGCTCAGCAGTTAAAGAACCTGACTAGGATCCATGAGGACATAGGTTCGATTTCTGGTCTTGCTCACTGGGTTAAGGATCCGGCCGTGAGCTGTGGTGTAGGTCACAGACGTGGCTCAGATTCAGCGTTTCTGTGGCTCTGGCATAGGCTGGTGACTACAGCTCCTACAGCTCCCTAGCCTGGGAACCTACATACACTGTGGGTGCAGCCATAACAAGATAACAAAAAAAACAGTATTTTACAAAGTCTAATATAAACCTCTATATTTTTGAGGAGTCAGAATTTAGGGATGTGAGTTAATATTTAAATTAAAATATGGATCTATTTTCATTCTTCATATATGTTAGTTCTTAATTGCAGATTGAGGAAAAAAGAAATTAATAATCTGGCCATGTCCTCTTAGAAGTAGCTAAAGAACTTTTAGTGTATAATATATTCTTTGGTAAGGATCTCTGAAACAGAATCTTGAGTCCACAGCAATTTAAACTTACTGGAGCACTTCACAAATTGGAATTTCAATTTGAAAGAATGAATGTCTCCTAAAAACCCAAAGCACTTCAATAATTTTAAATTATTTTCTACTTTGTAAGTTCAGAGTCTCTACTGCTTATAGATACTTATAACAAAAAAGAAAGTACCACCATAATTTCAAATCACTGTGTATAGTGTAGGATAATTTAAGACTGAAGTACTTAGAGATTTTCCTGTTTCATTTGAAGACTTTCAATTTGAAAGTAAGTCAAGCAGCTTTTATAATGGAAGCATTCAAAATGCACTAAGTGATTTCAAATTTTACCAAAACCATGGCAAAAATAGAACGCACATAGTTATAGAAAAATATAAACATAAAGTGCGTCCTCAAATATAAAAGGAAGTTAAACTCTCCTATAAATTAACTGGCATAAAACAGAGGGATGGGAGGGTAACATCCATATAACAGTAATATCAGATTTTTAAAGGGTTAACTCAGAAAGAAGTTACTGAATTGTGTAAGAATTAGAAAAGCAAGAACTGCATGCCAAAGTTTAATACTTGATCCAGGGGTGTGCTGGTGTCACCTTGTCCAGGCTCTCAAGAGTGAATCACCCATACCTTTTCGCTATTCTGTACTGCTATGTAACATTATGTTGATGGCTTGAAATAAGTCATGGGGGGGAGCATTTACAACATGGAAATTGACAAGGCTGCAAATTAGTTCCTTTTCCTGCTGGAGAGTTAGTTGTTAGGTATTTACCAACATACCACTGGTGCCTTATATCCAATTCATTTCTACTGGGCTCTTTCAATTGAGGGGCAAAGAGCCACTCAGATTGCCTCCAATAATGGAAAGGATAATAGTGGTTATGGGAAGAATAAGGGGGAAATGACTCTCAGCCAGAAGAGTCCCAGGCTAACTGGGATGAACAGAACCAAATAGTGAAGGATACAGAGAATCACCAAAATAACTCAAAGGTCTGTTCAGAATCCCAGAAGCCTATGCTTCCCAGCAGTGGGGTCTTAGTTTAGGATTCCTCAGCTAGATTCCTGCTTCCATGTGCAACTCTATGCCCATCTTTCCTCAACCAGCTGGTTTCTTCATACTCTATTTTGCAGCTTTTCTCTATGTCAAAGTTTAAGCTTACTTGTGATTTTTGAATCACTAACATCTCTGTTTCATACATCTCTTTATATGCCTCCTGCCTCCTGTGAGCATCTGTGTGTGTGTATATCCCCCGCCCTTTTTTTTTCCTTGCTTTTTTAGGGCCATACCTGCGGCATATGGAGGTTCCCAGGCTAGGGGTCGAATTGGAGCTACAGCTGCTGGCCTACACCACAGCCACAGCAACGCCAGATCTGAGCCACATCTGTGACCTACACCACAGCTCAGGGCAATGCCAGATTGTTAACCCACTGAGCAAGGCCAGGGATCAAACCCACAACCTCATGGTTCCTAGTCAGATTCATTAACCACTCCACCATGATGGGAACTCCATTTCAATCTTTATTTCTCACCAAACACTAGATTATTTCTATATTTCCATGTCAAAATTACTGAGGTTGGAAATCTGGCAAGCCAGTTTCTGCCATGAAATTCCTTTTATTGGAATAATGGAATTTTATAGAATTGAATTGTTTATTGTATATCTTCTCTAGGTATTAACAGAAACACAATTCTAAGTAAGATTACTCCTAAACATGAGAAATTATCAACCTTTTTGATTATAAAAAAATCTAGTTGGCTAAAGGACTATAGTAAAATGTAATTGTAATAAAAGACAGTGCTATGGACATTCAAAATAAGGGAGAATATATTTCTGGCTACATGAGGGCAGCGTTAAGGGAAATAGTTTTAAATTGCCTTTGTATATTGATAATTATTATTCTTTAATAAAGCAGAGTTGATTTATAATGTTTTACCAATTTCTGCTGTATAGCAAAGTGACCCAGTCACACACACATTCCTTTTCTTATGTTATCTTTCATTGTGGTCTATCGAGAGACTAGATATAGTTTCCTACGCTGTACAGTAGGACCTCATTCTAAATGCAATAGTTTGTACTGTAGATGGATAATTATTAGTAAAACAAAGTTTTAGAAGATGGCATTCTAGGTAGAAGAAAGAATCTAGAAATTGGGGGGTGGCTGGGTAATTCCCCATAGGTCTGTCACATTTCTGCACACGTTGGGAGCAAATTGCTGATGGCCATTTTTTTTCTGGAATCTGTTCTAAGACAGAGATAGTATCTCCCTTTGGTGCAAAGGAAAGGCATTCTCCCTCTTCATAAAATAGTTAAGCTACCTAAGCTCTGGGTTGGTCCCTCTTCAGTAACATAACCCAGCGTGGGTACTTGTACTCTCAAGCTCTCTTTGTGTTAACCTATGTGAAGTGGGGCTTGAGGGCCTGGCACCAAAAATGCTGATACTCTAGTCCTCACTTTTGTATTGAATAATAAAACGTCCTTTGTCTTTGTTCCAGTCTCTTCTTGTCTACTAGCATCCTTAAAGCTGTAGCAGCCCAACTTAATGAACTGCATGTGGAGGGAATCTTGAATCCATCACAGTTCCTGACAGAAGCACGATGGAACAGCACATATTCCATGTACAAACTGGAACCTGCAAAATGTATGTAGGGACCCTGGAAAGAAATTCTGGAAAATCTACCAGGAGCCACTCGGTCTTTGAATGTCTGGATGAGGTGTTTGTATTCAGTCAAATAGTTGGTGCTGAGCCACTGAGAGGTTTTTGAGCAGAGGAGTGGCCTGAGACATATTTGAGAAAGGTTAGTCTTACAGTGATGTATATGTAGGATTGATTTCAGTGGGAAGAGAAAGAATTAGGGAGTCCAGAGAGGAGACTGATGAGGAATGGGGATACACTTGTTACTCAGGTCTTAACTAGACCAGCGGCAGTGTGAATAAAGAGGTGGGCTTGAATTGAGGCCCAAGGCAGAGAAGAATTTACAAGAATTAGCTAAACTCAAAAGAGAGGAAGAACAGAGAGTCAATAATAATCCGAAAAGAGGCTCAATAGAGCCTCCATGTCTGACTCACTAATTCTTTTGGGAATCAAACCTAAGGAAACAATCTTGAAGCTAAAGGTTTATGCAGAAAGATAGTATCTTACTATTATTTATTATAGTGAAAGACTGAAAATAACTTAAATATTCAAGTTTTAGGAAGTGGTAAGAAAACTATGCCATAACCATGTAACTAAAATACTTAATAAATATTCAAATTAAAAATATTTAGTTAAATATATTTCCTTAAACATACTTCAATGAATTGTTTTTAAAACATAGGGCTATATTTATTAGATAATGCAAATGAAATAAAGTAAAAAAATGGTATGACCTCAATTATATAAAACTCTTCAAAAAATTCAAAGGGAGTTTAGCCATGAGCTAATGGAGTTATGATTATTTTCAACTCTACACATTTTTACATCTTAGATATTTTTATAACGCATATATAGTACCTCAATAAGTTTTAAAAAATAAAATTTATTTAAACTAAAAATTGAATGTATGAACACCACCTGTGTGACTGTTAAAATGTAGTACTATCTTTTAAAAAAAGGATATATTATAAAGGAAGAGTAAACACGAAGCATATATATCATAAATAAAATGTCAATAGAAGTAAATGAGCCATTTTATTTAAAATGATGAAAGTTTTATTATTTACCAGTAAGTGACAGAAAATCCCTTTCTCCAGTTCTCTGGAACCTTCAGTCTATCAGCTAAAGTATCTTCTGTAAGAAGACCTTTGGTAAAACTTTGACATGAACAAATCCCTGTTCTTTCCACGTCCACCTTTACTTTCTGCTTTTATCCTCTCTTTCTCTCTTGGTCACAAAACCCTTTGGGGTTTTCCTAGCATGGTTTAATTTGCCCTGCTTTTTCAGGCTTTATCCTAGAAACATGGATTCACAGACTTTCATTTCCTGACCTTTTTAATCCACCTGCCATCATTCATTCAGTATCTTTCCCACACCATCTAGGTCCTACTCTCAGCTAAGTAATGACCAAAGAGTAGTAAGACTTAAAAGAGCCAAAAAAAAAAAAAAAAAGCAGTGCTCAAGGTTAAGGAACTATTGGAAAATTCTTTCCGTTGCCCTTATGCTTTCATTATATGAAAACACACATGTCCATTTTCATCTCCACTGCTACCATCTTAGTCCAAGCCACCACCACGCATCATTTGCATGCCTCTACTGCACGTAGTTTTCTTACTCCTGTCTTATCCACTAAATAATCCATCGAAGTATAACCTATAAGTAAATAAAAATTTAATTTAAAAACTAGACCAGTTAGTCTCCTATTTAAAAAAAAAATTAGTGGCTTCCCAGCCACCTTAGGGAAGAATTCAGAAAGCTCTTCTGGTCTAGGAGCCCCATCTGGTCTGGCCCTGCCTGTGAACTCCTGTCTCTATTTCCTCTGTGCATTCCAAGAACACTGTCATTCTTCCTGCTTTCATCTCAGGCCTCTTGTCCTGTCTGCTCTTTCAGTCTGGAGTGCTGAAACAAGATTTTCTAGGGGTGGGCTCCCTGTTGTCCTGTGGGCCATAGCCCCCCAGGAAGACTTCCCTGACTGCACAGAGCAGCCCTTCTTTCTTTTGGAAAGTCTCTCTTCTGTTTGTTTACTGGTTTATTATCTTTCTTTCCCTCTAAGTGGATCTTGTCTGGGTAGGTTCTGCTGCACCACCAGAGGAAGGACATGATTAAACAGAGGGTTAGCTGTTGTATAATATAAAACAAACTCAAAATAGGAGTGTTGAAGAAAAGTAGACGTGTACCCCTCTCCCGTAAAAAGCAATGTGGTTAAGAGTGGTATGGAGGCCCCAGGATCTACCAGGAACTCAAGGTCCAGTCTTTCTGCTCTGCTATCCTCAGCACAAGACCTCCAACCTCAAGGTCGTATCATGGTCAAGAAAGCTGCTAAAGCTCAAGCCATGAAGCATAAGACCTCCAGGAAGTCATACGGAGCACTTCTCACTGGCCAATCACTTGGCCACACCACACTTCAAAGAGGGCCAGGAAATGTAGGGTTAATTCTGCATGGCAATGTACCACAATCAAACATCACGGTCCTTTACTTATTAAGGGAAAGAAGAAAATGGACACTGGGTAGCAAGCTCTCCTGTGGAATGTAGGATCAGATCAACTCTGAGGCTTACTGACGGAACCAAGGGCTCTCTCTACTTTTTCCTCAGACTTGCTCCCTGAGTAGTTACAACATACCCGTTTAGAATTCTTTTATTCACATCCAAAAAAAGAGGGAGAGAGGGGGACAGTAGTAGAGATAGGCAGGCACTTCTGGTTGCTTCTCAACAGACAGAGGAAGCATCTTCCCTATATACCCCAGAAAATGTCTCTTCCAATCTCATTGGTCATAACCAAAAACTATGTGCAAGCGAAGGGACTGAATGTATTAGTGAGGAGCTAAATCATATGCACTTTTAGAGAACCAGAAGTTGAGTTAGCATACCCTTAAGTAAATGCACTGTGGGTGGGAGCTATGGGTGCCTGATGAACAATGAGAGCAGCTACCCAGAGTAGGAGGAGGAGAAGATATTTCTCAACCCAAATCATACACCATACTCATACTGGGTAAAAGGAGTGTTATCTCCTAGTTTCCCTCAGTTGATTTACTTCCTTATTTCTTGTCCTCATTAATGAAAATCAACTCAAGAACTACACTGTCCAATATGGGAGTCATTAGCCACATGGAATTATGCAGCATTTGAGATTTAACTAGTAGGAACTGATATGTCTTGTGAATGTAAAGTACACAGTGGATTTCAAAGACTTAGTATGATAAAGAGAATGTCAACATCTCCTCAATAAATTTTATATAGATTGCACATTAAAAGTTAACATTTTGGATATACTGGGTTTAATGAAAGATATTATGAAAATTAATATTTTTTACTTTTTTTACTTTTGAAAGTGGCTACTAGAGAACTAAAAAGTACATATGCGATTTTATTATATATCAATTAGCACTCATCAAAAAGGTTTCTGATTGTTTTCTAAGACATTACCTTACATGAGCTCTCCACCTGGACCTCCTCTACCTCCAAGCAAACCTGAATGATTTACTGCTGACATGCTATAATTCCATACCCAAACCCCACTCCTCACGCACTTTACAAGCTCTTGGGCGAATGCCATCTCTTCCATAAGGCTGTACCAAGATACCTCTTCACCTGGAGGCATATCTCCCCTTCTCTGACTGCCATTCAACGTTACCTGTGCAGGATATGGCAGGGAGCATCATTTGCTATGTACTGCAGGGATGGTTTACATGGTTTAGTCCTTCTACTGACCACATGCTTTCTTTTCTGGGCAGAGATTTTGCTTCCAAATCTTTGTATGTCTCCTTAATCCCTTGGCTGAGATAGGCCTTTAACAAAAATATCTGTGGATGAGATATTCCTTTTGTGAGAAACAAAAGGAATGGATAGACCTATTCTAGAAGGAAGACTAAGGAATTAGAGAGTGAGTGCTAAAAGCAAAGCAAGGACTCCAAGGCATTTTGAAAGTGGTGAAATACTCGTTATGTGGCATAAAGAAAAAAAAAAAGAAAACATTCCTGTGAAAGCCAAAAGTATGCAGTTAAGAATCCACAGCATTCAAAGAATATGGATCTTGGGGCTTTTCGGCAAAATGTTTTATTTTCCACATACGCTTGAACGGAAAATGGTTCAAGAGAAAAAGTCATAGACTTGGCCTTATTATAAAAATTTGGAAAATTACTTTTGAGTGTCTCAAAGCAATTCAGTCTAAAATACTAGTAAAATGTTCCGGGGTCCCTTAAGAGCAGGGTAAAGAAAACCTATCCAAAGCTTCTCCTTTGGGTCAACTTCCGCCTCATCAGCGGTGCTTAGAAACTGCAGTGCTCCCTGAAGCCTGAATAGTCTTTTGAGCTAACTTTCTGGAAGAATTATGAGGTTTCAGGAGTGCACCTGACAGTCTTCCAGCCAATTCTGTTTTTCTACACTTAGCCAGCCAAGGACCCCAGGGCTTCTAAGACAGAACAGAGGCTGTGAAAGATAATCTAGCCCAAGGTCAGGCTGTAAACTATCATCTCACCAGGTCACACCTGCCAGGAAAAAGTTCATGGGCCGTTGCATTAGACAAGGTTGAATCTTCCAGAGCCTGAAACTGAAACCAATAGTTATAGAATATTATCCCTCTTTAGATTTTCCCCAGATCTTGTTTCTATTTAAGGTCAGAACTCTTATTTGCAGCAGGTTCAACCTACAGACATTTTATAAGGTCCTTAATACCTATTGTCTATTTAATTTACAGCACACTCGCATTTTGAGACAGCGTACTGTACTGTCCAACAGAAATTTAAGATAAATAAGAGAAACAAAGAAAATAAACCTAGGTGGTAAACTCTAGTGGATGTTATATTGAGCACATCATGCATGCCATGAAAACCTAGATTCTTCCTTCCTTTCTTCTTTTCTTCCTTCCTTCCTTCCCTTTCCTTTCCTTTTTTTTTTTTTTTTTTTTTTTTTTTTTTTTTTTTTTTTTGCTTTTTAGGGGCTGCAGTGTGGCATATGGAAGTTCCGAGGCTAGTGGTCGAATCAGAGCTACAGCTGCCGGCCTGCACCACAGCCACAGCTGTGCCAGATCTCCGCCACATCTGTGACCTGCACCACAGCTCATGGCAACACTGGATCCTTAAACAACTGAGTGAGGCCAGGGATTGAACCAGTATCCTCATGGATCCTAGTCAGGTTTGTTACCACTGAGCCATGATGGGAATTCCAAAAAGAAATCTAGGTTCTTGCTAAATGTGGGCAACATATTTCAAAATAAGTTGCATTTCCAGTAGTCAGTTGTAAAACTGTATAATGAGGACTAATGTTAAGTTTTTCCCAATCCATCCATCTGATCTAGTTTTTCCTCCAACACTATTTGCTTCCTTTTAAGGTATTTTGTCCCCTAGACAGAATGGCTACAGAAGAACTGTCTTTTTGCCTGTGTAAACTTCCATCTGCTTTATTTAGTACAGCAGATACATGTTATATTATTAGAAAAAGTCACTGAAAGTGAATCCTTCTGAAATATATCAAATTTTCATGGTAAATATTACAAAACAACAATGGCAGGAAGGTAAGTTGAGATGTTACCTTACAGTAAAAAAAAAATTTGTTTATTTTAATAAATTTAGTTTATAATTCAACTATGCATCAGTTCTTATAACAACAGTAGACTGATTCAAAGGCTGATTTTTTCCAATAGAAAATTAAGATAGAACAAAACGGCATTCTGCCAATAATTCTGGTATGATATGAGTAACTCTACAACTTCACTTACAGAAACTTCAGGAAATCAAATCTTGCAACTGATTTTCATCAAAATTAAATTTTAAGTTGGATATTTAGTCTGAGCCCTAATCAGTAGGAGAAGGCTTTGATTGAACTGGTGTGGATAAATGCTACTGTGAATTGGGTAGGTTGTTTTATTGATTTTTTATTTTTTGTTTTTATGTTTTGGCTGTGCCTGCAGCATGCAGAAATTCCAGGCCAGAGATTGAACCCACACCACAATAGCAATGAGGGCCACTGCAGTGACAGCACTAGGTCCTAAGCCTATTGCACCACCAGAGAACTCCAGTTGTTTAAATAGAGACCCATTTTTATAGAACATTATTGGAGAATGGTTTCCCTTAAACAACCTTTGATTCTCCAACATCCTCATCATAACTTGGGTGATCAGATACTGAATATTTGGGTAACCAGTATATCCCAACATTAACTAGTCACTTAACTTTATTTGTTGCTTCTCCAGAGATTTTGCTCACCCATGCTAGAACTCAGCTTTTACTTCCACATTTAATTATTCAGATAACTACAGTCGTATTAGTCTGAAACTGCTTTTTAACTGGTGACATCGAATTCAGGCTTTTCCCTGTTCTCGTCTAGTTGATGGCATACTATAATTTCCATTGATTAAACAACATTCCTTGATAGTCACTGGGTCATAGTATATTGAATTTTAAACTATGCAGCAAGTCAGAATTTCAGGCCACATAGGTATAGAGGAGGTCAAATTTCTTTTTCTAAATATTAATTTCTAACATTAGCTTTAATGCTATATCCAAGTTTCAGGGATGTAACAATATTTCTTTTCTTTTTTCTTTTAGGGTCACACCTACAGCAAATGGAAGTTCATGGGCTAGGGGTTCAATCTGAGCTGCAGCTGTGGGCCATTGCCACAGACAAAGCAATACATCACAGCTTGTGGCAACGCTAGATTCTTAACCCACTGAGCAAGGCCAGGAATCAAACCCACAACCTCATGGACACTATGTCAGGTTCTCAACCCACTGAGTGGGAGAACTTCAATAAACTATATTTTAATATGAGCATATCATTCATTGTCCCGCACTCTGGACAGCAACCTCATTCTAAATTCACTCCCACTCAGCTATTTCTCAGAGCCCTCTTGGGCACACAGGAAAAATCCCATTGCTGTGAGAAACTCATTGAGGTTGTCTGAGAACTTTTACCATCTCAGTGCCAGATTCCCTTGGACTAGCAATGAAGAACTCTGGAGACTAACTTAGACCCTCTTCCTGGCTGCAGGACAGGCTGTCCAGTCATTTCTATGGTACAGTTTCTGCACCTGCTGACCAGAGGAAGAAACTAGGGCCTGATTATTATATTAGGTTCATTTCAGGAATATGGCATGTGCCCCTTCTATTCATATAGTCACAAACATACCTGGGGAAATGTATTATCCTCCTAGCCAGGAAAATCTTATTTACAATTGGAGAAAACAACCAGAAAAACCCAAATTACTGAATTTAGATACTTGGCAAGGAAATCCAGGACAAAGCAGTAGATGACCCTAAACAACTGGGATTGATTTGTATACACTAGGGGGATGGAGATATGAAACAAGAATGAGGATCACCTTTAGGAAAAGAAAGTTTATTTCTTGTATATCTGAATTTTTGCCCTGAAATTTGTATCCTCTAAAAATTCATATCTGATCGTGTCACTTCTTGTTTGAAAACCTGCAGTGACTTTCTACCAAATACAGAATAAAGTTCCTAGTTCTCATACTGGTCCTCAAAATTCTTCTGATTTGGCTTCAAGCTACATTTTCAACCCATTCTCTGTATTTTAAGCTATAGAGACAACGATCTATTTGCCAGTTTGCAAACATGTACAGAAGCATAATTCTTCTCAAGCTACTATAGAAGTTGAGCTCTAGATGCACAGGACTGGCAATGAGGTTTCAAAAACATGGAAAGAGAGAAGTAAGGCCTCCTGCTTTCTGAGAGTTAAATTCTAAGTAAACACATAGCAGAACAGAGAAGATATGCCCCAAAATGAGAGAGAGAATGTCATCAGATCAAGACTTGAGCACAATCTAATTGTTAAAATAAACATCACTCAAGAAAGATTTTTTTTTTTTTGCATTCACAGCATGCAGAAGTTTGCAGACCAGGGCTTGAACCCATGCCACAGCAGTGACCCAGGCCACTGTAGTGATAATGCCAGATAATTAGCCCACTGAGCCACCAGGGAATGTCAAGAATTTCTTTTTCTAATATGTATTTTTTTATCAAAGTATAGTTGATGTACAATATTATGTAAATTACAGGTGTACAATATAGTGATTCACAATTTTTAAAGGTTATGTTCCATTTAGAGTTATACCCTTATAGCTTATTTTATACATGATAGTTTGAACCTCTTAATCCCCTACATCTATATTGCTCTTCATCCCTCCCCGTCAATGCTGGTAACCACTAGTTTCTTCTTTATATCTGTGACTTTGCTTTTTTTGTTGTTACATTCACTACTTTGTTGTATTTTTAAGCTTTCCCATATAAGTGATATCATATAGTATCTGTCTTTCTCTGACTTATTTCACTGAACAGAATGCCCTCTGAGTCCATTCATTCTTTTCTATAGCTGAGTAGATGCCATTTTGTAAATGGCAAAATTTCATTCTTTTTCATGGCTGAGTGGTATTCCATAGTGCTGTATATAGCACAACATCTTTACCTATTCATCTGTAGATGGACACTTAGACTGCTTCCAGATCTTGCTAATTGTAATAATGCTGCTCTGAACACTAGGGTGCATGTATCTTTTCAAATTAGTGATCTATCTATCTATCTATCTATCTATCTATCTATCTATCTATCTCCAGGAGTGAAATTGCTGGGTCACATGGCGGTTCTATTTTTAGTTTTTTGGTTAACCTCCATATTGTTTTCCACCATGGCAGGACCAATTTACATTCCCACCAACAGTGCAGGAGGGTTCCCTTTTCTCCACATCCTCGGCAACACTTGTCACTTGTGTTCTTTTTGATGATAGCCATTCTGACAGGTGTGAGGTGATGGCTCACTGTGGTTTTGATTTGCATTGCTCTCTTGATTAGCGATGTTGAGGGTTTTTCATTTGCCTATTGGTCATATGCATTTCTTCTTTGGAAAAATCTCTAATCAGTTCTTTTGCCCATTGTGTAATCAGGTTGTTTTTTTTTTTTTTTTTGCTTTTTTTCATTTTATGGCCGCGGGTTTATGGCCGCAACCACGGCATGTGGAGGTTCCCAGGCTAGGGGTCTAATCGGAGCTGTGGCCACTGGCCTGCGCCGCAGCCACAGCAACGCAGGATCCGAGCCGCGTCTGCAACCTACACCACAGCTCACGGCAACGCCGGATCGTTAACCCACTGAGCAAGGGCAGGGATCGAACCCGCAACCTCATGGTTCCTAGTCGGATTCGTTAAC